>PVLA01004187.1:0-52102 GCA_004027455.1 Hydrochoerus hydrochaeris | reverse complement strand
AGATGCAATTGTAAGGAGTTTCAGGCAATGTGCCAGTGTCCTGAAAGAGGGGAAGTCCCTGAAGTTAGGTGGGCAGAGAAGCCTTTAAGGCAAAGGGAACCAGGGTCTTCTTTCTCAAGGGTCCACAAAAAGACTAGTAGGGAGGTGTAAATCGGTGATAGAGCACAGGTCCTGCATGTGTAAGGTTCTGGGTCCAATCCCTAGTGCACACAGAGACAGAAAAGCCAGAGACAGAGACAGAGAGCTAGAAAGTGAGAGTGAGGGGGGAAGGGGAGGGAAGGAAGAAGAAGAAGAAAAGAAGGAAGCAAGAAAGGAAAAGGAAGACACACTAGAAGGAGGTGGAGGTATGTCTCCTGTCACAGCTGGAGTTCAGTTGTGGATAGGGCTGGACACAAAGGAGGGTTTTTACTGGTTCTTCCCCTCAAGAAAGGAATATAAAGGAATGGATTTTGATGGCAGTCATGAAAAGTGAAGTTCAACTTCAGAATAGCATTTCCGACACAAAGGCTTAGAAGATGCTACAGTGGATTCCCCAGGGAGATGATGTGGCATCTTTTCTTTGTGCTGAGGTTTTACTTTTTGGTGCAGGGGAGTGCTGAAGACAAATCTAAAACTGTAGGATACCATGAGCTATTTTTCCCCCAGGTCCAGGAAGACGTCTTCTGTGAGACAGAGTGACCTCTGGGAGCGGGGGCCTGTATGTGAATGTGGTTCCTCCCCTATCCCACGCAGATACGGAGGCTGGGAGAAGAGGGAGGGGAGGCCCCTACTCTCTGCAAGCTCCCTCCCACTCTGAGCCACCAGCCTTTGAGGGTGACAGCCCCAGCTCTTTCCCAACACACTGCCTCCTCAAGGGGACCTCCAGGTTGCCTCCCACTCACTCCTCTCTGAGGACTTCCAAAAGGGAGAGACAAAAGCTTCTGACTAGGTTGTCCCTTTAACCCAACTGAGGGAAGCAATTGAGAAAGTTCCGCGTTCCTTCCAGCTTGCTCTCTGCAGTGTTCTAATTTGTTCCTGAAACAATGAGAAATGGAGGGGTTGACCATATAGCTTAGTGGCAGGACATTTGTCTAGCATGTGCAAGGCTTTGGGTTCAATCAGAGAGAGAGAGAGAGAGAATGAGAGAGAGAGGCAGACAGAGAGACATTAACAGAGAGGCAGACAGACAGAGAAAACAAACAGAGATGGATAGAAACAGACAGAGACAGTGAGACCTAGCTGTGGAATAGCTGAATTTGAATCTTGGGTCCAGCAACAACTGAATCTTGGGCCTGACAAATGTCACTTTGGAGCTGGATCTCATCTCACCTGGCATTGGGGAAGAATACATTATTTTATTTTCAGATAGCAGCCATCAGAGTTCTTGAAGATTTCTTTGCTCACAGTCCCTTATCTATGCCTCAGGAGTAAAATCTTAGATATTCTAGAGCCTAAGGATTAATCAAGAAGGAAAAGGCCAAAAGTCCAATAGAAAAGTGGGCAAATGACATGAGAAAAGGAAACATAAAGGCGCTCCTATGGAAAAATGCTGAACTGCATTCATACCCATAATGCAAATAAAGATCACACCAAGACTATCACAATTCATCTCTCAGATTTTCAAAATTCCAAAAGTTTTATGATACACTCTGATGGTGGGGCTTTAGAGAAATGGCTCAGGTAAATTCCTTGCAGGAGTGTATGTGCTACACTTGTAGAAGGGAATCTGGAGACATCTTCCAAATTCCAGTTGCATTTACTGTTTAACCCAGCCATACCGTTTCTAGGAATCAATTCCACAGATATAACTACCTATGTACAAAGTGACTTATGTATTAAGCTATTCATCATGGCATTATTAAAAATAGCCCAAGATTGGAAACCACCCCCTTGTCCAAAAAGGAGAGATCCATGGAATATGTCTACAGCGGAGCACAGTGTACACAGGAAAAGGAATGAGGAAGCCCTCGAGATATAATAAATATACCCCTGTCATAGTGTTTAAAAAGGGGAGATGTATGGTGGTGTGCAGCTGTGATCTGGCTGCTCAAGAGGCTGACACAAGAGGATTTTGAGCTCAACACTAGCTGGGGAAACATGGTGAGACCCCACAATAACAAACAAAAAAACCAACATACACGGCTCAGTGCCCACTTAACACAAGGAAGGCACTGGATTCATTCTCAGCACAAACACAACAAAAACAAGGAACATAACAGTACAGTGTTGATTCTTATGTTAAAAAGTGGGTAGAATAAGAACGTGTTTCCTTATTTGAGTAAAGACGCCCTGGAAGTGTGAATGAAAAGCCAATGAGAAGAGTTACAGAGAGGAGCCATAGGTGAAGGCGCGGGGATGGGATTAAGGTTTCTCTAGGCCACAGTTCGGACTTTGGTTGGCTCTATCTTACCTATTTCAAAATAAAAATTACATTAAAAATAAATAAATGTGAAAAAAGAAACAAAGCTCGGCAAGCAGGCTTGGAGCCAGATTTGCACGTCCGCACGGCTGCCATCAAAGCCTCCATTAGAGGAGAATTAGAAGGATCTGAGCCAGGATCTCCTTGCACTGATAGGATCAGTGTTTGCACTACTTCGGGGGCAGATGCCTTGATCAGCTTTTTGTCTGGGTGCTGACCCCAGGCACCTGGGAGAGACAAGTGCCTCAGGCAGGCTGGGCAAAAGCCATGCTGCTCAGACTTGATACATCACTGAGCTGCCAGCCCCAGCCTCCTCAGCAGCCTGAGACTGCTGTATCTGCAGAGTTTTACTCTCTGCCTTCTGAGTCCCCCTCACTGAGCTTCTCTGCAAACCTCCGCACACTCTTGTCAGAGGTTTCCCTTGTGAGCAAACACACCTTAAAGCTCAGCTCTCTCCTGCACCCCACACCCTCTCAAGCTAGAGGGAGAGAGGAGGAGAGCCTGGTTCCAGCAGTCTGGGGGAAGGTACACCATAAGCAAGGGCACAGGAGGGACTTAAAACCAAACCCTACAGGGAGGGTGCTCAGCAGGGAAGGTGTCTCTGGGGGAGGGGACAAGGTACCACCTAGGAGCAGAGGACCTTGGGAGAAACATCTGATTTGGGTCTGAGAACATGTTCTCAGGTCCCAGACTATTCTGCAGTCTCTTCCACAGCTGAGGACCAAGGGCCACACTAGGTACAGCCCAGAGACTTCCCAAGCAGCGTTTCCCTACCCTTCCCCCACTCCTTCCCCTGCCTAAGCCTGCTTAACTGGGACACCACATCCTGTGACTCTCTCACCCCACCTGAGTGGGTTAAATAGATTCCTCTTTAAGGGCCACTTTATCTTATTCGTTTCCTCCAATCACAGCACTACTCTCACTAATAACTGCCTGTTAGTCTTTGCTCACCAGACTATGAGTTCCTTGAAAGCAAATTCTGTATGCATTTTGTTGACCATTCTGTGGTGGTGGCCAGTGCAGGGGCTGATACACATTAAGCAGTCATCAAATATTTGTTGAATAAACTAGCACACAAAAGAACAGCTTCCTGGGTCAGCTGTAAGCAGGGAGATCCAAAGTGCAGCATGGATCTCTCACCCAGCTGCAGTGCCAGGCAATAGGGCCACAGCTGAAGCCACTAGAGTCCACTCCCCTTCACTCTACCACCTCACCATCCTGTGGCCCCTTGGCCCCTAGGGCCACCTACCTGCAGCGTGTTGACAGGGAAGGCGCTGATGGGTGGGAAGTCCAGGATCTGGAGGTCGTGCACATGGCCGTTCATGACCACAGCAGGCAGGTAGAGGCGGCGGGCGGTGGTGGGCACGCAGACGTCGCTGAACTCGTTGTACAAGAACTGGCGCACGATGGCACTCTTGCCCACACCTCGTGCCCCCAGCACAGCCACCCGGTAGGTGGAGACCATGCCTCCCGCCCCACTCCGCCACCGCGTCCTTGCCTGGGGGTCCCCCGGGCTGCATATTCCAGGGGCTGGGGGCTCAGCCACCGTCAGGACCAATCATTGCTGCCTCCGTGGCCTCCACCTGGACTGAGGGACAAGAGGAAGGCTTAGTGCACGGGCTTGTCCCTGGACACATCCTGCACTTTGCTGCCTCTGGGATTTGCTGAAGCTGTCACTCACTGCCACAATCCTGACTCCACCTATTCAAAACTTCCTCTGTCTTCCTTTTGCAATTTGTGTGCTGTTCTGCCAGGACCTTCCAATTGACTAGCACTGCAATCTAACTCTTTACTAAGGCTGAGTCTCACCCAAGGCAGGCTGCGCAGCAGCGGAAAGAGCAACAAACCTGGGTTCAAGTCCCAGCGTTCCCACTGTGCCTGGAATAGGACAGCAATTCCTCTGAGTCTCGGTCTCATCCTGAAGGACTGAGATAATCTCAGTGCAGGAACTCAGCATTTTGTGGGCAGAGGATTGTTTCTAGTGCAGGGCTGCGGTGCTTTGGACTTCCATGGCAGCTCCCAGGAGGATGACCAAAAACACCACCCTTCATTTCTCACTGGAGAACCACTGTTAGATGTCCACGCTGACTCTGGACAGCAGCACCACAGTGCACTCGGTGTCTCACAGTTGTTTATCCTTGGTCAGTACAACATCCCTAGTGGAGATGCTACTACTTATTCCCACTTTAGAGCAGCTTACTGTGTCCAAAGTCTCACACGCAGTTGGGAATGGCGGCCGCTCCTTTCCACAATTAGTGGTTTAGATGGTGACTCCCTGCAAGCTGATGGCATTCCTAGGAGTTCAGAGGACCTTGAATAGAGCCAGTGCATAGGAAAGAGCTGCTAAAGGGTTGGACTTTAATAGGAATTCTTTAGCTCCTTGCTTGCTCAGTTTCCATGACTTCTGGAGCTTGGTTATAAACCCTAGTTTGGAGGTTCCCTACGAGTGGGCCAGCGGGCAAATCACTTGCCAGTCGGAGCTGGGCTCTGGACATATGCAAAGTGGGGTCAACAGTCCCTATTTCTGAGATAAACCCTGTAAACTTTTTAGTCAGAAGTTGGTTCTCTTTCTGTTAGGATGTGACCCCTCCCGCCCCCGCCGTGATTGCTAAATAGGTTTGGGGCCGTTTTGCTGGATTCTGATGGGGCCGTGCATTTGTGTATGCTCTCCCTGTAGATGCATGTTCTTTCCATGTATGTGAAATGTCTAGCTGAATGTCCTGTAGGCTGTTCTGGTTCAAAGGACTTGATCTAGGGGTGTGTATGCACCCATTATAGTAAATAATAGAAGGGTAGGATTTGGAGTGAGACCCACCAGGGACTGAGTTCCAGCTCTGCCATTCACTTAAAGGACGTGTGACTTCTGGTCACTGCAAGAAACTTCACCAGGCGTTGTTAGGCTATGCACATAAAGTACAGTAGTACCTGGCACAGAGGAGATGACAATAAACAGCGGCTACTGCCACATGTGGGAGACCTCTGCTCATTTAAGGTTTTCTGCAGTCACACTGTTAGGGACCGTCTAGCAATCCTGGGGGAGGGGGTCACTAGCCACTGCTGGATAAGCTCATATACACTAACTGTGTGAGAGAGATTCTTCACATTTTTTGGAAGAAAAACAAAAACCAAACCTCACAGACTTAGAGAAGTGAAGACCTTAAAACCAAATGAGTTGTCAACTAAGTCTAGAACCCTGATCTGCTCTGGATTCCTTTCCCCAACAGGTGTCTCTACATTTACATGGAGAAGTACCAATTCCCCCTCCCTAGATGTCCCTCCAGGCCACTAGGTTCCCTGGGCATCCCTGGACACCCAACAGTGAGACAGAGAGACTGAGCTGGGTTAATTACATAACAGCACAGGCGGGTGGGGAGGGGGCAGTCTCAAGGGAGGAAGAAAGAGCAAGGAACACCAGCATCTGAGGCCCCTCTCTGGGTGTGGCAATTTACAGGTTTTCAGGATGTACCCTACCTGCAGATTCTCCTGGACACCACATTCCCCACCCAGAAACTTGCCCCTTCTGGAGAGTAACACAGATGGAATCTGGGAACAGCCCAAGGCGCCAGGGTGCAAGAGAGGCCCCCGCAGCCCTAACAGTGATCCAGCTCTGAGGTGACCAATGCCCCCTTCTTCCTTCCAGGCAGAAGTCCTGGGTCGAAGCATGTACTAAGCCCACGTGCCTGGCTAGGGGAGGGTGGAAGGGACTGTCCTAGGAAGCAGGGCCCAGGCCCCTGAGCTCTCTCCCCAGGGCCTGTGCTCTGCAGTGAGTCTGCAGACAGTGGCCAGCAACTGGGGCCACGCACGGGGGCCAAAGCGGGGTTCCTGATCCCCCTCTGCTCCTGGACGCCTGGGTCGCGGCCCCTAGACTGAAGAGGGCCAGGGCTTTTGTGGATCGCAAGGACCAGCCGGGTCCCAAGTCCAGCCCACTGTTTGTCCCCACCACATTCGTGTGAGGGTGTGTGGGGGGTGCCCCGGCGGAGGACGCTGGGCTCCCCAGGACCTGATTGGTAGGAGTTTGGCGGTGGGGATGCGGGAACCCAGCCCGCTCTCCGCCTGCCGCCAGCACCTCGCGGCGTCCCCTGCCCCGGCAGCCGCGCTCACGTGGCCGCCCGCGCTGCCGCCCGCCCCTCCCCCTCCCGCCCCTCCCCCGCCGCTTACCCGGGCCGTCCTCGCTGCCCCCTGCCCGGGCCGGCCGGCCGGCCAGCGGGGCCACGCTCCCCCCGGGCTCCGGCGCTGCCCCCTGGCTCCCCCGCCCGGGGGGAAGGAGAAGGGGGCGCCCCGGCTGGCCAGCGGCGGCGGGCTGCGGCGCGGGGGCAGCGGCGCGCCGAGGGTCGCGCTCAGCCCTGCCGTCCCCGCCGAGCGCGCCGCCCGCTCGCGCAGGCTGGAGGAGGAGGCGGGGGCGTCCGCTGGGTCCCTGAGCCCGCCGGATTCCCTCGCGCGGATTAAGGACCGTGTCCTTAATCCCCAACCTCGACCTTCAGCTCCCTCCCGACTCTCCCTGCGGGATTTTAGCTGGAACCTGGAAGAGCAGCAGGCAAGGATGGGAAAAGCCTCGAAGTTTCTGGCTTCGTTCTGACTCCTGCCTCGTAACTCTGCACACATTACCCCGTCCCAAGTTCTCGGTCTCCACTCCCCCGCATCTGTCTTGACCCTTACCCAGTCTTCTCAGTTACTGGCAGACGCCCAGTGTGTACCCTGTGGCGGACATCCGCGTTTTTCTCCTGTGCAACCCGGTGGACCGAGCAAGGGGTGGTTACTGCGGCAGTGAAAGGCGGACCTGGCTAGCGCCAAGCAAAGCCGATCCTCTGCCAACGCGTGACCTCCACTCCTCTAATCCTAATGTGCCCCTCTCTTCTCCAGACTGGTAGGCACCAGCACTTTTTAGGACTGAAGGCAAAATCACCCATGTATGTATGTGAAAGCAACTGGTGTCATTTGTCAATCGGTTACTACAGTGTGCTAAGAACTTTGCGTGCATCTCAAATTTGATCCAAGGTAACACTGTGAAGTACATTTTCTTTCTCCCATTTTACAGGTGAAATCAATGAGGCTGACAGGGGCTGACTGCTCTTAAACACAAAATGTGGACTACAGAGATCAAGCTATTAGTTGGAAGAACTTCTGATGAGCTTGGCATGGGGCTGGGCTCAGAGCTCAGTGAGGAAGCCACAAGCAGACAAGCCACGCTGATGTAGTGTGTGCAAAATCAAGGGGCAGAAGTGGACTGGGGAATGGTGGAGGGTGAGAAGGTGCTTATAGGCTAGAAAAGCTGGGAGCAATTAAAGAGACTGAGAAGTCCAACAACCAGAGAGGAGCCCTGGAGGCTGGAACCATGGTGAGGGGAGAGGCTGAGAGGCTGGTAAGGTGAGCTCCTAGAAGCCCAGCTCCCAAGATAAGAAGAGTTTGGATCCTGACCTGTTCTGCTGGATAGGAAGGTGTGGAAATACTGAAGCAGAGCCTACAGTCAGGTTGCATTTTAGGTGCTGCTAGGGCAGGGAGCAGTTTTGGGAAGGGTTCTGAGATTTCACCCATGGGTCTTCACACCTGGTATCCTACATCCTCTACTATTAGTATCTCCAACCCAGCCACCCGCCATGCTCTTTCCAGCCAGACTGAAAGTGCGGTGGTCATGGGCTTTTATGTGGCTTTAACTCTTGGCTCTCCTATTTACTGCATGACTGAAGCACAGAACTTGAACTCTCCAAAGTTTGCTCCCTTTTATGAAGCTACATGATTAGTCATTTCCACCAGAAATGAGCCAAGGTGTAAAGTCGGTAATTTCTGGGATGCAGTCAGTCTCGGCATGTGGGCCTTTCCTTGCCTATCTGGATACACAGCCGCTGTAAGGGAGGTTAAACAATATCCTGGGAAAGTTTCCAGTTATTGTGGTGGGCTGCTAGGAGGTTGGCATGGGGTGTAGGATGAGAAGGGCTGGGGCAACAGCTAGAAGAATAGGGCTGAGAAAGACAGGGCCTCCTTCTAGAGCACCAGTTTTGGAGGTGGGTGAAATCTGATGTTCCTGGCTCCCTTGAGATCACTATGGGCTCTTGGAGTCCTTCCACTTGATTGGATTGCTTAAGACACTCTCTGTCTCCACGTTACACCTGAAAATTTTATCCTTACCTTGCCTGAGCATCCCACGCTTTGTTATTCTTTCAAGACATGGTTCCATTCAACCCAACAGGGACTAGAAATAAGAATGGTCACACTTATACCTTGGGCAGACTTCTCAACTTAGTTTATATCGGGGGACACAAGGCCACAGGTTAATTATGTGGGTTCATATTGACCTTCAATAGTAGGTCATTTCAGAATCATCATCATCATCATCATCATCATCGTTTTTTGGATTCTTTTGAGACAAGGTCTTGCTGTGTATTTCAGGCTCACTTCAAACTCCTAGCAATACCTCTTTCATCAGCCTCCTGAGTGCTGGGAGCCAGTCACTACACTTGGCTAAAATGTTACAGTATTTTTATTTAAAAAACAAAGTGAGTTGGCCTATTATTCCCACTATTCAGGAGGCTCAGGTGAGAGGATCACAAGTTCGAGGCCAAGATGAGCAATTTCGCACGGTTCTTTTTCAAAATAAAAAGGGTCTGAGTGTAGCTCAATTTTTCCTGATTTCAACCTCAGGAACACAAAACCAAAAATGAATAAAAAACTGATAGTAAATGCATAATGTGGCAAACATGCCTGAATTTAAGATAATTCCTTTTGGTTCGATGAGAGTCACTTTGGGCCACTCCTAGGAGTCTGCTTCCTCTCCCTGTCATTAGGATTAGTGAAAAAGTTTGAAGTCTGAGGGGCCTGTCCTTAAGTCTGTCTGACCTTGAGCTGCCAGTGGCTCTGGCTCAGAGAACACTTGATGGCTAAGGTGCAGCTTGGGTGCCAGGGGAGCAGACACAGGGGCCCATCTGCAGCATCTGAGGCCCAGACATGAAGCAGGACAGAAAGGACAAAGACCTGAGCCCATCTCCCCATTCCGCTCCTCACAGTGGGGGACCCCACTGAGATTTCGGAGGCTGACTGCCCAGATCCAGGGGCCCCTGATCCTAGATACAGTGAAGAAACAAGGGAGGCCAGAGGCTTGACTTGAACTTTATCCTCTGAGGCTGACCCAGTGCAAGAAATGAGAGTGGAATTCTCTCAGCTTGTTAGGCCCCTGCCCAAAGGATGAATGACCCTAGAGATTGCAGTCTTGTCCCAAAGCAATGCTCCTTAAAACTCACTTGTCTAACCTGGAATCTGGGTCTAACCAACCCCCAAATTAGCCTTTCCCTTGTTGGCAGGGCAAAAGCTAACTGAGAAACTGAGATGGTAAATTTGGAGCCAACTCAGATCTGGGCAGTCAGCCTCTGAAATCTCAGGGGGGTCCCCCACTGTGAGGAGCAGAGCAGGGGGAGACAGGCTCCGGTCTTTGTCCTTTCTGTCTGTCCCACTTTTATGTCTGGGCCTCAGATGCTGCAGATGGGTCCCTGTGTCTGCTCCCCTGGCACCCAAGCTGCACCTTAGCCAATTTTGGAGCAAAAGCTAAATGAGAAACTGAGATGGCAAATTTGGAGCTAGCTAGGAAACTTTTCAAGAAACATCCTTGTTGCTAATACCATGTCTGGGGGCTGGTCGGGCTTCTAGGATTAGTGTTCAAGAGATAGAAATGGGTAACAATGGGGGAGGTGTGATCTTTCCCAAGTGCCATACTAGGTATTAAAATAAACAAGCACTTGCCTCCCAGAGCTGGGGGTGGCAGGGAAAAGAAATCTGGGTCCAAGCAAAATCAGAAAATGCATTAATGCGTGACGTGGGAGTAGGAAGGACCAAACTTAGAGACTGGGGCTCTTCTCTGGCTTCTGAAACAATGCCATTCTAGGGGCAGAAGACAGCACAATCTCAGGGAAAAATCAGGAATCAGTGTGCCCAAAACATATCCGTATCTTGGAGGCTTAGCAAGGTTGGATGTGGTAAGAGCAGAGAGAGGGGAAAGCATAGTAAGCACCTTCAGGGGCATGGAGGAGGAAGCTGTAGTGGAGTGTAAGGACACAGACAGGTAGTCAGAAGACTTGGCACTACCACGTATCACCCAAATAACACAAGGGAATCAGCAGGTATCATGTGCATAAAGTGCTTTACCATTTGTTCCCTGCTACAAGAATGAGTATTGCAGTAGAACAGGAAGTGGGCAAACAGGTGTATGCCTCTCCCTGGCAGTCGTTCTTAATCCTGGTTGTACATACATAAGCAGCCTGGGACGTTTGTTTTTGTTTTAATACAGGTTTCTCTAGTTTTCAACTTTGATGAATGTAACTGAACTTTTTTTTTTTGTACTGGTGATTGAACCAGGGCCTCTGCACTGAGCTACATCCCCAGGCTTTTTAATTTTTTTTGAGACAAAACCTAAGTTGTTGAGTTGCCCAGCCAGAGCTTGAACTTGCAATCCTGCTTCAGCCTGAGTGTGGGGATCAGAGGCTTGTGCCATCACCCCTGGCTCCCATAGTTTGGGAAAAGCTTTCCAGCTATGTGTGTCTAAGAGTAGAGTCCCTTCCTGGAGACTTTCTTTGTCCAGAGTACCTTACTCTTAACCAATGAGCCAAACAGGTGATCTCACTAGGGTGTTTCTTTGTATCTCTCACTTTGAACCTCAATTTGGACCACCATGCCCGCATTCTGAACTATTACTTCCATTATAGCTTGGGCTAACTGCAGTCCAGCACATGGAGACAACCACAAAGTTCCTAGCTGTCCATGGCAGTTTGCTCATGGTGTCTGGACATCCAAGTAAAAAATAAAAACTTGAAAAAAGCAAAAAGCAGCTACTGCGTGGGGGCACCTACCAGGGGCCATGCACCACGAACTCTTTCTACGCTTACTCTGGCAGTGAGAGAGGTACGGGAACTTGGCCGTGTACTCTTTCTTGGTACTGGACTCCCTCACTCCAGCCCTCCCCTAACTGCGGGCTATGGGGAATTTCAGTGGCTGTCAGCTCATCAGAACTCAGGAGTGAGCAGCTCATCTTGACAACGCCTGGTCATGCACCAGCAACACAAACACAGGTCACTAGAACTGAACTCACTGGAAGGGCTGCTTTAACGTAGCGGTCATTCTGTTTGCTTGGGAATATGCAGGCCCTGCACCCCAAGTCTGAGAGGCTTTTTTAAGGCAAGTGCTGAGCGAGACAGCCTGGGTAATGGGAAACGCTCGGCTGTGCTCCTCCTGCCCTTGGGCTCTGCTGGCAGGCTGCCTACCCAGGAAAAAACCACCACTGTTGCTCTGCCTAGTGCCCAAGGGAACATCTGCCAGGGCAGACAGACTGGCTCCTCTGAGCACTGCATGCCTGCAGAGATGCCTGTGGTGGTGGAGGGCTGGGGCTTGGTCAACAGGAGCCCCCTAAGGTATGATTCTTCCTCAGGTCAGTTGTAATTTTGTCTGGCTGAATTCCTGGGAGGTCTGGGACACTCCGAAAGTCTTGAAAGAATGGTTAATATTCTGTCCCTCCTATGGCCAGCTGTGTTTTTTCCTGGAGTCAAAGTCCTGGAAACAAAGTACGTATCACAAACTTCATTTTTTGTAAATGAGTTTATTGACAACACAAAGTCAAGCTTCCCACAACCCCCGCCCTCCTCAAGATCATATCCCAGTAAGAACAGAAAAATGATACGGATTCCAGGGGCAGCACTTATGCTTCCCTGTCTCTCCCCAGAGTCCCAGTACAAAGTTCATAATACAGGCTCATGGATCAGGCTTGGGTGAGGACAGACACTCAGGGAATCTCTGACCAGCAAGAGTTCTGGGTGTGTGTTTGCTTCCCTCGCCCTTCACATGACAGTGGCTCACATTATAGAGACTCACTTGAGTGGAAGAGAGGGGGGTGCAGGGCAATTGTCCTACTCCCCCTATCTGGCCAGGCTTGAGAGAGGCCTGCATGGAAACTGCTGTGGAGGCAACAGGCTGTCTCTTTAGGTCCTCTTATGTGAAGCAGAGTACCCCCCTAACTCTGCTCAGGTTGTTTCTGGAAGTGGTCTCCCCCAAGGTGTGAAGTGATCCTGGATTGGCCCAGCCAGGTTGGCGGAGAACAGCAGCTGTTATCCATTACTTGTAGTGAGGCTGAGCGAAGCCTCAGTTTCAGGGGTGGAGGGGCGTATCCTGGTATAAATCTGTCCGCTTGCCCTGACGCATGCTCTTCTGGAACTATGGCTTCCTTTCAGATGAGAACAGTGTAGTGTGAATCTTCTTCACCATTTGTATCCAACCGACTCCATGAATGAATCCCAGCAAGGGAACGTCACCCCCCCCCCCCATACATCAGCAACCTACCTACCTCCCACGCACAATCCGGTGCTATTTCCTACTCCCCACGTGCCTGAGGGGCGGTGAGGAATACACTTCCTTTCTCCTCTCCAGTAAATTCTTCCCTCAGAAATCTTCAAGGTTTAAGAAACTGCCTTAGAGAACCCACACCCCAAGTGTTGCAACTGGTATGAAGAAGGGTCATTTCAGACACGAGGGACTAGGGCTCAGCTTCTAGTCTTGTTTTCTACCACCCTTCCTCTCATGCCAGTGGGTTAGGTTTGGATCCAATATGAGGTTCCTGGGCCCTAGAGTGCCTCTAACTCGCTAAGAGGAATCCGAAAAGAGCTGTGTTGGTTATGAAACCTCAACATCGGGCACCAGGCTGTGCAAGTGCCCACAGACCGTACGGTGTGAACACTGTTAACAGGATGGTGGTTTGGGCACAGTGCATTCTCAACCCAATGTGTTAAGGGAGTAGATTCACCTCCTAGTCTTCTGAGAGGAACAAGAACTGCTTGAGTTTCTGGGATGATCTTATTTGCTTTGGGGCCTGAATAACATGAGCGCAAGAGCAGATCAGTGAGCTGAGAGATAAAGAGAAAGTGCAATACTTCTGAGCTCATTTCACCTCTGCGCCCAACCTGCTGGCCTCAAGAACCCTAGCTCCGGAGGACACCGGAAACATGAGTTACATCTTCATTTTGAATTCTGGAGGTACTAACTGAAAAGATAACTCTGCTGCCACCTGATGCCAAAATCAGTATGGAGCATGCATGCAAAGAGCCACAGATCAGGCACAGAAAAGGCAGACAACAGTATTAAGGAAAGAAACAGCAATGAGGCGGTCTTGCAGTGCAAACACCACCAGTAGAGATTGGGGAGACCCAGTTGTAGCTCTGCTACTGAACAGCTGACAGGCTTCAGCGATAATGCTCTTTTTGCTTTTTATTTTTCTCCTTTGTAGAAAAACAGGGTTGGATAAGTCATTAAAACCTGTTACAAAACACTGATTTTTAGATTTGAGTTGGATCTGAGAAATAAGGGCAAGAGGGCTGGGGCCCTGTGGTTCCACTACCCCATTTCTCCTCAAATTTCTTAATGGACTGGCTCAGTGGGAAGGAAGGAATAAGTTCTAACCCTCTCAGCTTTGACGGTGACAGATCCTATACTTCCTGCACTCTGAAAAATACAGAAGTCACCATTCCCAACTGCAGAGCAATCAAATGAGATGCAAATATGGGGTCGGACAAGCATGAAGACCTGGCCAAGAAGAGTTTGGAGAGAAAAAGAGCAAAAGGTTCAAATGACTGAAGACACACAGGTGAGAGAATCCCTAATACAGTGGGATGGTAACTGCATCTCTTCCTCTAGGAATGTGGTGACTGATGGCCAGCTGTCTAATCACTTTCTACCAGTTACACTACCTCAATTTCTCATATGTACAAAAATATAAAACAATAAAGTGCAGTTTATGTTTCAGTGACACTTTTCCTTGCTTTAATATTTGTTGTTTTTTTCTGCTTTTGAAATGAGCTCTCGATTACAAAATACCAAACTACACTCCAAAGAGGGTGTAGAAAAAGCCAGCCATTGGCACAGCATGGAGAAGCCCACAAGTAAGGACAGACAGCAGCAAGTGGCAGGAGGTGGGAAGTGACTGAAGCAGTGGTTACAAACATTCACAGGAAGCTAAAACTATCCAACAGGTTGTGTTCTACGTTAGCACAGGTTATACTAGTCACTACCTTGGCAGGTGGCCTCAGGGTGTCTGGGTTCAGATTCTACACAGCAGTACAATTTCTTCCAGTTAAAGAGTTCTTGGCTTGCACGGATCACAAGGAGGTGGGAGAGTACTGGACCAGTTTATTAGTTTTTCAAAATGCTGTCGTAGACCTGATAGATGTATTGAGAGACTTCAGGAGCTCTACATTTCAGCGACAGCTATCAAGAGGAAAAGGAGAGGGAGATTAGCATGGATGTTGGTATAACTCTAAAAGTGCCCAACATTCAGTTCAAGAAAACCTTTCTTCTCCTTCTTTTTTTTTTTGGTACCAGGGATCGAACTCATGACTGCGTGCTTGCAAGGCAGGCGCTTATGCCACTGAGCTAAATCCCCAGCCCCTCGAAAAAACTTCTGATGTAAGAGATGGCCTTTTATTGCTGGAGTCGCCAAACAAGACCATGTTAATAAATGCTGTGGAGGGCAGAATTTCAGTTCCATCAGTGTCAAGTCGTGCTGTGTTTTTACCTCCATCCTTTGTGGGCCTGTGAGGTTAGGAAGTAATCCATATAAAAATACCAGCCTCTGACTGCAGGGGAAATAGCTGCTCTTATGCTTTGCTAGGAGTTACAGGGATTATTGGCAAATGAACAGGCATAGGCAAAAATCTCTTAACTGGGTGATGGTCATTTTTGGGATCTGCCCCAGCTCCTCAGTTTGACAAGGGAGATGATTCTCTTAATCTTTGTTTTATACAGTCCCATCAAACAAAAGTAGAGGAGGGAGATAAGCACTGACAAGTTACTTATGTGAGAGGATAGCAATGCATGTCAATTGCTTAGTTTTTCACTTTTTGCCTCTTTAGGCAGATCAGATACTTGTAGCCACTCCACCTCTCCAGCACTACCTCTTTTGGTCTAATAATTACCAATATTAAAGGTCCTGGGTTTAATCCCCACCCAACCACCACCACTACCACCAATCAATGTATGCCAAATATTGAGTTTTTGCTTTGTGGGTCAGTGAGGTTAAAATTTATTAAGTTTATTGATACATTTTAGGTAAACATAATATTTACATTCTTTTCAGGGAATTTGTACCTGTATAAGATAAAACTTCTTTTTTTAAAGTAAAGATAAAATTTAAACCCAGATTTGGACTCCTTAATTTTTTTACATTAGGCAAATTACTATTATTATTATTGTCTTCTTGAGACAGAGTCTTGCTATGCAGTTCAAGCTGGCCTTGGGCTCACTTTGTAGCTCAGGCTGGTCTTGAACTTGCAAACAACTCTCTTGCCTCAGCCCCCAAGTGCTGGGATTATAGGAGTGCGCCACCAAACCTGGCCTTTTAGGCAAATTATTTTTTTTGGCAAATTATTATTAACAATAATATAACACTTTAAGCAAGGAAAATGAATCCCAGAGCCAGAAAATTTAGTTTGCTTCCTTCCTTTTCTCTCTTTTTTTGCTCTGCCTTGCCTTTTCTTTTTTCTCTTTCTCCCTCTCTCTTTTTCCCTCTTTCTCCTTCCTTTCTCTCTTTCCCTCTCTCTTTCATTTTTTTTTTTTTTTTTGAGACAGGGTCTTGCTATGTAGTTCAGGCTGGCATTACTCCTATGTAACCCAGGCTGGCCTCAAATTCCCAGTGATCCTCCTGCCTCAGTTTGCCAAGTGCTGGGATTGCAGGCATGGGCCACCAATGCCTGGCTGGGTTTATTTCTTTTTAGTGTTAATGACCTCTTCCTCTTGTCTATTAGGGCAGAGCAACAGAAGTTGTTTTTAACAATGTATCACCATGAAATCTGAGATTATTTTATCTCTTTATTTTCTTACTAGAAATTCTAGATGATTTAATATAGTATCAAAGGTGAAAATATCTTTGGGAAAAAGATAAAAAAATATACTGGTTAACATGAATAACTAACACCTTAAAAATAAAGTAAAAGAAAAAATAAACCATTAGAAGAAAAGAGCACCAAAAGATGTATTTAAAGCTTTAACATGTTCCTGCCAGCTCGAACCACTGGTGGTACAGGTGTGACTGTACTATCAAGTGGCTTTGACCAGCCAGCAGGACTGTCCCATGCCACCAGATGGGACAGTCATGCCAGTACCACTGGCAGCGGGAGTATGCTAACACATACTTTTTTTTTTTTTTTTTTGTCCTTTTGAGACAGGGTCTCGCTATGCAGTTCAGGCTGGACCTGAGCTCACTTTGTAGCCCAGGCTGGTCTCGAACTCGCATTGATCCTCCTGCCTCAGCCTCCGGAGTGCTAGAATTACAGGCGTGAGCCACCAACGCCCCACACATACTTCTTAAGGCATGTCCTAAACTGCTGCTTGAAAGTAATTCTGATAAAGCAAAACTAATGTAAGAATGTAAATACTGTAAGTGCAGGAAAATAGCTCCCTACTGTTTTTTTTTTCCAAGCTGCAGCTTTAAGTATTTTCCTGACTTTCAACTCCCTCTTCAGGCAGTTCTTGTACTTCCTGCTCTACAGCCTCTCCGCTCCCAATGGTTTGGAAAATTCTAGTGGGAGTAGTGGGTTCGAGAGGAGGAAAGGAAACTAAAAAGACAAAGAGCAGCTTAAGAATTAACTCCAAGACTAAAAAGAGGTAGTTCTTCTTTCCCAAAATGCTGTTCTGCTGGAGAAACTTGCCTTCTTTAACAGAAGCCCAAACTGCACCAGCTGGTACTGGGGGGGAAGCTGTGGCTGGTGGACTGACCAGGTCTGGACTCTGAGCTGCTCCCGGGGGGAGGTGGAAGAACCCTTCTGTCTGTCTCTGCTTCTGTGGGTCCCTCATCCCTACCCTTGCTTCCATTCAACTTTAACAAGGGTCAAATTTGCTAAATACATGCAATGTAATAAAAAATATGGTGAGTGTTTAAATTAAAAATACTATTTTCCATTAATGTTGCCATTAATCCTCCTCAAAAATATTCCCTGTCACTTCAATTAAAAAAATTATTACAGAAGACCCATTGCCATTAGTCTCCCTCCGATATACTGCTTCCATTGCCTACCACTTTCTGAAGCAGTTCTGTAGGTCCTTTTAACTGCTGCCTTTAGTTGCACTGTCACGATTGGCTCAGTGTTCTGAACTGATACAAAACATTAACCTTTCAGGGTCGTTTTGACTTTGACGCAGAGCTAGAAGTAGAATGGTGCCAGATTCAGTGAACAGATTGGATGGGGGCATATCATAATGTTTTCAGAAGCCCGTCTTCCTGTTGGATGGCATTTGGCAGCAGCATTCACCATGTTTTTATCTCCATAAAGACATTCATGAAAGAGGACTCTTAGAAATGCTTCAGAAAGTGGCAAGAATGATGGGATAAGTATACACAAAGTAAGGGGGAGTATTCTGAGGGAGATTGATGGCAATGTGTCTTTCCTGTAATAATTTTTTAAAAAATTTAAAACATCCACTGTATATTTTAATTGCACCTCATAGCTAGGACCCTGGGTCTCCTTTTGTAAGACCCCCCAAGGGAAAAGAGGCTGTTCCTAGGTCTTAACTTTTTCAACTGCTAGCCTTTATGTGGCACATATATGTTACTATCAACCTCTGAGAAACGCTGTCCATCTAGATCCACCATGGAAGAAGAGTCAACTTGTCCTGCCTCATTAAAGCCAGGACTCTCATCCACTTGTGGTGTATAGTCTGCAACACAAGCTTCTTCAACTGAACAAGTTATCTTTCCAGGTGAGATTTACCTAATTACAGAGATGCAGCCTACCTTTATGGATTAACACAGCTTATTAATGAAATACAAAAAAGACTGAGGTGCGAAAGAAGTGCTATGTCAACTTGTTTGAGAAGACTAAGGGACTATGACTCCTTATGCGCTAGTATGGGATCAGCCAGATTTTGTTCCATTTAGCACTGAGCTGAGATCAGCTCAATGGTGTAACGTGTGCTTAGAGTGATGAAAGGAAAAGAACGGATCTGAGTGATTTTGAAGTCTCAAGCACCACTGAGGGAAATGGATTAGACTTAGGAACTGGATGAAAGATTTAGAATCTAGATGGCATTGTGGGCAGAGGGATCCTAATTACCAGTTGGTTGAAGAATAGAAAAGAAGGTGAAGAAACATAAACAAAATTACTATTTGAAAATATAGGGGAGGCCTGGGGGTATAGCTCAGAGGCACAGTGACTGCTTGGCAAGCATGAGGTCCTAAGTTCGAATGTGGTTCGTTCTATCTATGTATCTATCTATCTATCTCTACATATATAGATTTAGATGTATACAGATGGGAGGTGGGTATAGCTAAAAAGGGTACCATAAGGACATAAATCTCACTGTATTCTTCATCTCCTTTCCTTTCTCATTCTCCACCTTCCTTTTTCCTTTCATTTGTGTTTATTTTCTGCTAAATTTATTCCTAGGTCTTAAGCCCTTGCTGCTTCTGTGCACGCTCTTCTGCTGGGTTAGGAAGTTTCTTATGTTTTGGTAGGGCTCTTCTCAGTGTGAGCAGGAGCTCCCACACGGGTTAATTCCACCACAAGCTCTGTAAGTATGGCGGTGCGTCTTGTGGCTCTGTTCAACAGTAGGTGCTCAATGACTATCAAGTCTACATCTAACCTTTAAGGTTCAGGACTGCTCTGTGCGTTTAAACACTTGCAGCAAAAATTCAGCACTCTTTTACAGCCACCAGTCCTGTGTAGTTTAGATACACCTCACAGCACCACTGTAATGTAGAATGGCATACATTGCTTCTATAAAGTGACATCTTTCAGACACTTGGTGACTTTTTGGATATAGGTACTTCTGATGGCCTGAGAAGTTCTTGGTGTTTTATTTATTTGTTTAGTTATTATTGTACCAGGAATCAAACTCAGGACTCATACTTGCCAGGCAGACACTGTGCCACTGAGCCATATACCTGGCCTCCAAGTATTCTTAAAGTAAACATAAAGATCTGAATTTCTTGATTTGCATATCTGTGTTCTGAATCAATGAATACATATTTTTTCAGGAATTACCTCTGAGTGTTTATGGGAAGAAGTCACTATGCTATTTCTTACAAATGAGTGTGAATCTACAATTATTTCAGAATAAAAACATTTAAAAAATACAGAGAAGCTGGATGAACCCTTGTACTCCTAGGACTCTGGGAAGCTAAGGCAGGAGGATCAAAAGTTTGATCTCAGCCTGGGCAATTTAGTGACTTAGGAATAGGTACACTGTCTCAAAATACAGCTGGAGATGCAGCTCAGTGTGAACCCCTAGTACCACTCAACCCTGCCCCTCCCCCACAAAAATCTAAACTACTTCAATAGCTAAATGGAGAAATTGTGGTCCATGCACACAGTGGATCAACTTCCACTGATCTTAAGAGACAGCCAACTATTGAAATGTAACAATTTGGTGGCTATCAAAGGCCTCATCCGAGCTGCAAAAACAATCTCAATAGGTTATATAATGTATAAATTTAATTTATGTAACACTTTCAAAATGACACATATAATAGTTGAACACAGTGGTTGCCAAAGCTAAGGGTAAGGTGAGAGTCTAACTATGAAGGGACAGCAAGAAGGTTTTTGTGGGATGTGAACAATTCTGTCTGGAACGTGTAGTGGGGGTTACAGTTAAGTCTACAGTGGTACCTGATTCATGAACTTAATTCTTTCCATGATTCTGGCTACAAACCAAATTGGATGAGAACTGAATCACATTCAATGGTTAGGTTCATAGCTGACTTTACGTGGACATAAAGTGACAGTTCCCTTCCAATTCAGTTCCAATTTGTGATCAGAATCATTGGAAAGTGAACTGAGTCATCACTTTATGTTATGACAAAATTTCATAATACTATGTATCACTCAATTTAAACAAAGGACTGTGTGATACAAAAATGGGTGAACGCTGAATATGGTATATAATTGATTATATGTTATCAACAGAGAAAGGCCTTACCGTATAATTAGGGTTTCCTGGCTGGATGCGTAGCTCAGCCAAAATCCAAATGCCATTAGTGAGCTTTAGGGATTGGTACAGCATGTCCTGCCCTTCCACGTTTCTCTTGGCAATAGTATAAACATTGTTGTTCTGCAACTTGCTGGAAACAGTGTCTAGAAATACAACAACTTCAGTTAAAATCTCAAAAAAATGCACACTGATGTTCTCCTGACAACCTTGTGAGCCATGCGTGCTGGAGTTCCCTGACAGGTACCACCATGTGCACAGGTGCCCCTTTCACGAAGCCCTTCTCCCGCAAACAGCAAATGGTGAGGAACAGGCTCACGAAGTGTCTGCCTAGCAGACACCCAGAAAACAGAGTAAGGTGTACCTAAGCATGTAAAAGTGTAAGAGTTATCTGTAGAGATGAAGAGATGGGTTGGCCTAAGGATTTTTAGCATAAACTGTGTGCTAGAAACGTTGATCTGAAGGGAACAAAGACAAAGACGGATGTGTGGGGGTTCCAGAATGATCTGTGTTGGTATTCATTTATGGAATGCTGGTCCTAGGTATGTGGGGATACACAGACTGATGGTCAACTCCCCAACTCTCCTTCCCAAGTCACCACTATTTCACTGTATGCCACTTGGGCCTCAGCTACCAGATCATAAAAGGATAAAGTGCAGAAGTCCTTCAAGTCAAATTTAATAATTTGGATATTTTTCTTTCCTTTCCTTTCTTCCCCTTCCTGTGTGTGTGTGTATGTGTGTGTGTGTATGTGTGTTGCTACAGATCATCACGGCTCCAAATAAATAGTGAAACAAATGGTCTCAATGAAAGACTAAGATGAAGCTGTGCAGAAGTGACGTGCTAGGCCCTGAGGTCTCAGATGCTGCTGCTAGTCATGATGGAAGGCTCTGCCATTACCAACTCAGGGTAAGAACAGGTTGGTGTCTGGGCTCTTTCTCATGACTGCATACAGTATCGAGGAGACACAGTGTTCCATTATTAAAGGTCATTTCTTGAGTAGATACTGCAGCATAGAGAAAGAGGAACTTTAAGAACAGAGATGATAAGCACTGCTTGTTAACTGTTTGTTATGCTCATTTCTGATGAGAATTCAAATTAGTTCATGCCTACTTCAGGAACTAAGTTCTCCCACATAAAAATCTGTCATATTTTAGTATGCTCTCTAGGAAAAGGTAAGATGGACGGCCTTCTACCCTCCTAAACGTAGGCTCTCAGCTCAGGGATCTTGTGGAGTTCTCATCAGCATCCTTCCTGTAGTACCTGGGATACAACAGGTAAATGTCATCGATATTTGTGAATATGCCTGACTTGAGCGTTAAAAATGCCAGTGTCTGTATAATGCTATAGATATAACCATCTTCTCAGACAGTGGGCTTCTTCTTCTGGAAGTACCTCTCATCTGGATGTCTCTTTCTTGTACTCACCAGTGAAACTCTGGGGAAGATGCACTTAAGGCCACATTCATTAAATATTTATTTTCACCACACTTAGTTCTTACTTAACTTTTCCTCTTTCATTTCCAAGATTTTCACTAACACAAAGTACAACAGTTACAATTGAAGGAACAGTTCTGTTTCATGAGCTGACAAGCTGTATTTGAGTAGTTACATGCAGTAGTTACATGCAATACTGCTGGAGAAGGGGCCTTCATTAGCTTTGCAATCACCTTGTTGGGGGTCAGACAGTTCTTGCTGTCACAGTGAAGGGTTCTTGCAGCTCAGAACAGGTTACTAAGCAACATCACCAGCTCAAAGTTTGGCAAACCTCTTCTGACAGGACTACGTTTAAAACACAGGCTTGCATTGTGTTGTAAAATCTATTCCTAACTTTCAAGGTCTTTGCCCACTTGGCTCAACAGAAAACACACTGGGAACATGGCTGAAGAATCACCTTGTGCACAGGTATGAACACGTTCCATAAATATAGGTAAGGCCCAGATGCCTACAGACTTTTTTTTGGTAGCAGGGATTGAACTCATGACCTTGCACTTGCCAGGCAGGCACTTGTGCCATAAATCCCCAGCCCCTCCTACAGACTTCTTATAAGCACACCACTTACATGGAAGAGGTGATAGGCCAGGAATTTGGCTCTGCTCGTGCTGTGATTTCTATCAGAAGACTGAACAGAAGGAGGGCTCTATAACATGTATGGGCTCTCTCTTCTCCATTGTCAGCCCTACATATTTTAGATACTAAGTTTGAGTTAAGGATTTAAAGATTTTTGATAATCAGACTGGTAAATATACTGATTAAGAGTGGCAATAGAAACCAGGCATAAGGAGCTTCCTTGCCAATCTAGACTATATCTGTTTTCTTTCTCTCTCTCTCTCTCTCTCCCCCCTTCCTTCCCTCCCTCTTCCTTCCCTCACCCTTCCTTCCTTCCTTCCTTCCTTCCTTCCTTCCTTCCTTCCTTCCTTCCTTCCTTCCATTTTAAACTCTGAAGATTGATCCCATGGTCCAAAGCAGGCTAGGCGTATGTACTACCACTGAGTGACATGTCCAGCCCTTTCCCCCGGTCTGAGCCCTGAGTAGCTGAGATTATAGGCTTGTGCCACTATGTCCCTGGTTAGAACAAATTTCTTTGTATCAGTTTTCTGCTTTGTATATCTAAACTCCTGGAAAATAAGATGGAATCTTGCAGTTGGGAGACTGTAAGAATGTAAAGTGCAATACAAATTATTTTTCTTCTTTTATCTTCCTTATTTAGCTAAGGCCAAATTTCTTCTGGCAGAAATAAGAGTAAAGAAGACATCAGAGTAGAGTAGGGATAGGGAACTTCCATTTGGAACCCTGTTGGGGTATTTGTTAACAGGTTCAAAACAAACATGTCAGAACAAAAAGAATTTTTTTTTTTGTCCTTACCTTTTGAGCAAATGAATGAATTAAGTACTGGTTGGGAAAATTTCCAGTTTTGAAACATTCTAATGGATGACAGGAAGAGCCATAACATGTAGAAACTGAGCTTGCCCTCACCTAGTACCCATGCATGAAGTATTTCTTGTTACCATGGCTAACTAGCGAAAACAGACACGTCTCCAAGCTTTACACGGTATAATAAACACTTAGTTGAAAAAACAGGCTTACAGAACTATTTGCCACAAAGATTTTTTTGAATATGGCTGAAGGCACAATGATTTCTTCTACACATAAGGTAGCTTTCCCAGCTATGTATTAACCCCAAATGCTGCAATAATAGTAAGACACAAAACAAATTCAGACCCTGTAGAAGTGATTGGTGCTGGGAAGCAGGAGGTCCTATCCGCTGGTATCTTTCTGATATAAAATTTTCTAGCATTTACAACAACCAGTGCTATCATAGACACTGCCATCATACACATCTTTCTATTAAGATTGGATTATTAAGACTTAGGAAGAGAGTTTCTTCTCCAGAGAGAGATGAAAGAGCAGAAGTAAAAACTCAGTGTTAAGCTGGTAAGTCCTTTAAGTCTGTGACTTCCTAAAGCCCTCAGAATGTTCATTCCATCTGTCAACCATCTATGCTAGCAGGGAAAAGCTATTTTAAGTGTTGCTGCTATTGTGATTAGGGCAGATCAGCTGGAAAGGATGTTATTTTTAGCTCTCAGCTAGGCCCAGGGTGTTGAATCAGAAGGCACCAAAGCTGCAAATGATCCTGTTAATAGAACCTTCAAGACTAGAAAGAAGCCAGGCATGGTGGCATACATCTGTAATACCAGAATTCGTGAGGCTGAGGCAAGAGGATCACTGTGAGTTCACGGCCAGCCTGGGCTATTTAAGTGAGTTCAAGGCCAGCCTGTGCTCATAGCAAGACTTGGTCAAAACAAAACAAACAAGACCAAGAACCAAACAAAACAAATAAACAAAAAAGCTAGAAGAAAATGCAGAGGCCAGGACATTCCAGACCTGGGGTGCTGTCAAAGGAAGGGCATTAGTGTTAGGAAGCT
The DNA here is from genome assembly GCA_004027455.1 of Hydrochoerus hydrochaeris. Classification (NCBI taxonomy): domain Eukaryota; kingdom Metazoa; phylum Chordata; class Mammalia; order Rodentia; family Hydrochaeridae; genus Hydrochoerus; species Hydrochoerus hydrochaeris. The sequence continues at coordinate 27,839 of PVLA01004187.1, read as the reverse complement.
GTCTTGTAAGATTGGCAGCAACTCAGTGTGGGGAAATGAAGGCACTTGGCTCCTGACGAAAATGAACTGTTTCTCCTTGTGATCTACGTGCTCCACTGCCACAGAACGGTGTCACTGGAAAACCAGTTCATTTGGTATTTGGAGCACCTAAGGCAGGGAGGGATTGGCATGAAGCCATGGAAAAACTGATAAATGAATCTGCTCTGAGGACTACATCACTTAGAGAGGACACAGCCACATTTGGAGAAAGGCCAGTCAATTCGTTTCTGGAGAAATCACGTACACTGAGATGCAATAAGGGTCCAAAATTGACTGGGAAGTAGAGGGATCTTTTCTTTCTATTATTTTGGCAGGTCAGATAAAAGTCTTCAACCACTCAAATTTCCAATTTCTTGTTTTGAAAAGTGGCCCTCTGAAATGAAACTTGCTTTCCAGTTCCTTGGGCTTCCATTTGCTTTCTCTAGTTCAGTGTTTCTCAGGTCATGTCCAAGGAACAATAGTGTTCCGTAGGATGTTAACAATAAGCCGGGCGTGACGGTGTAATGTCTGAGGCAGGAGAATCACTGCAAGTTTGAGGCCAGCCTGGGCTACACAGAGAGCTGGGTTGAATTATATTGCAAGATGCTGTCTCAAAATACCAAATCAAACCAAACCAAACCAATAAACACTTTGTGCTTTAAAATCTCACAGCCAAATAAATTCAATGAACACTGAGTTAAATGAGTTTTCTTCAACAAAGGACTTGTCAAGAGCTTTTTGTGTGCCAATAGGAAACTTTTAAGAGAGGGATATCACATGCTTAATTTTTTAACTTTGACCACAGAACTCCTTTTTATGAGTACAAGTGCCTCAGGAACACAGTACTTGAAATGTTTCCAGTGGACCAACTGCCAAAGAATGACAGTAATCCAGGGCCTGGTCTCTCTCAAGTGGAGGAGAGGTATTTTTAATAGTGATTAAAGAGGTTACTAGCATCACAGGACAGCTGACAAAAGGCAGGGGGTAAAAAAAAAGAGCTATTAGCCAGTTTTTTTTGGCCAGGTTTTAAACCCATTAGTTTGTTTCTCTAATCTAACGGGATCCTCTCTGGTTCTCACCACTAGCCACTGTGGGTTCTGCACCCAGGGACTTCCCAAGAAGTAGCTTTTTCTATAGAAAGCTGCCCCTCAGCTCCTGTGCTCACCTCTAATGTTCATGACTAAATGACTAGTAAGCCTCAAAGACAGGGACAGATAACACTGTCATTTGCTTAAAAGAGTATGGCACAAAATGAAAATCAACTGATTATTTTGATGGAAATCACGGAGGACTCTCCTCAAATGCCTCTCCAGAGGCTGAGGGGATGTTAGACAATCCTTATCAGAAGCAAGCCTCTACCTGCAGTTTCTACACTCAAAAGATGCCGGGCTGTCTGTCTTTTAGTCAGGGATTTAGTGCCCTGAATGTCTAGGCGGAGGGTTACTGAATCAACAAGTTTAAAACAGGTATCCTAGAAAGAAGCTCATTAATATGAAGCTGTATTTCAAAAGTCTCAATATGAAAAGATTTTTCTGAATATAAAAGATGAAAATAATACAGAAAATCAAAACTGAAACTGAAAACAAAAAGTTGGAATGAGAAGACAGTATGGAGGCCAGGCATGGTTGCACACGCCTACAATCCCAGCACTTGAGAGGCTGAGGCAGGAGCACTGCCACGAGTTCAAGTGGAACTGGATTAAAGACTGAGTTCAATGCTAGACTGAATTACACAGCAAGATCCCATCTCAAAAACAAAACAAACCAAAAACAAAGACAAAAACAAAAACCTCCAAAAATCAGAAGGCAGCATGTGTGGTTTTTGTGTGTCTTTCTGCTCTGTCATATTGTCTCTTGCTTCAGTGCTCTGCTCCAACTGCAATGGGAAGATGACTGTGTGCTGAAAGACCTCTGTGAGAACCCTCAGTGCAGGGAGAACACACTGGATAAATGAGGAAGGAGGAGGTGCGGCTCAGGCATCAAGGCCTACTTTCATTCAAAGCCAGAAAGTCTATACTAACCTCGAAATGTGTGTGTGCAAACATGTGTGTGTCTGATGCAAAAGGCAGAACTCTGAACAGGAACAGTCTCAGGAAACAAAGCCCTAGGAATGACAGCTGCTATTGTTTATTCTGTTTGGTTACCCCTTTTTATGTTCTGTGACAGTAATAGTAATAAATTAAGCCACCAAAGGTTCTGGAGATTTCTAATGTTGATTAAAGAAGTTAATATCATCATAGGTAAGTGGACAAAAGACAGTACCAAGGTGGGGGGAACCCACAAAAAACAAAGCAAACAACCCCCCGAAACCAAACCAAACCAAACCAAACCAAACCAAACCAAACCAAACCAAACCAAACCAAACCAAATCCAACCCCAAACAAACCACAAAGCTATCAACCAGGCTTTAATCAACCATGACCTAGTCTTTCCTCATAAGTAGCATTCTAAATGCAGGATCTCAAAAGGACAGCCACCTTTCAGTTCAGGCGGGCCTTGGACTCACTCTGAAGCCTAAACTGGCAGGTCCTTTCAATTCTTAGGAGAGTAACTATCTTCAGGGATCACTTGTGTTACTTGATGCCTGGTATGTTTAAGACACATGATTTACACATCTTCAACCACTGAAGCACTGGATAGGCAGGCGCACTTTAGTTTATTTCTTGTAACCGTCATCATGTGCGTAACTGAATACCTTACATATCAAATATCCTAAGCTTTTAAACAGAAGTTTGCATATACTCCCTGGAAACATGTCAGATGTAGAAAGAGGCAGTAGGTAAAGGAAAGATAAAAATCTTCAAACATCTAGTTGATTTACTAAGATGAAGGTGAAGTTTAGTTATTACTCACCAGCATTTAAATGACATTCCTTGATCTGAAACTGGAGTTCATTTTCATTGGGAATGTCCTTCCATGTTGCCAGGAAGACTTGGCGCTCTGTGTGGGGAAGCACAGGGGAAGGGCAGATGTGCACAATCCAGTACTTTGATTTCTGATGCTTGCACCACTTCTGTATGCTGGCTCTTGCAATACAGCTAGTGGAACTGGAGACAATTTTTAGCTGGGCCCAGGTGTCATAATCCTCCAGGTCAGTTAGTTCCACATCAATAGCACTAAGATGCATTGGAAAAGAGTCTACTTCTGGTTTTGGCTCTCTTGTTTTCCTATTTGAGTGATTGTGGGTAAGCCCAGTGATCTTACTGAGCTTAAACTTCCTCATAAATAATGTTATCTGTCCTGATGCAAAAGTTACTGGGAAGATCAATTAAATGCCAATACAATTTAACAGGTACCAATATAAGTTAGTTTTATTGGAGGTGGTTTCATAAATAAAGGAGGAGAAATGCCACGGGCTATATGGAAGTACTAATGGTTTATTACAAATTACTGAATTCTTGAGACAGTTTGAACCTAGTATGGGGTTAAGTGTTAAATGTATACACTTTATCTCATTAAGTCATCATAAAACGATTTCTGTTGTGCAAACTTGGAAAATGAAATAGAAAAGTTAACCATCTTGCCCAGGGCCACACAGCTAATAAATGGCAGAGCTAAGATTCAAATGCATATTTTCCTGTCCCCAAGCCTCTTACTCTGTATCTTAGGATATAGGTTTGATTGGATTATTCAGATAATGGGCACGGTGATTTAGAGACTAACAGCAGAACAACAGAAAGCCATTGAGACTCCGGCAGATAAATGAGCAATTATTAGGAATTTGGAATATTTGTACTCCTTTTTTTTTTTAACCTTAAAATAACTTGTGCCTCTGGGTTGTGATCCGCCTGACATTCAGAGGAAGGGCAAAGGTATATTTAGCAAAAGGATGGAAGGACACACTTACCCATTTTGCCATCTTCTACAAAAAGCACATTGAGTGGGATGAGGCAACTGAAGTAGAAGACATCAATATTGTTTTTAACAGCCACCTGGCAACAAAGCGACAAGGGAAAATGAGGACAGCCTAGGAAGCCAGGTAGGAGGGAAAGAACAGTGTGTGTCTAGAAATCCATCTCCTGATTTTCTTTTAGAGTGCAGGTCTCTTCAACCAGATATGCCAGCCTGCACAGCGAAGGCACCCCTTCCTTACTCCACTGTCAGGACTGTGACCAGCTGTACTCTACCCCTCCCAGGAGGGCTGTCTTCAAGGCACAACTCCTATACCCAGAATACTGTACCCGCCTATTTCTATGATTAAAATGTTTTTTAGTTGACAGTTTCTATGATTATTAATATTAGGCTGCTTACTAAGTACCTACTAATGATATCATTTCTATTTCAACTATCCCAAACAAAGTAGCTATTATTCCCCTTTCATTTTACAGATGCAAAAACTGATGTTCACAGTGACAAAGTAACATCCAGGGCTACAGAATCAGGGTTCAAATTCACCTCAGTGTAATCTTAAACCTAGGTAATATATTTTCTTCCAAAATTACTAGCACCATAATTCCTCTATATATTTTTTTTTTGATACAAGTTTTAAAGTTATTTCTCTTACAAAATCTTTTTTTTTTTTTTTAAATCTTCTTTTTCCTGACTCTGCTGTCTCTCTGCGAGGTCACTTTGTAGACCAAGCTGGTCTCAAACTTGCAAGATCCTCCTGCCTCAGCCTCCTGAGTGTTGGTATTGCAGGTGTGCACCACTGCGCCCAGCTTCTCTTATAAAATCTCATCTCCTAGGTTTTATCAAAAAGCTTGTTGGGTTAAACACTGATCAACCTGATGACTGTAAGAAATAAGTCCTTAGGCAAGTCAAGAAATTATTTTTTTCTCATAATATCCACTCTTGAGTTGTGATTTTACATGGCCTCTTAATTCAGAGTATGCTGCTTTTAAAAATGCTATACTAGGCATTTTTATTTGGGGCAAAACTGATTGGCATGCTCTGACTGCCATGATTTAGGAACAGGCAGATTCTACCACACAGATTATAAGACACATATACACAGAAGAGGGAGAACTTGTCTAAACTATCACCACCCACTGGCTTCTGTCACCAGTGACTTTCCTACCCGTGCTTTCAGCACTGCAGTAAAAACAGTTTTCTGGGCAAGTTTTGTGATCGGCAACTATTTCATCTTATTTTGCTCTAAAAAATATAAGAAAAAAAAGTGCTTGTTTACTATTACTATTCTTCCTCTACTCTTTTTTTTTTAATGGCAAATGTCAGGGCTTCAATTGTATACCTACCTTTCCATCAAAATTTTGGCTATGAGATCTGAACATCATCTTTGTTGAAATACTTGCAGATTCTGAAATACTTTCACATTTATTCTTAACTACTTGTTCTGATTGAAACAGTACTTTTTCTTCCTCCTCCATAATTGTTTGATTATGTCTCCCTGATATGGTCTTTCTGATCTCTCCCTGAAGAATCCCTCCAATTACCTTCCTAGTAGCTTGTACTCTTAACCTTTCAATTATCAAGACTAGGAGTTTCTAATCTATATCACAGAGCCCAATGCCCAAAACGCTGAAAGCAGGATTCGCAGAGAGACAGCAGAGTCAGGAAAGAAGGACTTCAGACATCCTTTAAGATGCACCAGAGTGCTACTTTCAAACATTTATACCAGCTGTGGGCTTCTGCGAAAGAGGTATTTTCTAACTCATCCGGTACTCAGCAGATGAATTAGAGACGAGAATTCATGTTTCAAATAAGGACAACAATCAAATGGTGAAGTGCCAGGCTCTGTAAAGCACATTTAGCAATAAAAGCTGGGGAGTTGGGTGGGCCAGTCATGGTTCATATTGAGGTGTCTTGTGACATGTGAGTGACTAATTACTAATGACTAATCACTTTTTCCTCCTGTGGTGTTGAGGATTGAATTCAGGGGTGCTCTACCACTGACCTACATTTCTAACCTTTTTTAGTTTTTTATTTTGAGATAGGCTCTTGCTAAATTGTCCAAGCTGGGCTTGAACCTATCCTCCTTCAGCCTCCCTAGGAGCTGAAATCATGCTCCACTGTGTCTCATCTTTGAATACAAAGCAGCCATATTTCAAAATGTTCCACCTATTAATATTTATTAATGTTTACCTTGTCCTAAGCATTTAAGATATTAAGGAGAGGTAGAGAAAAAGTCTTTGTCCTCAAGGGCAGAGTGGTTCTTAACTAAAGACATATCAGAATCATCTAGATAGGTTTTTTAAAACACATGCCAGGGACTCAATCTATAAGAAAGAATCTTAATTTCTAAATCAGGCAACTGGCTTGAGTGTTTTGGGAAAAGCACCTAGCAAGACCAATCAGATAAATAATTAGAACAATGCTGCAGAGGAAGCCTGGATGACCCCATAAACACCCTGTTCTTCTGAGGAACCACTATCCTGATCAGTGTCCTTTAACAACAGAAAAGCCATGAAATGTTCTTGCAAGTCAGAGATGCTAAACCATTTGCCTTCCAGGCCCTTTTGACAAACAAATGAAAGCTAGGACCTCTCTTGTTGTGAAATGAACATAACATGTAACATTTTTTCATATAATTTCATTGGTTTCAAGACAGCCTGAAGACTACCACAGGACTTTTGCTCTACTCTAATTTCTTGAGAAAGGGACACTCTAACTAGAGACAGCAGACACAGGCGTTCAAAGCAGTCTTAAGAGCCAGAATATCTGATTTCGAATTCTGATCCGAGACTTGCTGGCTGTTGTGACTTTAGTCAAGTAGTACTCAGATCAGTCTCCTGTCTGTGAAAAGGAGACCACAACAGTATTCAATCCATGAGGCTGTTATAAGGATAATGAATGAATATTCGCAAAGTATATAGAACAGTGCTTAATTCCAACAAATACTATAGCAACTGTTCAAGAAAGGTAAACTCCTTCTGCTTTCACTATCTCCTATTTTACTTTTTTTGGCGGGCAAGTATTGGGATTGAACCCAGGGCTTTTGCACTGAATTGCATACCTAGCCATTTTTAATTCTGAGATAGGGGCTTGGTAAGTCTTTGAGTTGCCCAGTCTAGGCTTTTATGATCTTTGCCTCAGCCTCCCACAGTATTAGTATTACAGCAGGTGCCACTACGCCCAGCTCTCTTTTCCTTTTTTTTTAAATTTTTTTTTTTAAAGTACCGGGGATTGAACTCACAACTTCAAGCTTGCCAGGCAGGTGCTTATGCCACTGAACTAAATTCCTGGCCCCTCTCTTCCTTATTACTGAGAATTTTTCACAATTAAGGATAACCACATTAAATTTACCTGAAATCTTATACATACTCAAGTGTAGTACCACTGTTATAAAAACTATATGGCTTTCTTGGAGCGATACCTCTGCAAACTATTCCTTCATTTCAATCATATCAAAATTACTTCTTATTCCTCTCATACTGAAACTCAAAGCTCTGTGCCTTTTTCCTTTTTTAAAATCTGGTGTTTTTTCTACTTAATACATTCTTCATAAGCTTTGCCTGTGTGGAGAATATGTATTTAACCCCAAGATTTAGATTAGTCTTGAAAGTTCTTGGCTCTAACCCTTCCTCATAGCACCCAGTGTATGCAGTTCTCTGACAGCAGAGAATAACTGTTTACACCAGGCTCAACCGTGATACAGAAAAACTCTGTGAGTACAGGGGCTGTCTTCAGTTCATTAGAATACTGTATGTCTGATTCAAAATATAACCATAAAATTAAAACTAAGAGATGGTAAATAAACAGAATGAAATAACAGTTTCTCAATTTTTCCTCCCTCTACCTCATTCATATGTAAAACATAATTCCATCAAGAACATTTCTCATTAGGTACATAGATTCTCAAAAAGGCAGGGATAGGGGATGTGATGATGTAAGATATTTTTTATTTTGAATATTGAACTAAGATAATACTGCATCTACCCCCTAAGGAAGAATAACATATTTAGTGGATCACAATGCTAGGAATGCTAGAGTCACCAAAAATATGTCAATCACTGAGTATTTAGGCAAAATAAGAACCAAGGGAAAACACAGCATGAAGTCAGTTCAAATATCCAATTTTAATGCTGACTACTCTTTAAAAAAAAACTGAATTGGCCTTATATTGATTAAGAAAAACTGGGAATGGCAATGGGGAGTTCCTTGCCTTCATTTTTGAGGTGGGGGGGGTCTTATAATGTTGCCCAGGCTGGCCTTGAACTTGAGATCCTTTTATTTTAGCCTCCTAGGAAGCCACGATTATAGATGTGTACTATTATTATGTCTAACTTGTTTTATTTTAAAATCCACTATCCCAACAGGTTCAGAATAGGAAGATATAATCTAGAGAGGGTGGAGAGTGACTTTCCAAGAGCTTTAACATCATGTCCACCTAGCTTACCTATGGAAATAAAAAATTTCATATCTATATATATCTGCCTAGGTAATATCTTCACTTTGATAACTAACATTCACCCCAAAAGGAACATGTCCAAAATCAAATTCTTGACCTCTGTATGCCTTCCCCAAATAGAACCTCTTGCTGCCTCACCAGACTCAGGACATAGAATACTACAAAACCTTTAATGTCTCCTTACTTTTGGCATATGTCTTTACCCATTCCCTGCAAAACCCTTTTACAACACCTAGTTTTCCGGTCTATTCTCAACACAGTAGCCAAAGCTTTTTTATAACTTTTGCTCCATTTTATCAGTATGTTTGTAACACATAGTAAATACATTCATCTGGAAGCAATGGTCCATTTACAAATTGTATTTTGATCCTTTTTAAAATTTCCCTTATCCTCCCTTGTCTCCTCCATCCTCAGAACATCTTCCCATCCTTTCATACTTTGGAGTTATTGATCCTTTGTATTGTTTTATTAATCCCAATTTCATTAGTTTCTGCTCTGTTCTTCATAATTTCTTTCCTTCTATTAGTTTCAGATTTAGATTATTCTTGTCTTTCTAGGGCTCTGAGATGCAATGTTAGATTATTTACCTGGATCACTCTATTCTTTTTTGTGTACATTTATAGCTGTAAATTTCTTTTCTTAAAACTGCTTTCATTGTGTCCCACAGGTTTTAGTATTTTGTGTTGCCACTGTCACTAGATTCTAGGAACTTTTTCTTTCCTAGCTTCTGTGATCCATTGATTATTCAATAATGTCCTATTTAATCTCCATTTATTTGTGTAGTTTTCTTGTTTTTTGCTGTTGATTTTTAGCTTCATTCTACTATGATCCAACAGTATGCAGAGGATTATTTTAATTCTTTTGTATTTATTTAAGCATGCTTTCTTTCTTTTTTGTACCAGAGATCAAACTCACGACCTCACACTTGCCAGGCAGGCGCTAATGCCACTGAGCTAAATCCCCGGCCCTAAGCATGCTTTCTTTATTGCTTAAGATATCATCTATTTTGGAAAAAATTCTGTGTGCTGTTGGGAAAAATATGTATTCTGTTGTTAGATGAAACATTCTTAAACATCTGTTAAGTCCACGTGTTCAATGGTGTGGTCTACCTCCAATGTTGCTTTATTAGTTTTTTAAAAAAATCTGGTTGACCTAACTGTCAGAGTGGGGTACTGAGTCCCTTACTATGGTTTCTATCTGTTGTTTTAAGTCCAGTAGCTTTTTTTTTTTTTTTTTGGTGCATACATATTTAAAACTGTTACCCCTTTCTCTTGAATTGTTCCTTTTGCCAGTATGTAGTGGCTATCTTTGTCTCTTCTGTTCAGTTTTCAGGCAGAAAGATCTTAAAATGTAGGTCAGCTCATAATACTTCTCTGTTCAAATGTCTGCTGACCTCCCATTTTACTCAGAATAAAACCAAAAATAAAGAGCCGCCTATCACCTCTCTGATTTATGTGCTGCTCCTTCTCCCCACTGCCAGCTCTGCTCCAGCCCCAGGAGCCTGCTGCTGCTCCTCGAATAGTCAGGCATGTTCCTCCTTCGTGGCTTTTTGCTACTCCTTGTTCTTTTGTCTGAAGTGTTTTTCCTTTGCATGGCTCATTCCTTCGGGTCTTTGCTTTAATCAAATATTATCTTCTCTGTCAGATATTTCACGATTTTACTGTGTTTATAAAATGGTAACATGTAACCTCCAACCCTAGGAATCCATGTCCTAATCTTTGTTTTGTTTTTTTTCTACTATCCTACCCTCACTACTATCCCACTTTTTTAGAAAAAATTATTTATTGGTTTACTGCGTGTCTCAATGTAACGTACCTCACTTCTAGCAGAGTACAAATTCCATGAAAGAAGAGATTTTTGTCTCTTACTACAGGATTTTCAGTTTTTAGGACAGTCACTGGCAGAGAGTAAGCTGAATAAGAATTATTATAAAATATAGCACTCAAAAGATTTTTGATCCCCTTTCAGTTTAGACAAGATTTTAAAAAGACAGCACTTCTTACATTCCTTCCTTAATAGCAATGGAGACTATGGTAACACACTGGGGAGAAAGCAGGAGGAAGTTCAGGACTGGTGTTTAGTGTGAAGTAGCCTACATTTATCCCTCTTCCTCTGAGTTACAGGGATGCTCCAGGAAAATGTGTCACTCTACATTCTTTAGCTTCAAGTATCCTTAGCATGGTGCGTTCTGACAAATTTGTGGTTCTTAAAATTAATTTAATTAAAGCAGGCATGGAGGCTCATGCCCATAATCAGAGCTCTGTAGGAGGCTAAGGCAAGAGAATGCAAGTTAGCCACAGTAACTCAGTGAGACTCTGTTTCCAAAAACAAAGGCCCTGAGCCCAATCCCCATTTGGAAGCAGGGCAGAAACTTGAGTGAGTTGAAACAGCCATTAAAGAATAAAACAGAAAAAATACAATGCATTTTATGAGCAAAAATATTTCCCATTTCAGTGTTACAAATATATTGTGTGTGCATACTATATAAAATACACTTTCTACTGTAAGCTGCAGTTTCAAAGTAGAAAAGCCACAATATTCACATACCAAATAAAAAGCAGGAGGAAATGGTTTCAATGAGCAAAAACCAGAATGCACACCTCAGTTCCTGCTCTGAGAATGCCCAAAGCAGATCAGAGATGGTACCAAAAAGCAGAATCACCTAGCCTTCTGTTCCTCTAATATGCCAGGTGCAACGTGTGGCCATTACAATATTAACATGCTTCTCAGGAGCATCAACAGGAAGGGCAAGCAGAAATGATTAGAAGGCACTCTGAAATACAAAAGTAGGCTATAGTGCTAATAATAATAATAATGTTTTTAAAAAGTTATTTTCAGTGGCTTCTGGGGAAAGAGCAGCCTGTCAGCATCGGCCTGTACCTAGCAATTAGTTCCCTTCCAAAGCATAGGAAGTCTGTGCAGGAGCCGCAGCCCCTATGGTGACACAGCTGGAGATGAACAGGCTAAATTAATATTCTAACCTTGCTCCAGTGTACTCCAAAGTACTATTAAAAGGTATGAGATGAACTCAGTCTGAACTCTGGCAAATGAAGGCTCTTACCATACTTTTACCCACAAATGAATGGTGATAAAAAATCTCTTAAGAATAAATAAGTATGGCTTTAACCCGGGATGAACAGCAGGTTGGTACTGTTTCAAGGGCTGCTCTGCAGTCTTGTAAATCCACCTGACTTAGTGAGTGGACTAAGAATATAGAAAGAAGGAAAGGAAGCAAAGGAAGAAGCATGCCTAGTAGGACAGCACTCACCTTTGAATCTGTATCATCTATTCTGTCATGACGTCACTCGTGACCTTTCCAAGTCTTGGAAGGGTACTTTTTCTTTTATTCCTCCTCTACATTTAGCTTTGGTAAGATTATTTGCAGGCTGGTCCAAGTTAGGACCAGGCAGTGACGCCAACCATCTCTAGTTCTCTGAGGAATGATGATTCAGATGTGTTTTTTAAGTACCAGAAACCTAGTCAACAGATCTTAGGGGAATGGCTCTGAGTGACAGGTTTTTAATGGCATTGACGCCAACTGTGTGATACATGTCAGTTAAGACTCAAGCAGAAGTGGCCCTTTCTGGTAGCTGTTAGAAATAAATCGACCTAAAGTTCTGCATTTCTAGTCAATGCCAAAAATGTCTTCCACCTTGAATTGAAATGCTGTGTTCCATTTCAAACCCTACTGACCAATAAATTATCTGAGAATTCTCTGACATACCCTGACAAAACATAAAGGTTATCTACAATGTTTGACAATATGATTATATAGGTTAAAGCAGTCAGGAAACCCTCCACAGAAAATATAAATCAATATATTTTCCTTCTGATGTTAATTACATTAAAAAATTTTTTTTAAACAGACTCTTGCCAAGTTGCCCAGGCTACCCTTAAACTTGTGATCTTCCTGTCTCCTGAGCAGCATGTAATAACATGCCTGGATGCTATTTGCATTTCAACCTGAATGTCATCTTTGATTTAATTTTGAAGCTAAGATTAAGGTAAGAACCTTCTTTCTATATTCTTAGTCCACTCAATAAATCAGATGGATTTACAAGACAGCAGAGCAGCCCTTGAAACAGTACCAACCTGTTCATCCCGGGTTAAAGCCATACTTATTTATTCTTAAGAGACGTTTTATCACCATTCACTGTTAACAGTATGTGATAGTGGAATCTTTAATAGGAAATATTTGACAAGCCCTCCAGATAGAAACAGTGGTTGCATGTCCCTAGGTTAATGCCCCTGTGGGCAATAACATGCATTTCAGCATTTGAAGTTTCTCTGTTTAAGTAACTCTCCAAACCAGAAAGAAAAGCACTGAACAGACTCTCAGATGATCTCTAAAATTCTAAGTCCTCCAGAAGCACAAATAATTACTAGCCTTTAAAAACACAACAAGATCATAAGGGTCAATCTCTTTTTAGTAGGCCTTGTTTTAAGAGGAGGTGAGCAGAACCTAAGATATTGAAACTCAAATTTTGTGACAATAGTATTTGCAATCCTCATCTTGCCAAGAGATCTAGTTAATATCAGAAAACTCTCAAACAATTTAGACCATGAAAGAGAATGTATGTAGATTAAATTTCAGAACACCAAAGAGAAGATTAAGATTTTTAGGTGGAATGGATGTACATTAGTTTAAAAGACTCTTAAACTGTCAAAATTCTGATTTGTGCAGGACTAAATCAGAATGATAAACTCCTGGGTTGTCCACTAGGAGAAGTCCAAATCATAGCAGAGTAGAACTACTGAAATCTGGTCCTGTAATTCTTATTTCAATGCAATCAATTCTCAAGTACAACATTAAAAGTAGTCCACCCAAAGCCATTAGTGAAGTCTCAGAAATGTAACTGCTCAATCTAAATTCAAATCCTCACAGACCCAACACACATGGACAGCCAGAGAGGTGATGACTGGGTCCCTAAGTGAGTTTCAGCTTAGGAATCTTAACTTTTTTACTCCTTATCTCTTAATTTATTATCACACCTCTTTCCACCAAGTGGAAAGTTTGTTTTAACTTTGTTTTAACTTTCTGATGGCAAGCAAGGAAAAACCTGGCATTGCAAAGCTAGAGACTATTACCTTTAGTGTTAAACTTTTTTTCTTTTTAAAGGCAAATATTAGACTGCTTTGAGTGTTATCAGAAAAAACATTTTCTTAAAGCAAAGAATTGAGCAATGAGACAAAATAATTATCCCCTGGCAAAATACCACTTTGGTTTTCCTTTTAAAGTTTGCCTCGAGATATCTATCTTTATCTCTATCTATCTAGTTAGTTATTTTTGTGAGCTAGGGATATAGCTCAGTGGTTGAGGGCTTGCCTACTGTTCATGAGGCCCTAGGTTTTATACCCAACATCAGAGAAAGACAGAAAGAGACAAAGAGAAGAGAAGGGAGAACAAGAGAATGAACACATTATCTTTTCTTTATTTATGAGCTATAGCTTCCAAATTTACTTACAAAACAATCTTAGGTTCTTGGGATACATATCTGATTTAATATGCTAATATTGATGAACCTTAAAGAAAAAGACAGTAATGGTTTCTAATGTTTGTTGTGGAAAAAAAACGAATTTGTGAGTGTAGTAGTCAGTTTGAATTTGGGGTTGAGAATACTCCTATCCAGGGAAAACATACTAAGTTAGAGTCATGGGAAAGGCTCCAAGACTACCAAGAGCAACAGGCAGAGATAATTAATTCATTAGGGATACTCTATGAAGATAAAGAATTGGCCCTGCTTAGTTCAGTTCAAGAATGAGAATGCTGGGCAGGGTGGTGCACCCTGTAATACCAGCACTCAGGAGGCTGACGCAAGACAATTGCTGTGAGTTTGAAGCCAGCCTATCTACATAGCAAGACCTTATGTCAAAAAAACATGCTGAGAGAGAGAGGCGGGGGGGAATATTATTAAACACTTCCATAAATGAAAAAAAAAAGTTTATCCAGCAAGTATTTATTAATCACCTATTATATGCATGGCATTATTGTAGGTATGGGGAAACGGCAATGAGAAAAAAATACACAAAAACTGCTGCCCTTTTAGGGTTTGCTCTAAAGAGAGAGGGGCAGGAATGACGAATAATAAACCAAATAGGACTCAAAATGTGAAAAGTACTAGAGGAGAAAAAGGGTAAGAGGGACTGAGTATTCTGGGTGTAAAATGAAGACTTAGTAAGAGGCATTATTTTGGCAAAGACCCAAAGGAAGTAAGTAAGCCATGCAGATATGTAGATTGGGGGAGGGAAAACAGACAGGGAAAACATTTAATTCGAAGTCTCTGAGATGACAATGTACTTACGGTCAGCATGATAACAGCAAAGGAAGGAATTGGGTTCAGTGAGGTAAGGGGAAAGCTGAAAGCATGGCTGGGTCAGATAAGGTTTTTTAGACTACTATTAGAACTTCTGGCTTCTCCACTTAGGAAACTATTGATGTAAATTATTCCAGACTGGTGAGGTAAGATGAAGGAAAACAAGGCAATGTACAACAAGAGGTAAAACAAATTTCACAATTCTAAGAAGATCACTCCTACATCACTGGCAGCTGTGTGTGTTGCAAAGAATCAAAGGTCAAGAAAAAACAATGCCAGGGTATAGTGCTTCTGTTCCCACTCCAAGGAGCTTTCTCGCTTTTAAAAAGTTATACATGCTAGGCAAAATAAACAAGAAACTTAAAGCAAATGTATTTTATAACCTCTTTTTGCTAATATATATATATATATATATATATATATATATATATATATATATTTCCATCTGTGATACTGTTATACAGCTTGTGTCTAGATGTCACTCCAAAGCCTCATGCAATCATGGTTGGGGCTTTTTAGAAGTGGCTGGATCTAGAGTGTGTGATCCTGGGATCAAGCATGTGTTGATTACTAAATCAGTCCACTAATTGGTTTAGCATAGTTCTGGGTAGGAGTTAGCCTGCCTTATCCTGAGTGTAAGTACTACTGGCCCTAAGGGTGGGTAGCGTGGATAAGTTATAAGGGACAGAAAGAGGCTTTGCTTGTTGCATGGGCTGTTTCTGTTACTTGAGTAATGCCACCTCATAGGCCTTTTAGGAACTGGTCTGGTGTTTTGAGAACTGAATCCTGGGATTCAGAAGTAATGGTTTCCTGCCATTGAGGATAGATTTCTGATTCATCAGATTACAGAGCTCTTGTCTATTACTTATGTGTAGTCAGGGCAGTTGCTATTAATAAACAGATTTCTAAAAGAGTTTAGGAAACAATAGTTGAGCACTGATTAAAGAAAGGCCAAAGAGACTGCTTAGTAAAATTTCTGTTATTCTCTCTCTCTCTCTTTTTTTTTTGGACAGGATGGATTGAATTCATGGTGTAAACTATGCTAGGTAAGTGCTCTACTACCGAGTTACATTCCCAGCTAAAGCCTAAGTCATTTTGACAAAAAGGATAAAAACTGTTAATATATAAGGTGCCTAAATTTCCCACATGACATTGAAGGATGTGTACAATGCTGATTTGACATGAGACATACATCAAACTTGAAACAGAAAATAATACTTCTTTCTTTTCTTTGGTAGCAAAATATTTGACTCTTTTCACAGTGCAGACCCCATTTCCTTACAGATTGCTTGCAGAAGTCTTCAGGGATTATCTGCAGTATTACCTGAGCTGGAAATCTCGGTATAGTGCGTGTAATAGACACTACTTTAAGGACTCAAGTGTATACAAGCAGCACTGTGGTCCCATAAAAACAATCAAGAGTTTACAGTGCTCAACTGTATACTTTCAAGACTGAAAGAGGTTTAATGCTGAACTTGTTTGAATTCCACAATAGCCACAAGAAGTCAGCAAATGCAAAACTGGCTTGCTTCATTTGATGGAAGCTGCTGAAAGGTCTTCCATTTGGAAATACTTACCAGTTTTTCTGGTACAACAGCTACAGCTGTGAGTTTTCCGAGTGTGAATGGACATATGAAAAACATGAAATATCAAAGACAAGCACCATCTGTAACTGACTGTCTCATAGGTTGGGCCTGCAAAGTAGGAGTAACAGGCAGAATTTCCCCAGGGCCATACATTAGCAAAAGACCCTTTTGGCTGACAAAGATCTTAAAAGTATCAATAAACAAGACTGGAAAGCTGTATCTTTTGTAGCTAGTGTCTTTAGTACTCTGGCTTAAAAATTCAAAGATTAAATGAACAGAACTCATAAATATTGCCTTAGTCTAGAAGAGCTATTAAAAGAAAAAAATGGAGTGATGTCTATTTCTTTTCTCTAATAGCCATTTACTCAAAGTGTTATATGAGGTTTAAACAATTTAAAAAGATAAAGATGACAAAAACTGTAATCAGAAAAAAGTCAGTTCTTTAATCCATAGGTTCACCTCTAGATTCCTTTATACAGTAGTACAAAGAAAGGAAATAATTTTTAAGAAGATAATAGGAGACTGAAAATCACATTTAAATGTATCCTTTCTTTTGAAAGAAACTGACATAATTAAAGGAAAACAAAAAAAATTAAAGCCATGCATTCATAAAGACAAAAAGAAAAAAGATATGATAGCAACAAGATATTTGGAGCTGGAAAACACACATAATCAGTAATACCACATAATTCTCAAAGGTTTAGGACTGGCAGCACCGGTAGTATTACATGGAAAGGAAGAGCACTAAAAGAAAGAGGAGTTGGGGTGGGGTGTAGCCTGCCTAGATTATAGAAAGCCCTGGGCTCATTTCCCAGCAAAAGCCCTCTTTTTCAATAAAAAAGAAAGTAAGAAAGAGAGAAAAAAAAAAGAAGATGAAGATCGCATTAAGAGTCCCAGGTCCTGGGCCTCATTCCACATTGCTAGGCGCTACCTGACAATGGTCACCCTCTCCAGCTCCTATATAAAAATAAAGATCAATTCTTTCAGAGAGGATAAAGTGGATGGCACTTAAAATTAGACACCGGACATAGCTGCAAGGGTAGTAGATTAAGTGAATTTATGTACACTGAATGCTAGAGACTGACTCTCCAGCCTTCTTTCTCAACTTATGTAATTTGTTTTCTCATGTAAGAGAAACCATCTTGGTAATTTTTTAAGGTATGAGAATAGTTATTGTGGCTATTTTAAAAAGACACCCTGTTTCTTGTTTGCAAAGTTTGTCTCCAAATGTTCTCTGTAACTGGAACAAAACATCCCACATTCACAACTTAAAGGAAGAAACGTTTCCTTTGTCATGTATTTTCGGTCCATGGTCAGAGGCTCCCAAAGTAAAAATGGTATGGTGGAAGGAGCTGAGCTGAGGAAACCTGCTCAGGTCACTGTGACCTAAAGCAGAGAGAAGGGAGGAGAAACACTTCCAGGTCAAGCCTCAGCCTCTGTGACCTGCCTCTTCCAACCAGGCCCCATCTCCCAACTTCACATTCACATTAGCCTTCCAAAAGCCTAGTGCCTGTGATCAAAGGAGGCCTTTCTGGGTCATTCTCAATGTAAACTATAACATATGTACTGAAATATGTACAGAAGTGTGATATTAATATCTTGAATTTATTTATTTTAAAATAATGTGGAATAAGGCTATGAAAATGGGTAGACTGTACAAGCTTTCACTGAAAAAGAAATGGCACAGAAAAGGGTGAAGATTCCAAATGGTTTCAGACTAGATGAAAATGCTTTCTAATCTAGTTTTATTATACAAAAACCATCAAACAAATGTGAATATGAAATAAATCAAGAAGACTAAAAACAAATGGTATCTCAACAATTTTATTTTCTTGTTCTCAGGAAACTACTAGGAGATGTATTTCATTAAAATAAGGGAGTAAACCAAGAAAAGGAAAATACAATAGGAGCCCCAATTCAGGAAAGAGATGAAGAGAATGAATTGCCAAGGTGATGATAAAAGGAAACCACCCTAAGACGATAGCTATGTCCCAGGTATTTAAGAAATCAGTTCAGATGGGTATAGATTAAAAGACTCTAGGATAAACTTAGAAAAGGGAAAGGATAGAATATTTTCAAGGGCCTGATCTCAACAGAATTTGGGATTGAATTATACTTAAGAACACAGACAAACAAAAGGAGACTCCAATTATTTACAAAATATTTTATGGGGAAAAATCACACCTTACTAAATGGCTCAGCTTTGAAGAATATACATTATTATAATACTGTAAACACTGGACACCAATTTAAGCAAATTCCAAGTTATTTAGGGATAGAGAGCTAAATATCAAAAGAATCAACTAAAACAGGCAAGAGACTGCTTCTGTGGACAAAGATATTTGGGTCATGTTGGAAAGAGAAGGCTGGGTACACAGTTTTTCTTAACTGTAGAACTAGTTGACTCTTTAAACTGTGCCTTTGCAACCCTGGTAAATATTAACTTGAAAGAATGATGCTACCAAGGTTCCCTTGAGTGTCTACAGCTCAGTGAATAGGGTTGAACACATAGCATGTCCTAAGTTCATGGTCTTGAAGAAGCAGTCACTTGTTAACTGTCAAGTTAAAAGTATATCAGAGCTGAGTGTAGTGGTGTACCTGTAATGCCAACTCCCTGGAAGGTTGAGGCAGCAGGATCTCAAATCCAAGTCCAGCCTGGACAATTAGAAGAACTTGTCTTAAAATAACTATTTTTGAAAAGAGTATACAGAAAAAATGTTTCTGAGCAACTAACAGAACTGAGATGTAAACTATCATCAGAGTCATTTTAACTCATACAGGAAAAAATTCATCCGGAAATTTGTAAAAGTTTTTTTAAAATTAAATAAGGGAGCAAACTGTTGCAGGAATTTAATTGTATGATATAAATAAACTCAAGAAAGGTTCCTAGTAGGACCAAGTTTAAATTTACTCTGTAAGTTGGATTTACAAAGGTGTTTTTCTTGTTTTTTTGAGACAAGGTCTTGCTATGACTATACAGTTCAGGCTGGCCTCAAACTCACTATGTAGCCTAGGCTGCCCCTGAACTCATGGGAATCCTCCAGACTTAACCTCTCAAGTGCTGGAATGATAGGTGTCCACTACCATGCCCAGCGAAGATGTTTTATTCATATGGTGTCCAGGATGAAACCCAGATTCCTCACGTATGCTCCACCACTGAGCTACATCCCTGGCACCACAAAGGCTTTTATAACCAACATGAATACAATAAAACCTTTTTTCTAGGTTCAGATCTTTAGTATGTATATAACTATGTCACTGAGGCATAAAGTAGCTCACATTTTAAGAAGGAATGGTATCTTTAATTTTAAATAATGTAAATAATGTTATAGACTATAAACCAGTAAGTTTAATGAGCACCCCGCACTCCACAGCACTGAGGATTGAACCTACGGGCACCTATTGCTGAACTATATTCCCCGTCCTTTTTAGTTGGAGACAGGGTCTTGCTAAGTTGTCCAGACCAGGTATGAACTTGTGATCCGCCTGCTTTAGACACCACATCTTGTGTAATGAGGATTTCAATGAAGTTTCTTTTATCAGTACTATAATTTGACAACTGATTTGTTCTATACATTGATATAAAATTGACCAAGACAGCAAAAATCTTTAGGTATTCAAAACTTCATTTTCTTAGCTCCCAAATATTTCTTTTCTTTTTGATTTTATGGTTTAATAAAAGTCATAGGAAAGAACTAATTTTCTACATGAGTTCTTGAATTGAAACATTATGCAAATATGTTTAAATTCTAGGAAATCCTTACCTACTTTTATCTAGATCTAGATGGTCTAAACTGGTTGGGATTAAGCTTTGATTCTTCTTGTTCTTAGGGGACAAGGGCTGAATGGAAACTGAACGCCAAAGTACTCACTCATTACAAGCTAGCCATTAGTTTCAAGTTCCACCAGCAGACATTAAGTACAGCTGCTCATAGGAGAAAAAAGTACCACTTTTTAACTTTTGTTTAGCTCTTAGGAAATGCCAATTAATCAGAAAGCTACAATTATGACATTCCTGAAGGAAGAAAAGCGATGGAGAAGAATCAAGTAGCTGACTAGAGATAGGAAAATTTTAAGTTTGTTTTTATATCATCAGGTATGTGAAAATTAAAACTTGCTAGTCCTAATACCATATTAGTGCTTTTGAGAGAAAGGTTTGGACTAAGATTCAGCTTTTCAGTTTCTACTGGGACTTAGTGAAATAGATATGCAGATAGGAAAGTAAACTAGCATTTGTTTAGACATTCCTCACTTAATGACTGCATTATGTTACTGTGACTAGGCTGTTAAATGAATTGGTCACTACATGAGGAATTATATATAGTATGCACATTACAATATTCAAAATAAAGAAATGGTCAAAAGAAACTCCAATCTGATGACTTTGCATAACTCTTCCATGCAGCACTGTAAAGTATAATAGAACATAAAACTGTAGTACTGTACAGTATAATCAAAAATCATAGTACTGCATAAACAAGGTATACTCTACAAAAATAAGACATTGAGATTCTATAAACAAGATGTACAGAACTGTAAAGATGGGTTGCAAATCCAAACAGTCATTAAACAGGTCGTTGAATGAGGAATATCTGTCCTTTCCTTCTAAAAGCAGAAAATTTGCCCTGGTTTGTGACCCAAATTCCCTTTCCTACTGTTGAAGCAAAGCATTCTTGCATGCATGCTAACTGTCCTCAGATACTAAGCTTGAGGCTCTGTGGGTCAGTGGGAGGGAGGTTAGATTCCAAGAAAAGAGAACAGATAGATCTGGGTTAGTTACTTCATGATCTTGAGGTAGAAAAGCCCCTCAACACATTACTCTCATAGTAACAGCCAACTCCAACTGCAAAGTAATCCTTTTATTTTTCTTGCTAAGCCAACCTAAAATGTGACTCACTTGTCTACTCTCTAAATCATTATTTTCTTTGCTGAAAAAAACAGCAGTCAACTACTATGACAATAAGCTAATGAGCCGGTAAACAAACCTGGTACACTGGTATTTACACTACTCAGAACATTTAGTTTTAACTCCAAGTAATTTTATTGTTGCCATCTCACCATCAATACTAGTATCTCAGTGATATTTCTAGATAGATTGAGCGATGTGATTCCCACCTGTTTTGAATAGAAAATAGAAGGTTGATATTTCTCATTTAAAATATATTTCATAGTCTCATTCAAATTGCTTTATCACCTCAATTTCTAGGTAGAGGTGGGATCATAAATATGCGCTGATGGATGCATCTAGTTTTCCTCTTTGGTGTGTCTTCCGACTGTCCTGAACAGTGCAGTTTCCCCTTTTTGTTGTTTAAACTATGAGCTTATTTTCAGTGGAGATTTGCTTTTTTTTTTCATTTAAAAGTTCCAGATTTTAGTTGCTAAAGGTCTGTTTTCCATTTTTTTCTGCCAAGTACCCTAGGTTTCACCAGCTCTGGACTAACTGTACCTGATCTGCTGATTTGGAGATACTGCATTTACATAGCTCATATACATGTGGACTACAGGACTAGGTATTCATGTGTGGCACACAGGACGCTTTCTTACAAGAGGTCACTCAGAACTCTGCTCAGAGAGGAATATTCTTGTCACTTTCTTGGGATATCAGAAACATTTTTCCACTTCCCCGTCTCAGCATGGTTCAAGGTTCTCTCTTGTGTCCTTTGAACATTAAAACCACAACCTCTAGGGTCTATAGTTGTACCCATATTCCTCAGTTTCAGGGTACTACAGTTTCAGCTTATGATTACCATTCTGCTTCATGCTGCTTCAATGCCAGAAGATTTTATTGTTTTCAAAGAGAATTCGAAACACATGAAAAATGGATGAAATTCTAAGCTAATACTGAAGCATTTAAAAAAAAATTCAACATTTTCAAAATCAACAGGCTTTTCAAGATCTGATAAAGCTGTTCTTTAGTTCCTCTAACATGCTGTTTCACTTATCGCAGATACGTGCTGACAGGCACAGTGAAATCCAAATTACCTAGTGATTCAATGTTCAAAGTAACCTCCACATAAATTTCCTCTGAAATTTATTCTCATATAAATTACACTTAAACTTTGCTATGGAAGTCTTAAGGGAAAAATTTTGTAAATAAGAACTTAAGAAAAAAGTTTCTACATGTTTAATGATAAAAAGAGCAATTCTTTATGTGACTGTATCACTTCTGGTTTCCTTAAAAACAAAACTCTTTTCTATATATTTCAAATTGTAGTTCATGACCAAGTCTACCATAACACACACACACACACACACACACACAGAGAGAGAGAGAGAGAGAGAGAGAGAGAGAGAGAGAGAGAGACAGAGACACTGCTATGATCTGTCCCCAATGACTTATGTGTTGGCACTGAGGTGGATTAATGGCCTATAATGGGAGGTGGTTCAGTTATGGGGGCACTGCCCTTGGAGGACATTAAGTTCTTGTGGGACCTCATCTAGTTTTTGTGACATAAGCTATTATCAAAAGAGCACGACCAGTCCTTCCCTGCATTCTGACTTCCTGTCTTATCATTATGAACTTTCTGTATCATACATGCTCCTGTTATGATGCCATTGGCCAAGTGAATGAGCCACAGAAGCTCTCACCAGCACCAACCAAAGGTCTGCACCAAGCTCTTGAATGTCTAAAAACTGTGAGCAAAATAAGCATCTTTTTTCTACGAAACACTCAGCCTCAAGTATTTTCTTACAGCAATGGAAAATGAACTACTACTGAAGTGTTGGTTCTTTTCCATACATATACAACTTAGGCATGATACTGACTAATACTACCCAAGTGAAGTCAAACTGACCTGCAAGTTATTTAGAGGTTCCATCTTCATGACTGGGCCCAAGGTGTTGAGAGGCAGGGAGATGTCAATGCTTTGATTTGGCATCAATGGTGTATGGATGGCCAGAGGAGTGCTTGGGATGACACCAAAGCTTGAAAAGAGAATGAAAAAAAATCACAAGAGATTAAGTGAGAGGCAGGATTTAGCCACATCTTGGGTTTCAGTAGACTTCTGTTTCATTTCAAGGAAACACTTTTCAATACAATTAAATGGAAGGAATAGCAGGAAGCAAGGTGCTCAGTTCCACCTTGCCATAACAGTGGTCAAATCATTACCTCTGTATTCCATTAAATTGCTTTGAGGAAGAATAAAATACTCATAAGCACAGAACTGTTTTGCTAATGCAATGATTTTGGAAGTTTCTCTAATTTACCAAACCACTAAAGAGACACAGGTTGGATGAACATTTTTAAAATCCATAGTCAGATATGGTGAAGCACTTCTGTAATCTCACCACTCTGGGAGGCAGAGGCAGGATGATTGCAGGTTTGAGCCCAGTGTAGGCAACTTAGTGAAATACTGTCTCAAAATAAAAAATTTAAAAAGGGTAGGGAATGTAGTTCAGTGCAAAGGCCCTGGGTTCAATCCCCAGTAACACAGACACACAGACACAGACACACACAGAGAAACTCCTTCCTTAGATAATCCTTGAGAAAGAAGATTCAAGATTTTTTTCCACTCTGTTAAGTGTAATAGATGGAGATCATTTCAATAACTTGAAATCTGATCAGTCCAGAAGATTATGTTTAGTTATAAGTCCCATTTTTTTCCTTTTTTTTTTGTTTTGTTCATTTACATAGGATTCAATCACTGGGAAGAGTTGGTCTAAATAGAGCACAACTGACTGGTTTATATTTTCTAAACAAGTAGGACAAATTGTAGGTGTAAAGATGGTTACTTTTTAAACCAAAAGAAGGCAAGGATCCTGCATTTCAAATTCCCAAGGGATGCCAGTTTAACAATGCAAGAATGGTAAAGAGATTGGATCATACAAAAACAAAAACATGATGGAGGGCAGATAGTTTGAGAAACATAAAACAAATGTAGTTGAAATGGAGAAATGGGCCTAGAAACAATGATATAAAATTTTATTTTAAATAGCATCAGTTTGTCTTATCTGAAGATGAGACAACAATGTTTATAAAATAATTAAAGAGTTTACATAAATAGTATCTCTTTGTTGTCACAATGATAATGACAATTATCCATTTCTTAGATAAACTATACCTTACCCCTTACCGTACCAAAATGTACAAGGACATGATCCCAAGATTCACAAGTTGGAGCTAGCCTAGGAAATTTAGCAAGACTCTATCTCAAAAAAAAGGGGTTTGGGGAGGCTGCTTAAGTATAAATGCCCTGAGTTCAGTTTCCAGTATCAAAAAATGATGATGATGGTGGTGATATTTTTTAAATGGCTAGAAAGAAAAACATTACATGTAAAATACAGACAAACAAGAGCCAATAAATACATAATGTGAAAGATGAAAGAATGAAAGCAAAACGATGGAGAAACATATTTAAACATAAATGCTGAAAACTTGCTTAAGTGAAAGACCAGTGTATAAACTGAAATGGAGTACCTTATCCCAGGCAAAACTGACCAAGAACAGTCAATACTGAGAAAATGCTAGTAAAATTTTTAGACTTTAAAACTTTGGGCAGCTTAACAAATAATCAAATCACTTAAATATAGGGAAAAAATTTCAAGTTGTCAACAGACTTTACCACAGAAACTTTTAAACACAAAATACCCTGGAACAAAAAACACTTTAAGAGTTCTAGAATTTTCAAGTATGTGGACTGGGGATATAGCTCACTGGTATATGGTGCTTGCTTAACACATGTGAGACTCTGGATTTGTCCCAACACTAGAGGAAAAAAAAAAGGAAGAATTTTCAAATATAAATGTCACAGGTTTGACAATGTAAGAAAATTCAAGGAATACTGTATATTCATATGAATATGCTTTTGAGGAACCTATTGGAAGACATGAATGAAGTATGTACATTCCCCATGATGAATGTAATCACTATACACTCTAAACATATACTAAAAAAATATGAAAAAACAATGAAATGAATAAATGATATAATTTACACCAATGAGAGGGAAAAAGGCAAGCAGACAGAGAGCAGATTAGATGCTAAGCCTCATCTGTCTTATCTTTCTCACCTGGGAGGGGGTTGGTCAATGATGACAAAGTAAAGTTTAAGCATACTTAAGTATCATTGATGCAAAGAAAGACAGTATTACCGAGAATAGGTCATGAAGGAGGATGCAAAAGACAGAAGGAAACAGACTTCAGGAAGCATGGATTACATTATGTATTCTAGTACTCCAGACATCTTTTCTTTCTTTTTTTTTTCTCTTTTTCTGGTACTGAGGATCGAACCCCTGACTTTGTGCTTGCCAGGCAGGTGCTTATGCCACTGAGCTAAATTGCCAGCCAGGTTATGTATTCTAAAGGAATAAGAATAACAGAATAAAAAATAAACCTTTCTAAGTATAAGAGTAACTTTTAAAAAGACAAGATAAGTAGAGATTTATAGGCTATGCAGATTTCCTTTATTATAATTCATTCCCCCAACAGCCTTGTCCTTTGACAGGGCCAATTCCCTGAAAAAGAATGGAAATAACTTAACAGAAGGAAATCCAGACCTTCAAGATACTTAACAATTCTGATGTGCCAAATGCTTGAATCCAGGGTACAAAGTGTTTCAAAGTGATCAGAAATAAATCAGACAGTCATTGGTGCAAGCTGCCTTTGACAAATTTTATTTATATGTTTTAAGAGGTGAATTGCTATTTTTTATAACAAGGTTGAGTATCTTGTATTTACAAATGAATGAGCTCATCACTAAAGTCTAATAGCCAAATACTTGGATCATAAAACTTAACAAAAACTAATGTTTTATAAATATAAGAAATCAACAGTTCATTCATTCACATTCTTTTACTTTCAAGGCAAAGAAGTCACTGCTGAGAGCCTATAGGTAATTATTTGGTTAACGTGTACACTGGTGGTCTTTTACATTTTTGACATCAAGCAAGGTACATTAATTTTTCCTTCACCAAAATACACACTTCAGATAGTTGCTCTGTTTGGTTCACTACTCTACCTCTACTTCCTAGGAATGCCTGACACAGATGCTGAACAAATATTTTTTTTAATAAACTATAATTAAAAGTGTTTTAATTATTTTATTAAAAACATTTGAGTCCTAGAAATTTTTTTTTTTGTACAGGAAATTGAACTCAGGACCTTGTGTTTGCTAGGCAAGCACTGTGCTACTGAGCTATATATATCCCTGGCGTAGAAATCTTTAAAAAGTCAACAAATAGGTTCTAGTTCCCTCAGTACATATGGATGAATATTTCCCTCAAATTCAATTATGGCCTCCAGAGTTGAAAATGACAAGTGAATAGATTTGCAAGAGCCAGGATTCACTTTGTATTCAGCATCTGCTAAGATGTGAGTTTTACTCACTGTTAAATGAAATATTCTCTTATTAGACACATGGTAAGCTTTTGTCTCAGTATCAAGTTAGGGAACTCATGTTTTACCTGTTCTTGTTAAACTGGATTGCAAAGTCTGTCATATGCTGCAGAGCTTTGTTGGTGAAGTTCATCTCCATATAGATGTGCCCCTGGCGGTGAGTAAATGTTCCTGAAATCTCCAAGCCTTTAGCCTTTACTGCCGGTAGCCAGACCTGAAACACAGCACAGAGCCCAAAGGAAACAGAAAAGATTAGTTTGATGCTATTTTTTAAAAAACAAATAAAGATGAGATTAAGATTTCATTTCCTCAGGCAATTGCAATTTTATACTATAAATATCAAGTCAGTGTGAAAGGTTCTGGATAAAGCAGTATTTTCTGAATTGTAACATCATTTTTAATTATTTAAGAAACAAAATAAAACTATAGCCTATAGGCAACCCTGGTCTTCTTTTCTCCATCTTTTAACTTGGTCATTTTAATGCTTTTGAATATGCCTACCAAACACATATACATGTAAAAAAGAAATTCTAATGAATTTAATGTGTTTTTCTATATTAGTTTTGGTAAAAGTTTTAAAGGGAAGAAACTGAATCTACTAATGAAAACATCATGCCTATAGTCTTTGTTTAAATTTTTTTTATTTAAAGAGGAAAGAATGTAAAGGGTGGAGATAATACAGAATTTCAAAAAAAAAGATAATAAGAAATCACTAGTTGATAAATTACATATTGTCCTCTTAGAAATAGTTGTTCAAATTACAAAATTAAAATACAAAGTAAGTATTCAAACAGTGAGAGTGTAAACAGCTACGCATGCATGAACCTCTACATGTATTTCTATCCTTTCTGTATTAGAGAGAAAAACAAAACTTAGCAAGACAAAACAAAACAAATTCTTATAAAAACATGAAACCAAAAAGTCATATAAAACCACAGTACAAGGTGATCTACAATGATTGCTGTGTTGTTTCTTATTATCTTCAACAGAATTGTCTATATCATCAGGCATAAATGAATATAGCAGTATAATTGAATACAGCAGTAAATAACAATATTAGTAAAAATAAAACATTGTAGACAGTATAAAACTTCAAAGGCAGGTAATAATCAAACCAGAGTGGGTATTCTAGTGAATCTTGTCATCTTAAGTGCAGTTGCCTATACTCTCAGACTTGATACTATCAATCATAACAGCTTTGAATAAAATCTATCAATACAAAACAGCGATCTAACAAACCAGATTCGATTATGATCAGTCATGGTAAAACAGTGTAGGTTTT
>PVLA01004186.1:0-184973 GCA_004027455.1 Hydrochoerus hydrochaeris | reverse complement strand
CTCCTCCTCCTCTTCCTCCTCCTCCTCTTCTCCTTCTCCTCCTTTTCCTTCTCCTTTTTCTTCTCCTCTTTTTCCTTCTCCTCCTTCTCCTTCTCCTCCTCTTCCTCCTCCTCGTCCTCCTTGTCCTTGTCCTTGTCCTTGTCCTTGTCCTTGTCCTTCTCCTTCTCCTTCTCCTTCTCCTTCTCCTTCTCCTTCCTTCCCAGCCTTTATTCCTGAGCCGTCCTGCGATTCAGGAAACTCACTGCTTGGTTTTGTAAATCATGGACATTTCTGCCCTCAGACAGGGACAGCCCGGGGCTGTACCAGTGTAACCTTCACCCCTGCAGAGCCCCGAGGCTGCCCGTGCCCAACCTCGCCTGCCACCCTCGCCAACACTGTGCGCCTTTGAAGTCCATCCCAGCCTCGTTACTTGCAGTGGCCAGTGACAAGTGGACAGAACTGTCCCCTGTCCTTTTTAGGTAGAGCAGCTGCTAAGAGCCACTTGTTTTCCTGCTGTCACTTTCCGTGTTGGCTCAGGTTTACAAGCCCACACCAAGACGGCTCCTGAGTCCCCTGAGGGCTCGGTTCCTGGGATGAGATGAGCGATTCCTCCACCAGCCCGGTGCACTCACAGCATAAACAGGCAAGAAAATTTGCTTCATTATGAGCCTGACTTCAGGTTTTTAAAAAGTATTTCTGCA
This sequence comes from Hydrochoerus hydrochaeris, assembly GCA_004027455.1. Taxonomy (NCBI): domain Eukaryota; kingdom Metazoa; phylum Chordata; class Mammalia; order Rodentia; family Hydrochaeridae; genus Hydrochoerus; species Hydrochoerus hydrochaeris. The sequence continues at coordinate 184,293 of PVLA01004186.1, read as the reverse complement.
TAAACTGCAAAAAAACTTGATTAAAAAGTAAAGTTTAGCAACATTAGTGTACATAATTTATTTCATAATAAAAGAAATATCACCCAAGTATGCCTAAAAAAGGGTAGCAAGCCATAAATCTGTATTTTCATTGATTTAGCAAATGTTCTATAGTAACCACTACCACCCTAAGCTCATGACAAAAAAAACAAAACCAAAAATGAACATGAAGACTACATGAAAAGTTATTTTTTTTCTTACCAATCTCTGGAACAGCATGAACATTTAATACATATTATCAAACTGGTTCTTATATATTGCCAAGAGCATTTATAAATTGTTACTGTGTTTTAATCTGAAGTCATAGTGTGATATACAACAGCATCATAGAGAAAATAAAGTATGTAAACCAAGAATTTGTTTTTTGAAGACAGATTCCTCTTAAAATTATTTAGTATAAAAAGTTCCTGTGTAGTAATCAATGAGAAAAATGGACAGATAACCACAGATGAAGTCATAATAAATATTTGCAATTATTTTATCAGCTTCATTAGCTTGATAATATAGAGGATGTGCTTCTGGGATGTAATTTCAACTGTGGATTAAATTCTTGATTTAATATAATTGATAAAATGTCTCAGCCATGAAAACTAGAGCGCTTAATTAAGAGCAAGCTTGTGTGAAAAGAAGTTAGTGTTCAATAGCCAAGAAATTAGACATATCATTGAGGACAGTTAGGAGCAACAAATTGCATGAAGAGTAATAAAGGGCTTGCAGATGTAAAAGAAAGAATGTGTACTATTTTCTCTTTGGTATGAGATCCAAAGACATGAGAGTATCCCTCACATGTGACAGGAGGCCAAGAGGAGACCATAGCTGGTGAACAGAGATAAACTTGGCTTCATCCAAAACAGAGACTTGGGTGCTGACTTGAGGGAAGCCCAGGTGATGTAACCTCCTTCCTGAATCTGTTATCAGGTCTGAGAATGGAAACTGAGTCTCTGCTTTATTACAAGAAGAAGGAGAAGGAGAACAGCTCTCAGAAACAAGAGGATGATTAATACAAGGAGACACAATTTTACCTCTGCCAGTCACTTATTTCATTTCTTATTGTTTTTTCATATAAACTTCATTAACCATTTTCCTTCACCCCAGTCAACTTTCTCCATCCTTGAAGGGGAGAGAGAAAGAGAGACAGAGAGACAGAGACAGAAAGACAGACAGGGGAGAGGGGACAATAACTATGAAATAAAAAATAATGGGATAATTTATAAAACTTGAACATATAGCATATATTAGATAACATTAAGACACCAAAATTAATATCTTACTTTCAGAAAACACACTGTAGATTTGTGAGGAAAGATTTAAAAACACAGGTATTAGACTACAATATTTTTAATTTACTGTCAAATTGTCCAGAGAAAAAGAGACATGAACACAAATAACTAAGATAGTAAATAAAAACCTGAGAAAGTTGTATTACTCTTAAGTTTTCAAATACATTAACACAAAATTTATAAGAGAATTTATTTGAGAAACAGCCTGTATTATGTCAGTGCTACTTGAATCTAATCCTTGAAAAGATGAATTTAAAAATTGTTGATCACTCAGCCATATGAAAAAGAATATGACTCATATAAACATACTTCAACATCAACAAAATAACTTGGGGAGAGGATGTGCAGCATAAAAACCTTTGAGATGGTATATAATCTTAGAATTAAACCTATAGTGCCTCTAACATGAGATCAGTGTTGAGAGTATGAAATGCTAGAAAAATAAACAGACCAAGTGTTTGACGTCTCAATTCTGACAGATGATAGAAAACAGGAACATACTGTTCAAAACACATTCAGATTTTGCATGGAAGGTGATTTTCTGTTGGCAAAGATAGAATATATAATACAAGTAAGACAATATTAATTACATTGGCGAAGATTTAAAAACCATTCACTAAACTGTAAGGACTTGGTTTGTCAGGCCACAAATATTCCCTCTATGGTGTGATGCCTAGGGGAAGAGAATAATGTCCTGACAGAATGTGTCACCAAGATGATCCTTGGGGAATGCGACAAACAGTGTCACAATCCTGAGACTGTCCACTGCTACTTAGTTTTCTAGATGAGATGAAAGTGAATAGCAGATTTGGTGGTCCCATCAATTTAATGACAAAGCTCACACATTCTGAGAGAAGATTTGCATGGATACTCTTTGAGATCTTTAGATCAAGTGGTTAATGAGACATGATAGCTAATCTATGTACACCATTTCTTCTGTCCATCTCTGGTAGAACACAGTGATAATTTAGTCCTGAGATATCCTGGTTCAACAGTCCAGTAAAAAATTTTAGCATCATATGGTTTTGGATAGTGGATAAGTAAGAACTGGAAAACCTTAGAATTCAATGTATGGGTTAAGTAGGTTACTAAACCATTTTCAAAGGGTATCACTAAATAAAACAATGTCAATCCACAAAGTTTTCAAGTTATAGAATGATGTAAAAGGATGTGCTCCTCAAATTTTCCTCAACTCTTTCCCCTGTGGTGAGGATTTATCCCATGTCCTTCACCCTGAGCTACATTCAACCCACTTTTGCTTTGAGACGAGATGTCACTAAGTCACTCTGTTGTGCAGGCTGAGCTCAAACTTGCAATTTTCTTGCCTCAGTCTCCCAGAGTGCTGGGATCCCAGGACTGTGCCACAGCACCTGGCTTCCCTGAACATTTCTATTTATTGAATTATCTGCAGACTGGAGGTATTTTCCAGAATATCATGTAAATCTACCACACATCATGTGTACTTCTGAGACTGTTTCTGTTTGCCTCTATATATGTTTACAATTTGCCCCAAATCTCCAATTTTCAGTCAGTATCCACTTCAAATCCTAGAAGTCCTGATCATCATTAATGTATTTGGTGGCTCTGTTGGGCTGGTTGCTCTGTCTCCTGGTTCTTTCCATCCTGCTCTTAGGATTTCAGTTTTTCCTGTTTTCAAGTCTGGTAGCAGGCTTAATCTGTCTTCTAGCTGCCAAAGTTTTGCTACTACTGTGTTCCCTTTATATAAGTTTTGCAGAAAGCTTTGTAATTGCTATTTTGCTATCATTTTAGTGAGCTCAGAAGAAAGCACACAAGTTTTCCAGTTTATCTTGAACTTAATCAAATTTTGTTCACATCCAAATTATTTGTGGTGGGAGTAATAGAGAGGGACAGACTTCTAATTTGAATTATGATGAAGCAACAGGAAAAGGAATTTGGGTCTTTCCTTAAAGAATTTTTTTCCCAAAGTTATATTGGACAACACATAGCATAGCTTCAGGGATCCTTGGATTTTAAGGACAGCTTTAGAAAGTTGCTCAAAATGAGTGTGGGCACAATATAGATAAATATACAACTAATACCTATTAGTTCCTCAAAAAAACCAGTTTGTGCTTTCATTGTTCAATTGATCAATTTTTAAGTCTATATCTTGTAATTTGAGCAACTACTTTGAGGGTAACAATATGCAATGTATTAACCATTGTTAATCTCCTATTATTTTGTGCTGAAATTCTGCATCATTGTGTTTTTTTCATATTAAAATTTTAAAAATGCGTGGAATATTTTGTGCATCACCCAGGCAGCATGCAATGGTCTCCCTAACAGAACGCAAAGGCCTCTTAATGGAGAAAATGTTTATAAATTTCTAGAATTGGACACTGAGTGGAGTCCTTAGGAAAGTATTAAAAAGGGATATTTTAGGAAAAAAAAACAAAACAGATTATCTCAACTAAGTGCTGATTGGGCCCCAACTTATTAGCAAGCTGTAAAAGCTTCAAAATATTTCCATTTGATTTAGTTACAGCACAGAATAAGCTCAAAATGTAGTTTGCTTTTCCAGTAACAGTTTAAAATTCAAGATTTTGGTGAAAATAAGTTAATATAAAGAAACAGAATAGAAAACTGACACTGATGATAGGAGAGATAGAGATAAAAGTGGTGTAGGTGGAGCTGGGAATGTAACACAGTAAGAGAGGCCTGACCGAGCCTGTGTGAGGTGCGATCACCACCGCCAGTAACTGAGTAGATACATAGAAAAGCAAAATAAACAAAAACTGTGTGTCTATGTTTGTGTGAGAAACTCAGCAGGAAGTCAAAGACAAACAGAAATGCAGGAAGTACATACCATTTATTAAGTTTAGGAGAGTGGAAGGAGTAATTAGCTATTACAGACATCACTCAGGTTTAATAAAAAATAAATATAGATGGGCATCAACATGGAATTCTATAATATTTAATTATGGTGTTGCTAATTCATGAAGGATTAGTTCCTTGCCATTATAAGGACTTCTCTTCTTGACTTAATAATTTAAATGGTAATTAGTATTTCACTCATTATATTGAGGCATTTTAGGCAGACAGTTCATTCAACTAATGTCATAGGACTTTATCAAGAAGAACAAGGAAACAAGAAAAACATTGATTTGGGAATCGAGAGACCTGATTTCTGTAAGATATTCTAATATTGGAAACTCAAATTCTTTCCAAAGTTTAAAGGAAAGCATATTAAAATAACTTCAGACTCGGAAAGTGTTTCACTATTTCTGCTAGCGATACATAGAATTGTTTTTCATTCAGTCATAAATTTTCCATCAGTAAACCTGATTATCAGTTGTAAATTTATTCTTAACATAGAACTGTGTGAAGTAGTCTCATTACTTGAGATAAAAATTATGTAACATAAAATGCTAGAATATTTTCAAGATCTCACTTAAATCCCAAATTTAGTGATCTCTATTAAATTTTTTAGTTGTGAGAGCATATTCTGAACATAAACTTTTATCTTTTCATTTATTGAAATCATCTCTGAGCTTTCTAATAGATGTGATCAGAAGTCACTTAATACACACAAGTGCTGCTTTCTGCTTTGATATTACTCAGGAGTTTCTACTCTAGCACTGTGCTAATTGTGTCTCCTCTCAGTAGACTAGCGGCAAAATCTCAGGAGATTGTGAAGTCCTCACGTTCAACCATGTTGCCTGAATGAAGGTGATGAACCTGTGGTAACTCAGTGTGAACCATCAGGAAAAGTTTATACAGAAATGATCTGATGCTTTACATATGCCCTATACGAATTAAAGTTTTGTTCATGTAGCACTGAGAACCTCTAACATAAAAATAGTATTGAAAACAGATCTCTCAGTAAAATCTATTATGCATATAATAAACTACTAAATAACTAAAGCCTTCTAAATATTGGGAACATTTCTGAGAGCCTGTGTTTTACCTTTGCCTTTGGAAATGTACGGAGAGCATCACAGGAACACTCTGAAGAGCCCTAAAGAAATGATGGTTGAACAACCAAAAATGCACTTAGAAGCCTTTGCTCCACATGTTTAAGCTTCAGAAGAAAGTGAGGATTTTTGAATGAAGTGAAGCAGTCTATACATTGTGTCAACTTGAGAAGTTTAGAGGTATAAACAACTCGGCAGGGAACCAGGCTCCTCACATTTTTAACACCCTCATCCTGTGCAGGAGGAGGAAAGGAAGGTGGTGTGAGTGCCACCCTCACCGTGAGGGTGAGAGCAGCCGGTTGCACTGTGACAGAGGATAAGAGGCTTGCTCTCCCACACTTGTGCTCTTGCTCCCTTTGCTGTCTTGTGCCGTGTTGAAGTGTTGTCCCCGTCACACAACACTTTGACCACAAAAGGGAGATCCAGTAAAGCTGTGGGCTACAAAGATAGAACTGAGGAGATCTGGATTACTGAGAAGTAATAGGAGACTATAAATGATGACCTGAGGGAATCACAAGAAGCAGCAAGTCTACACTCTTTGTAGTGTCAGAGCCGCAAAAGTAAAAGTCTTTGCTTTTAAGGAGAAAGCTGCAGAGCACGGTGTTTCAGAATGGTGGTGGCGTAGCAAATCTGTTCCTCAGAACTGGATTCAGAGTGCCTGTCAGTTCAGGAACCTGACATCTACAACCAAGAGAGAGGAAAGCCTGGCCACTGCTCCAGCTTGCAGTAGACATTGGAATCATCCACATGGCACTGGTTTCAAGTGAATGTAAGAGGTACAGGTTAAAAGGCTTCCACCTAGATTTAAGAAGACCTGGGAGGCCAGATAGTGTGCCCATGAGAAGGCAGGTGTGAAACTGTGAGTGTGAATCCGAAAGTGCAGAGGAGACTCTGGAAGTTCAGAAAAGCTGTGAATATGTATGACTTAAGGAGAGAGCAATCAAACCTAAGACAGAAGCCCTGGGAACTGTAACCGCCAGAAGTGCCAGTGGAGTGGAGTTGCTGAGGCGCTTCGGAACTCACAATTTGCCACGATCACTTCAGATGCTGGGGACAGAACTTCAGGGCTTAAAGCTGGATTTTCTCCTGCTGGGTTTTGGACTTGCTTTGGTCTCAATGCTTTGCACTTCCCTGTTTTTAACTTTTAGAATAAAGAGGTTTATTTTGTGCCTTTGTATTTGTAAGTGTTTTAACTTTGTTTTCATTTGCATTGGGGCTTTCAGCTAAGAGTTAGCCTTACATCTTGCAGCAGACTTTGGACCTGGACTTTTCAGCAATGCTGAAACTGTTAGGACTTTGGAAACTCTTGCAGCTGAACTAAGTGTCTTTTGCATAAAAGGATGTGCATGAGTCTTTGGGGGGCCAGGGACAAAATGTTATATTTCTAATGTAATATAATGTTGGTAGACTTAATACTGGTTATAAAGAACTGTTAAACCAGGGTTACAATGCTCAAGTTGAGAAATGCTAATAATTAGAATGTCTTTGTACCTGGAAACTGGTTTTTGAGAAATGTGTCTGGTTGCCAAGTTGACAAGGGATGGATTGTAATGGTAAATACATCCTGTCAACTTGAGAAGTTTACAAGATTAACTAAGGAACTCAGCAGGGGCCAGGTCCTTACCTTTTTCAACCTGTTCCACAGGAGGGCAGGGAGATGTTGTGAGTGCTACACCCGTCCTGGGAGTGGGGAGTAGCCTGCTTACAATATAAGGGAGGAAAGGGGCTTGTTTTTCCTTTTGCTTTTGTTGCTTTTGCTGTCTTCTGCTACCTTGACGTGTTGCCAGTGCCATGCCACACTGTTTTGTGCCAGCTGTTTATGATCTGAAACCTCTACAAACTGTGAGCTAAATAAACCTTTTCTTTATTAATTTTGGACAGCAGATATTTTGTCTCAGCAATGAGAGAAAAGTAATCCAGACATGAAATTAATTAAATTCTGAAAACTCAAGGATAAGATTTTAAAATGCTATGATTTGAGTGGCACATTTTTTTCTGCACTTTCTTAGTATATAATATAAAAATGAAACAATTACATATTTTTCTTTATTGGTAGGTAGCAACCCTATTAGTTACTTGAGGAAAAGCAATTAATTTGCATTTATTGTCACGGTGATATTTTATGTATCACCTCTCTTCTTGTCCAATGTTTTAAACATGTGGCGGAAATGCTCTGCAGCCAAGTACATTCTATTAAATAGGCTATTAAGAAAAATTCAAATAAAATTCTTGAGAAATTCAGAAAAAATATTAATTGTGGTGTTTTCACAGAGGTTATATTATGGTGAAGATTAGTTTCATGTATGATCTGTATTAAAAATAAAATAATATTAAGTTTTAAAACAAATATTAAAAGTAACTTAGATCATAGTTTATGAAGCATGAGTGTAGGAATAGAAGGAAATGAATGAAAATTAAAATAAGTCATTGCTTGTTAAATTCAAGCGTAGAAAAACAAATTATTGAAGTATGTTTTCACATAAGTTACTTTCATTCCCTACTGACTTGACTTCAAATCAGAATGTCAGTAAAAGTGATTGCCACAACAATGCCTAAAAAAGACAGGTTTATAGGCCTGGTATCGGCGCCATTGATTATAACTAATCTTCAATCATTTGTGCTTGCAAATCATATTAGTTGAATATTATCCATTGCCAGGAAATGTTTCAAGTACAAAAGTTTTAAATTAATATTCAGATTTGTTGTTTTGAGAAGTACAAAGTGATTGATAAAACTAACATGGTGAGTTTTTCAGGAAGTGCTTTTAGATCCCAAAATAAAGAACAGATGACAAATTCTACAGCCTCCCAGGACACATCCATCCTCCACAGTTCCAGTTTAAGGATCAGACACTGTCCTTTCCTTTGCTGATTCCTCAAAAACATAAAAAGCTAATGTTAGGCTCTGATTTTCCTTAAGAACATTTTAACTGAGTTCTTCCCATGAAATGCCATCTTTTTTTTTTTTTGCATTCTTAAAAACTGTGTCATCTGTATTATGAAAGATTGTGGAGACTTTGCCAATTTCCAAACCAACAACTGTTTTACTATAAAATAATTCTGCTTTTCTAAATGGACAGTTCATTTTACCTGTTTCTCACTTAGAATTCTTAATATTTTATCAACATGCAGTTATAAGTTTATACACATTCATGAGTTACTGATGTGAGGACATCAGACCATGCCACTCAGATCTGCTTTTGTGGGTTGCATTTGTGGGTGAGCTACTGTCACTGCTCCCCTACCTGAATCATGTGAGTAGGACAAATCTAGCCTGACCAAAATCTACTCCTGACCACTACCTGAGCACAGTATGGCCGTTAATAGAGGTCTGGCCTAGACACCAGGTAGTTTTGGCCTGAGAACCACACTCCTCCATTGCCAGAATCTTATCAAAGCTGCCCTGAAGCTGAGACTGCTTCCCAGGCATCTCTCCTTCACCTCGACTTTTGTCTGTACTGTCAGCACTGCAGCGTGGAGGGAAGGCGTGAGCTTCCTTCTCAGGCTGGCTCCCCTCTCTGCCAATTTATTTCTTGCATCTCTAATCTTATCTTGTCTTGTTTTTTAAAGGACCTGAATGAAAGCAAGTGTGGTCCACCATTCCACAGGCCAGTAGAGAGGAAGACAGAGCTTGAGAGAGGCTAATGTGCTACAACCAAGGCACAGTAGGTAGCATCTGAACCCTTATACCCCCTGAGTTACTGCCGCTGTTGCTGAGCTGGAGAGACATGTCTAATAGATTTCATTGTGGGAGACAACTCCAGTGACCCCCTTTGAATCGAAAACAATTACTGTGACTTTGGTTATTTGGAGACTCATTTCCTTATACTGATATGAAAAAAGCTGGCTAGAGTATTTCTTTCTCTCTTCAACTGGCTCTAAGCATTGCAAATAAGGCTAGCGGAGGTGATAACATGCAATCTGCATAGCCAACAGGCAGCCCTGCTTCCTCACCTAGTGCTCTTCACAAGATACAGATAAGTACAGGATGTGAACGCAAGATGTTAGAGCAAATGGCTCCGGGAATGGCAACTGGGCAGGAGCCTCAAGACAAGAGGCTATGACTCCCCAGGACCCAAAAGTTTGCATATCAGAACTAAAGCAATAGCCTCCCAAAACAATTCCTCTGCTACTTTAATTGGATTATGTAAATTGATCCTTCTACATATCTTTATCTCTGCAATTTACAGAGATGCCAATCTTGTACCTGGCGCCAGCTCAAATTACTCACGTAATTCCTGCTGTCCTCACTTCACTCAGCCCTGAGCCACCCCGATTCATCACGAGATAATAAATTCTGAGAGGGGCCTAGGATCAGGGCCTTTGTCTACATGTCCCCAAGAGGATTGGACTTAGGACCCTTTGGCTGCTCTTAACTTGGAATATGTCTTTGTGTCTTTACTCTTGCCATGGATTGCACTGATGGTTGTAGATCGGAATTAACTTGCTGGGATTCCAATAGCACTTCAATGGGATTACAAATAAAACTTTTTGGATTGTGAGGAAAACTAGAAAGAGGACTACAATACTTGGATGACTGAAATCGCCATTTGGGTTTACAATATTTTATCACTTCACTACTTGAAGCTTATTACACTTCCAAAGCCATCAGTGCCAAGCAATTGCAAAGTGATGTGAATGAGTATAAGGCTTTCAACAAGCAGTTAATCCAGAAATGCCAAAGTCAACAAGCTTTTCAGTATTTTAAAAGAGGTTTTCATTACTGGAATTGGAAAATCTGTGACAGATAGAAAACATATTGAGAGTGTAATAGTCATAGAGCTCTGGAAATGTGTAGTCTCCCAGTCCCATAGGTGGTTTATTATGAGTTCAGAGCTCTATCTGGGAAAATTTGGGATCTACAGACTGAGATGCCTCAGTTTGAGATGAATCCATCCAGATGTCAGCCCTATCAGTCTCCTGAAAATGCAGAGGCCTGGGATACTAAGTACCCAAATTATCTAGTACTAACTTCCAGCTAGAAAGTGCTTCAGAGGCTTCTCTATCACAATCACAGGTTCAGTGTCTTGTGTCCTTATGACCACACTGATGACTTGGGTTAATTTCTTGTATAAATTGGCCAAGAACATCCTGAGCCTCACATGGGAAGAAATGTACTATGCGATGAAGCGGATGAAAGAATCAATTTGCAAGTTTGAAAAGCGCCACCAGAAGATCTGAGCATTCAATTTTCAATGTCTTTAAAAGAGGCAGAAGTAGGATTTAGACATGCTGGCAAAAAATCCACAGAATGGAACAAAGCTATGAGTTGAGTGTCTTTAGAAGCCTGGAGAACTGGCTGGCAATGAGAAAAATGATGTTTGAATTTCCCTGGAAGACTTTAAAAGAAGAAATTAAAATCCTGAAGTAAACATGCTAGAATGAGTAGATAATATTTGAACAACAACAAGAACAACAACAAAAACACCAGAACCTCCATGCTTCATCAAAGAGCTCAGATAACACTGTTCACCAGGCCCACTAAGAATCATTTGCAAATGTGGAATGGGCATCACAAATTAATGTCCAGTGGTGACTCTGTAGTATAGATAACTACTGAAATCAGGAGAGGAGTCATGGACCTGGGCTATTGGATGTCCTGAGCAATTGACACCTCTATATGAGAAATCAGATTGGACTATTTACCAGCCAGAAGCACTGGAGTCCTAATTGTCATCATTGAGAGAGGGAGAGAGAGAGAGAGAGAGAGAGAGAGAGAGAGAGAGAGAGAGAGCTTGAATAATAGGAAATATAAATTAATACCATATACCTTATTTGGAAGCAAAATAAAAGTGATCAAAGGAAGGTCAGACTTAACATCCATCACTAGATGAAAGAGAGAACAACTGAAGAGTTACTTTCAAAGTTGGTAACCCAAACATTAAATCTGCTGATTTTCAGATCTTCAATCCAGTGACTGCAAGTAATGAGTTCCATTCATGCTCAAAACCAGCTGCACTGATAGAAACCATTTGCCATAGAGCCAATGGATTCCCACGTGAGTGCTGCACAACATTTGCACCAAGACCACGTTCTCTTGGCTACTCTTCAAGGACTGGAAATGGTGGAGAAATTAACTCAGGTCCATTCTTGCAAGAAATGAGAATTGCTGACAGTCACCTCTGATTCAGGAAGTCTCTATTTGCTTGGTTAAATTTCTACCAACATCACAACAGAATAAAACTCTGATTACTCAATCTTCTTCCATCACCCTTTTCTTTGAAATTATCAGGAAGCATATTGGTGTGTAGGGCTTCTAGGTTTCAATGGTGGAACACTTCTGTCTTCTTTGCATTTCTCAACAGTGTTTTCTGCAATGAATCTCTTCTACATGTAAATCTGACTTTGCTTCTTATCAGAAGACCAGAACTGACTCACAGTAATAGAGGATCCTGAAGTGAAATCATGGCTGAAATGCTTTTACACTAACCTACACTCCCTGTTCTATATTCCATAATTTAATAAAAAAGTGCATGGCTAGGTCATTTAAAATCTTTATAATTATGGCTAATTATTTCCATTTTAAGCCCTATAAAAACATATGGCTTTTCACAAGAAAGGAAGAAAATCAAAAGCAGTTCTCTTAATTTCAGTTATTTGATCTTTTATGTGACTGAAGAAAATGCAGAAGTGATGTACGCTGAATAGTTCTGAAGATATTTAGCACTACACAAGCAGAATACGGAAGTCAAGAATTAGACTCCTTCTGCTAACCAAAGTTTGTTTTTCTTTTGTTTTCTTTTTTCTTTTCTTAGTTACACTCCTTAGAAATGTAAGACTTTGTACATGTTATTTAGTGGGAACCCAAGAGATGTCAGTTTCACAGCTGAACATTTAAGCAGATCACTTCCTGCAGTGCTCTGGGTTTATTAGTCTTTCTTCTACCTTGAGGATTTTGAAAATGAAGAAAAGAAAATCAGTTATTAATAAAATGACATGCTTAGCTGCTCTTTAGGGCAGAGAAATTACTGCTGTAAAAATTGTTCTGCAGAACCACAGATTGCTCTCAGGTAGTTATAAAAAATTAGCTTTGGCAATTAACGAGTATTATTAACTCTGGTAATCCTGTTACCTGTAATTATAATGACGTAGATATTAATTGTGTTATTTTGGTGGAACACTGTATATTTCTGGTCTTTTCATTGTCAGGTTATGATTTAGGCAGGTGTTAAAGAGATTTTTCTTTTTTTCCTTTTATGTGTGTGTTGCTGTAGATCATTAGGGTTGACTACCATTCTTTTAGCTAGTAGCCTGCACTAATTGTGAATGTGTAAGGTCTTTTAAATGTCAGGCAATGACATCTTATAATTTCAAGTTGGACGTTTCCCAAAAATATCAGAGCTGTTAGAAAAAATAATTTAGATGGATTGAAAATAAAAAAATGTCATTGGCTGAAACTTGTTGAAATATTTTTTCTCATACAAACTGCATGTGATCAATGTTACCTGCCTAGAATCCACAATATGGTAAATTTAACTGATTTATCTCCCTATTGAAGCACTAGCACCATAAAGATCAGGTGAAACCGCCTCTCAGAACATTCTTTATTTAAACTTGAAGTCCTGTTGATGCCCCCCCAACCTCAGAGGTCCCTTCAATCAACAGAATAATCTCATGTATAACAACTACAAATATAAGTGCAATATCCAGGAATAAATTTGGCCAAAGAGAAGAAAGATCTCTAGAACTAACAGTACAAATGATTCATAAAAGAAATTTAAAAGGACACAACAAAATGGAAATGCATCTCCTATCGATGGAGTGGAAGAATCAGTGTTGTTAAAAGGTCCATAATACCAAAAGCAATCTACAGAATCTGGTAATTCCTACCAAAAAAACAAGCAAACAAACAAAACCCAACCAAACAAAAAAGCAATCAATGGCATTATTCACACAACTAGAAAAAGCAATCTTAAAATTAACATGAAACCACGCATATGAAAAAGATAGAAATAGCCACAGCCAACTTCGATGAAAAAGAATATGAAAGGAGTTACAAGACATAACTTGAAATGTAACTGAAATGGTAAAATGGGTCTTTGCTATTTAGCCTTTTTAAAGGGTAATAACATGTTTTCTAGCTTCCTCATGATGAGAGCAGAAAGCACTACCCTTATTCCCAACACCATGGAGGATTCAGCTTCCCCAGGTCATTTGGTACCGAAAACCATGATAAAACTATGTGTAGCATTTCTTGGTTTCACGCTCTCCCATAATTAAAGCTTTACATAATTGCCTTGTCCCTAATAATAGGAAAAAAAATCACCTGGCATTTTACTACTGCAGATTAGTCATAGAGAGCAATGTTTTAAGGAAAACAATAAATCTGCTTACAGTTTCAGGTCACCAAAGACTACTGCAAGTGGATAAGTCTTCAGCAGTTTAATATGATTAGACCAGAGAATAAAAGGCAGGGATGAGAGAGAGCGGAGGTTGAAAATTAGCCCTCATCTCAGAGCTCGGCTTCAGCCTTCGCCCCCATACCCCCCACACCTGTTCACTGTGACTGCTTCTACTTTTAGTCCTTGCCTTCATTTTGAATAAAATTGGTTCAGTTACTGAGCGAATGGTTCAATATTTTCTAAATGTTTAACCTTATGCAAGGACCTGTGTCACCATTGTTTTATATTTTAGTTCCTTTCCAGCGTGCTGTCTGCGTCTCTCACTCTCTGTTTCCGAGGAGCAGTTTTGGAAAAGATGTAACCTTGTTTACTTCAGTCCGATTCAAATAAAAAAGGCATAGGGATGAAAGTAGGAGAGAAACTGCTTCACTGTCTCCCTGCTGAGAACCTTGAAACTGAATTGGCTCAAAAGAGAGGCAGGCACCTGCGCATTCATCCTGTTGGTGTCTCAGGGGACTCTTTTAAAATACTCGCATGCCATGACGCTTCAAAGAATCTGTCACTTGCTAGAAGAATGTATGAAATTCTTTTTCCAAAATATTTACAAATGTGAACAAAAACATACACATACCACCTGATTATAACTTCATCTTGAAGAAATACTTGGGCACTGCCACCCTTCTGGGCAAGCTTGAAAAGAGAACACATAAGGCAATGAAAAATTTGCCAGGACTTTGTTTTCTCACTGTCCACACTACACAGGTGACCGTCGTGATCTGTGTAAGAGTCCACTCCCAGGAAGGAGCTATCGCTGCAGGGAGACTGGATCCTGGACCTCCTCTTAGAGATTTATGAGGAAACTGATCCCACCCCAAGCCGTCCTAACGCCAGTGAGCACGCATTTCTGTCTCATTCATCTCTACAAAACTCTTATCCACCCCATCTTTTGGTGATCCAAGCATGTCCTCTGTGATCCTTGGGATTCATAACACAACCTCAGCAAGTGCGTGTCTATGCTGAGGTCTCCGTCTTCCTGGAACCCTCCTCAGCCCCCTACTCCAGCAGAGACATGGTTACCACCAGAGCGCCCTGCATGCACAGAATGTCACTTTGCCATCATTCTCTGAAGGGACCTCGGCTTTTTGTTCCTCACTCACATCTGCAGAGAACCATTCTCTCTTCCCTAACCCTTCTTAGGGACTTGATTCCGTGAGCTGCTACCGCTCGATACTGCTGGACACTGTTTGTCATTTTGCTTTCCAATAACGCTGTAGCCCTTTCTCATCAGTTCTCAGCATCTTAGGTGTCTGAGTTTCCCCCCTTTTTGACACCTACCTCCCACAGTACCATAACTTCTGGTTTTATGTCCAGTAGCTTCACACTTTCCAAAACATTAAAGTATCTCATTTCCCAATGATTATCCACCCCCTTTTATTCACTCAGCTCCTTAGTCATTCAGGCTGCTGGAAGAGGATGGTGAAGACAGGCTTAACAGACAGAACCTTATTTCTCACAGATTTTAGGTTGCAGAACCCAAGATCTAGATGCAGGAAAGCTCAAGTCTGGAAAAGGTCAGTTCCGGGGCTCACAGATAGCTGTGTGGTGCTACTGCCTCATTCGGCACAGAGGGAGGGCAGCTCCATGTCCTCTTTCACAAGGGCACTGAACCCTCTCGTGGGGCTCCACTCTCAGGGTCTAACTGTCTCCACAATTGGCAATTCCAGCACTGCTGTGTTCGGGGCAATTCTTCTATAAGTGACTATTAAAAGGGAACAAATATTCAGTGCATGTTAATAACTCAAGCAAAAAAAACATAGAATCCTGATTAAACTTCAATGGCCTTTCATTTTTTCCTGTCTTTATTTCATGCCTGTCCTGGCTTAGAGGTAATGGTCTTTTGCTAAGATGAGTTCCTCATCACTAATTATAACCTGTGGCCTCTCCCTGCATCTGGGAACTCACCTCACACTGCTAAGCTGAATTGCACAGTGGTCTTTCTCCTCATTCTCCAAGGTTCAGAGAAAACACACAATTTATTTATTGTTTCTGATTTAAAATTTATAACATAGACCTTCAATGAAGCCCAAAAATTCTACTGTAATTTACCTGGCAGATGCAGATATTTTGTCATATCACAGCTCCTCATTTTCTCTAACATACCCAGAAGAAAACAAACAAAGCAACAAGCAACAAACAAACCCAGAATTTGCACAACCAAAACTACCAAAGCACCTCTGTCTGTGTCCTTGTGCTCTGTTTTTTTTTTTTTGAATTTCAATGGGTGCACTCAGTGGGAGCCGAAGGGTGACTCATTGTGCACTAGACTCATTATTTCCATCGATTTAGTAATTTTGAATCAACAATCACCATTGTCATCTTCACTGCCAATGACCCATGTGGACAGTAGAATGCTTTAAGATCACTTATTGCCTGACTACCACCTACTTGTCTCTACTCTTATTTCTAACAAAATTCCTTGGAACCATTGTTCATATTCAACATCTCTACTCCATTTGCTCACACCCATCCTTGAATCCATTCTACTCCGTTAAAAAATATTGTTCCCACACTCACCAGTGGCCAGGCCAAAACCCTTAGATTCAATCTTGATTTTTTTCCCCACTTTTTTATTGTTTTTCACATCAAATTCATTGTAGAAAAATCATGATTCCTCCTGCAGGTCCAGTGTACTTCAAAATATAGTATCTATTATCAGATGTTACTATAGCTTCCTAGTAGTCACTTTTCTTTTAATCTGTCATTAACCTAGGTCTACTATCCAAATAAGAATCATTGTGATTGGTTTTTGTTTTTTATTTCTCTTTTTGGTACCAGGGATTAAACTCATGACCTCACACTTGGCAAGCAAATGCTTATGCTGCTTAACGAAATCCCCGATCCCAATGTGATTGTTTGAAATCATGTCAAAGTGGGTCTCTTCTTTCAAAATTCTCTAAGAGATTTTCATCTTGCACAAGATGAAATTTTAGTCCAACGTTTGCATGGTGGCCGGTACTCTGGAAAGTCCTGGCTTCTCTGCTGGTTTTCTCATGCAGTTATCCATTCTCCCCTTCCTCCTTCCATTCCCACCACTTGGCCTCCCTGTCCCTTCTTGACTCTGCCAGGAGAATTCAGAATACAGGCACTTCATCTGCATTATTTCCTGTGTAGAGAGAACTCTTTCTATGTTATTAATAGAATTCTTTGTGGATAAAAATGGAAAGGAGGGCAGCATCCATGTTGTTTCTTTTCTAGCAAAAAAAGCTAGGGGAAGATCAGCAATTACGTGAATTTTGACAGAAGAAAAAAGAAGTGCAAGAACAATTGGAGGCAGAGAACAGACAGCTAAGTAAGGAAAAGCTCTCTTCTCGGGAGGTGTGATTATTTATTCGTCACAGATGTGTTTGCTTTGTCAAGAATTCCCAAGTTTAAACCTGTTGATAGCAGCATGATTTATGTCTGAGATACGCTCTCTCTATGACCATAGTTGAAAATGGAAATTTATCCTTTCAAAGATTCATCACTAAATAGGTAGTTTTTATGGATTTCAAATTTCTTCCCATCAAAATAAACTGGTTTGTTGAGAGACCCATAGTAGGAAAGGAAAAAGAATGTTCTTTTAATGCTTTTCTTTTAAAATGTTCCTTTTTAAGGCTTGATATTATTTACTGTTAAGCTTGTACTGCTGTCTCCTTGCAGTAATAATCACTCCATCCCTTGTGGGGAGTTCGTGCTTGTGCATCACACACTTCAATTCTTTCACCACCCTCCTTTCATCCCTCCTTCCTTCCACCCACCATTAAAGTGCAACATTATTTTTATCAAAATATTTATGCTTGACTCTTTGAAACCTCTTTATTTATCATGCACTGTATCTTTCAATGTGTCAATTTAAAATTTTAGGCCTGTTAAATGCTCAGCAATAAATGGATTTTTCTGTTCCGGTTAAATAACTTTTCTCTACCTGAAATTCTTTGATAACTATTTTGATACATCCAATTAGATCATTAAGCCCTTATTAGAGAGATTCTATTGCCAGGTATCAGGCACAGAAGCATAACAAATGTTATCCACATTTTATTATTAAGATGTTTCTAAACAGTTTTTAACAGGAGGAATATCCACTGATTTTTTCTTTCACATTAAGTAAAGAATATTAAATGACACACTGCAAATATGTGCCCACAATATTTCATATTGTTTCACATCTCTATGACTTGTCTGATATGAGTTTCTGCTAGGCTTAGAGAGATGGGGAATTGAAGGGTAAGATATGGAGGGTCTTTAAAGTCAGCCACAAATCTCCTCTGAAATCTACTCTGTGATTAGGTACAGTGAGGGGTGCACACTAGCAGTAGTATCGTTTCCTTTGTTTGCCGTGTTTAGCCATTTAGAAAACACAGACTTTATTACTTTCAGGAATTCTTTCAATTTATTTGCAAATACTTATATTCAGTTTATTGTCATTTACTTTTTCATTTCCTCTGGAACTTAAGAAGTAATAACTGTAGACAGAATGTGTCAGTGCTATAGAAGCAATGACAGGTGATTATTTTCTTGTCTTCAAAATAGTTACCAGACACGTAAAACTGAGTGCTTTAATATTGCCATAGTTGCTTTAAAGATGATTTACTAAATAAATTTTGATTTTTAGTCATCCATAATTAGCTGCATTGTTATATTTTTTTCTTTCTTTGCACTAGATAATTTCTACCAAAGACTACTTAAAGCAAAATTTTGTGTCTTACCATTTGCATTTTTGGGATATGAGTACTCGACATTTCTCAGTGATTCTGCAGTTTTGTCTAGATTGATTATAACAGAGTACATTAAGCAGTAAGTACAGACAGATAGTTATCCAGGTCAATGGTGAAAATATTGGAATTTGTAATTTCTAGGAAGGTTCTCTTTTATTCCTGGCATTATTTTTCAAATACTGTACAATCGGCCCATTCACAAAGTATCTGTAGCTCAAGAAAATGCACATTGTTTGCTTTAGTTTTTCAGCTTAGTCAATTCATTAAATAGTTTAAAAGCTGCCTAGCTTTAGAAATACATGCTTTGCTCAATCAGATTTCCTTTTCTTAGCAACAATATGGAGATAAATATCATTCTTTTTAATTGTCTTACAGTCATAGTAAGAATCTACTGCATAGAGTCTGTAATGCAGAGTGCCACGGAGTCAGTGTAGTAGCCCAGATAAGGTCCAAATTATCCGTGTGGAAAGGTTCAATCAGTCATGTAGCTTGCTTGATTGATTGACTGTTTGATTGGTGAAAAAGAGCAAGGGGTCAAATACATGTACCCAGGTGAAAATATGAGTAAATATTGGTAATGCTTACTAAGCATTAAGTGGCATCAGCCCATGGTAGATGGTAGTTGCTTCTATTTTAGAGTAATTAGGACAGCTGCTTCCATGTTTTTTAAAAGCAACAGTCTGGGGACATACTGAGCATACAAATGCAAATCTTGGAGAAGAATTCTGAGCCTGAGCTATCTGTTGGGGAATCATCAATCTCTCAGTGTTACCATCTAGAGAAAGAGGAAAAGGATGACAACAGGAACAGTGAGGAAATGTGGAGTTACAGAGCAGCTCCCTGTCTACGGAAACCAGGAAAAAAACAGAAGAAATGAAAAGACCTCAGAAGCGACAGAAAGGAAAGTGAGAGAGAAATGAAATGGTTTAAGAAATAGTGTTATGAAAACAAAGGTGAGGTCAGAACTTAGTTAGCATACTAAGTAGTGCCGAGCTCAGGAGAAAGTTGCAGAAAGACAAAGTCAGTCATTGACCATTTGATTTGGTCACTGGGAAGTCTCTGGTGATGTAGAAATGAGAAGAAGCAAAATCGTGTTCTGCTGAGGACGGGAAAGAAATGCGAGCAGAAATGAGAAGCAGACACTGAAGAGGACCTGGCTAGGATTGAGATGACGGAATAACACAGAGGGCAAAGAGGAACTCCTGTCCTCAAAAATCTGAGGTGAAAATATGTTAATTGCATAAAACCGACTAAAAAGCTTGAGGAAATATATTAAAGTATAAAGTGGAAAGAACCTCAAAATTAGACAAGAATGCCAAAAACAGAAGGAGTTAATAAGCAGTGAAATACAGAAAAAATGATGAGCAAATAATTTTTTTCCATAAGCAGAATAAGAAAGGAGCAATAATGAGAATACCTCGTGTTATTAGCAACTGAATCTGCTGTCATGTATTGCAGACAGAAGAACCCTAGGAGAATAATATTGCTTTATGACGTAGCATTGATTAAGGTCACTGATCCTCATAGGAAAGGAAATTAGCATCAAGACGTGAGGAAAGTTGGTCATGCATGCAGTAGTACCAGCTCAGACCTTAACAACTCCCTTAAGATAAAGATTCAGTTAATAAAAATTAATGTTTCTATTTTTAAGATATATATATATATATATATATATATATATATATATATAATTTATTTGCACATACTACCTTAATGCATCAGATGAAAATGTGATTTTCTTCAGTTACATGCAACATTAGACTCCAAATTGCAAATTCTCTGGCATGCATTTGAGGTCTGTGTGCTAATGGGTGAGTATTACATTACTAGATGAAGTGCCCAGGCCTAGGCTAGACTCTGTATTCATTTTTTCATTTAAAATGTTAGAAATGACATTTTCCTATCACAGAATTTTTGTGATACTAAAGGAATGTAACCTTATATGAGCATTTCTATGAATTAAAAGTTATCCATTATCAAGGTGGCCATTATTGGGATCATTTTCAGTATCACAGGTTGGGGCTTTGGAGCAAGTAAATTTACATCCTGCATTTGCCATCATTCATAACAAACAGAATTTTAAACTATCATAAAGGGACCTGCTCTGCAATTTACTAACCCATATGTTGAGTTCTCCTAGTGTAAAACAGAGTAGTAATTACAATACATTTGTGTTTGATTTCACAGAAAAAAATATACATCATGAGTCCCTGGGTGAGTGAAATGCACTTTCTTCCCTGCTGAAGAAACCCAGAATGATAGTACACGCACTATCATTGTCAATAAAGTGTTATGATTCCTGGGTATACTTTCTTTGTCAATAAAGTGTTATGATTCCTGGGTATACTTTCTTTGTCAATAAAGTGTTATGATTCCTGGGTATACTTTCTTTGTCAATAAAGTGTTATGATTCCTGGGTATACTAAACCAACACCTAGTATCACTGGGGTGAATATAGAAAAGAAACCACACCAAGGAAATTTTGCTCAGTAATTAGGAATCAGTGAAATCTGTAGTTGGGGAAACAGAAGGAAACAACTTTCATTTTTCCTATGGAGCATTTTAAAGGACAGTAAATTAAATGTAATACTATTAAACACCTTGATATAAATTCTGACCCTTAAAGTACTGTGCTTTGAGGACTATCAACATTTACAGTATTTAGAACTCAAGCTGTTAAATCCACTAATGTGAATTATGTTCTTCACCCTATTACCTTTATTTTTGTTGTTCAGTGTTTTCTCTGCCCAACAAAATCCCAGGGAAACAATGGTTATCTCTCCCTTGCTGCTTTAAGGAAACTGAATTATTACAAATTTACTTAAATGTTCATGGTACTAGCAGAGTACCTGATCTTCGTTTAGATCTATCAGCCTAAAGTCACCACTCATATTTATATAAATACATAACAATCCACATGAGCTTCTCTTATTCATATATATCATTTAGATTTTATGCCTATTGGTCAGAGATCTGAAAAACATTTTTCTTTACCTTTTTGTATTCTTCATAATTGTCTCTTACAATTAAAAACATACCGTTAAATTGCTTATATTCAAATAAGAAAAGAGGAGAAAAGAAAATTTTTTTGCAGACTGAAATAAACATTTTAAAAGACAAAGAAACTACAAAATATGTTATAATTAAGTGGTAAAGTTAATTCCCACACAATAATAGAATATAAATTTGGAGATCTGCATGTATGTAATCAATTTACTGTATTATGTAGGAAACACTGACAATATGATGTTATGAATCCTTCTTTCATTTTTTAATGTAGTAGTATTGATGTTATGGAAAAATGCTGGTTGTGTGCAGAAATGACTAAGTGAACTTCTAATAATAGTACATTATGCTAGAGTATTTTAAAGCAAAAGTCTTCATGCCTTAACCTTTAAACAAAGTTTTTCTTTCAGGCTCTAATGATGAAAGGAAAGTCAATGGAACATGACCTATTTCCCCATAACACGCTTTGATTATGTTCTTGTTTTAGTCACTTGAAGAAAAGAATCCGATACACTTAGGAGTGGAAGGGAAGAAGCCGTGGCACTGACACCATGTAGCTCGCTCTGTGGGGACAACTGAGTCTGAAGAGAAGCTGGTAGGCGGGAATTTATCCTCGCGGACATTTGCGGGTCCGGGTGCAGTGACAGCCCTTCACGGATGGATAACGGTTCAGGCGCGCTGCTAACTGCAAGCAGCATCTTCGGGGCAGTCAGAGCGCAGGCTCGGTCGAGCTGGCGCTTCTGCTTTGTCTTCCGCCTCTCCGGGACCCCTGGGCTCTCCGCTTCCCTCCTCCCCATCATACTCTACTGTGGGGATTTGCTTCCCTGAGGTGGGAAGCCAGGAATTGCTTACCTTGTTTAACTACAACTCAGACATCAACTGGCGGCTCTAATTGCTTTGAAGAAGTTGTTTTGTTTTAGTTAGGAAAATAAGTTTCATAATTAAAACATGTTTAAAATGTCGGGTGTCTGAGATAGATCTTAAATTCATGAAAAATTTAAAGTCAAAACACTCAAGCTCTAAGCTTAACTGAGTGGGCTCTTTTATTTTTTGCACATAAAGGTAAAAAGTCATACTGATGTTCCTCTAATATTAAGTTTCATGAAAGATTTTAGAATGTCAGAATTTTTTTATGACTGATTGAGACTCTCAATTCTTAATTATTGACTGAAAAGGTAATATTATTAAACAAAATAAATCCCATTTCTACTTGGTCTCAATAAATCCATTCAGGGACTTCCATAACCAAAAAGGGTTTCTTTACTTTAGAGGATTGTAAATCAGTGATATCGTATATTTTCAAACTCCTACAGCACTCAACTTCCCACTCTGTGCTGAGTCTCCAGGCGGCTGAAGTCCCTGCACAACTGAAAATTTCACTCTCCTAACATAATGCATTAACTTGATGGATAGCTATAATTATCAGAACACTTCGTTACTTTTTCCCTTTGGCTTCCAACAAATAATTTCTACCCTCTGGACAATATAAAACAAGGTTGGCTCCCTATCCATAGATCAAATTCTTTAATATTAGATGACAAACATCATTTTCACTTTAAGTATTTTCATCAATTTAATCATTCCTGATTGCTTTGAGCTTTCCCCTCATCACACAGTGCTGCAACTTGAATACACTTTTTCCCTTCTGATGCTTCTGTTGTAATTGGATTGCCACATGGTGAGGTTGGGATATGAGGCTTTTAAGGACTCAGGGGGTTCTTTGCTGGGTATTTACACTTTTCTCATCATACTCAGGAAATGTGTTATTACTCAAAAGAGTGACTTGTGAAGTGAGTCCAGACCTTTGTCCATCTCCTGTTTTAAGGACTTAACCTTCTTTTTACCCTCAAACATGACACCAAACACCATTATGCCTGTCAGTTTCCCAATGTTTAAAGCCTTAAAAAACTGCATTCTCTATCAATTATTCCATCAATGGTATTCTGTTGTAGCAGCTAAAAACTGGCCAAAGCAAAGAGTTCTTCAAATGTAAATGAGCTCAAAAGTCAACTTCTTTTCAAGAAAAATATTTGATTTGTATATAAGAATTCAGTCAAGAGTCTAAAAAAGAAGACATGAGAGGATACAGAAAGTAGATTACTAGAAGCTGGGAAGATGGTGGATCAC
This sequence comes from Hydrochoerus hydrochaeris, assembly GCA_004027455.1. Taxonomy (NCBI): domain Eukaryota; kingdom Metazoa; phylum Chordata; class Mammalia; order Rodentia; family Hydrochaeridae; genus Hydrochoerus; species Hydrochoerus hydrochaeris. The sequence goes on along the minus strand of PVLA01004186.1, from coordinate 160,811 downwards.
TAAGCAGCAAAGTAAAGAGCTGCTCTGAGAGAAACAGCTCAGATGCTGGAATAAAGCATCCTGGAGAAGAGCAGATGGAAGGAGATGGATCCTCTTGGCCCAGGAAGAAACTAAATTGGAAAAGAAAGAAAGAAAGAAAGAAAGAAAGAAAGAAAGAAAGAAAGAAAGAAAGAAAGAAAGAAAAAGAAAAGGATGGAAGGCTGTAGCCAGACACATTCTCACCAGAGCTGGCCCCATTGTGTACCAAACACCACTAGAATCTGAAGATGCATGGTTGTATTAAAATCACGGGTTGGCGAGCCTGAGAGCCTTGGAGTGAGGATGTGATTGTGAGGGGAGAGGTGGAGCAGAGACCAGCACTGGCTCAGAGATCTGCACCAGCTCGTGGTGAATGCAGTGAACTATATCCTCCCATGGGAGTGGGCAATTAGCCAGGCAGCGTTCTTGAGTCAGGCAGGATAAACCCAGAACCAGAACTACAGCAGCTTCAGTCAGCCACTCCTAGTGAGGATCAGATTGGTAAGAATTGCTTGGCCTGAGTCCTGACCCTGTGCATGATCCAATAGCCAAGGATGAGGTCTCCCTGAAGCTATCCCTAACTGGCCCCAATTGTGTGCAACACACTAATGTGGTGAATACTCCCAGTGGTTGACCAGCTCAGAAGGGAGGGGAGAGTCTGCCCTGCACCTGCTTGTACTCCAGAGGTCAGCAAAAGATTGGGGGGGGGCTGCAATCCCTAGCCAGCTGCTTCAGAGTAATTATAACCAATACAGAAGTGCCAGGGACCCCACTATCCACTTATTGGGAAGAAACCAAGAAACAGGACGAGAGGAAGAAACAAAAGGAAGTCTCCAGCCTCCAACCCAAACAGTACTGGCCCAGGAGAGGTAAACACAGAAGAGATCAGGGGCAGAACACCTGTAGTTTCTGAAAAAGCAGCATCTGACATAAAGAATTATCTTAGTGACATTATAAACGAACTCCAAACAGAAATACTTATTCAAGTAAAGGAAGATACAAGAAAAATAATAAAAGAAATGCTAAACACTTGTCAAGAATACACAGAAGGAAAAATGGAGGAGCATAGAAAAATGGGAGAAGGAGGAAGTCAGGATGGCCAATCAGTGAGCAACAGAATACAAAGCCTCCCAGGAGAAACAACTCATACTCCAGAATAAAACACCCTGGAGAGACCCAGACAGAGGGAGATGGATCCTCTTGACACAGGAAGAAATTAAAATGTAAAAAACTCATTAAATACATTGGGACTACAACTGAAACAGCTAAAAATTATGGGACACAGTGTTTTCATTCACGGTGAACTGCTAAGTTTACAATGGCCTGAATCCATGCTGACTGGCAGAGCTGCCCAAAGTCGTTCCCGCCACCACTCACAAGAAGCACAACAGAGCTGAAGTTGGGGGTTCGTGAGCCCAACAGAGAATGGAGCTAGCAAAGGGACCTTCATTAATCCACGGTCAGTGCTGGGAATGAGACCCCCCTACACAGGAAGGGTGAGACCAAATGGGCGACATGTTGGAATCTAGCAGGAGGAGCCTGAACTGGGAGTGACAGTTACTTCAGTTGGTTGTTCCCTCCCCAGAGTAGATTCATGGGATTTGCTTGGACTGGGCCACACCCCTGGCCGGGCCCCAATGAGCCTTTCCAAATCAATTCTCTGTGCCTAGAAAGCACTAACTGGGTGAAGGCACTTGAAGTTTGGTTGGCTGGGTGGGGAGGGGCAGGCATAGGTAGCTGCTGCTTGCACCTCAGTGACAAGAGCAGGCAGGAGAGGGTGGAGGTCCCTCACCAGCATGCTTTGGAGGAAACGTGGCAACAGGGAAGGGGGCTGGGACCTGCTCTGTAACCTGTGTGGAGGAAGCCAGGGCCATGACAGGAGAACCCCCTGCCCAGAACCCTGAAGGATCCAAAAGAGGGAAAAACAAGGGAGACTGAGGGTGGCAAACATGCAACATCAGACATGGCTTCAATAGACATTAAGAAATATCTTCAGGACCTTGTAGACGAGCTCAAAACTGAAATATTAAATCAGGTAAAGCAGGATATGCTTAGAGTAATAAAAGAAATGCTTTCAGGAAGCATTTCTCAGGATGATACAGATGGAAGAAGGGAGGAACACAAAAAAGGAGAGAAATATTCAATAAAGAATATAAAGAAAATATAGAATACATGAAGCAGATTCAAAGAGACTACCAGGAAATTAAAAACTCCATAGAAAGCTGGCAAAACTCCTTAAAAGAAACTAAGGATAGACTATCAAAACTTGAAGACAAGTTTGCAGTGTGTGAACATGAAAGGAAAGATCTCTTAAAAATAACAAGGAAACAGGCAGTAACAATACAAAGGCTAGAAGATGACAAGAGAATCTACAATTTAAGAATAAGAAATGTGAATGAAGAAGCAGGAATACATACAGGTGAATTACAAAAGCTATTCACAGAAATAAGTAAGTAAAACTTCCCAAAGCATGGGAAAAGAAAATGACATTCAGTTGTGTGAGGCATACAGAACTTCAGCCACCTATAACCAAAACAGATCTACACCCAGACATATAATAATCAAGATACCAGAAATTCATTATAAAAACAGAATATTAAAAGCCATCAGAGAAAAGAAACAGATTGCCTATAAAGGTAAGCCCATCAGGATCACGGCTGACTTCTTGACACAGACCATCAGATCAAGAAGAGGTTGGAGTGCAGTCTTCCAAGCCCTGAAAGAAAATAACCTCCAGCCCAGATTGATTTGCCCTGCAAAACCGTCACTAGAAATTAATGGAGAAACAAGATGCTTCCATGACAAAGAAGAACTGGAGGAGTTTGTGACCACCAATCCAACCCTGCAGAGAATACTGAAGGACGTTCTAGAGAGAGAGAAAAAAAATACCAGGATTTTAGGAACAGTGGCAGAAAGGCCTCAATGAGTGGGGCAGGCCGTAGAATGAAGGAGAAATTTAGACAGAAAAAATAAAGACAGAAATAAATAAAGACAGAAAATAGCATAGCAAAAATGAGGCAGAGAAGGATGGCCAGAATCTCTAACTTAGATGGCCTTGATATGCTATATTGTTAATAGTGCATCAGGATTTAAAACCCACATTACTCACACTACTCTGCTTGGATGTATTATGTTCTGTTCCAGCCATTCTACCTGTACTAGATTTGATGGCACAGACAGTAATCTCGAAAATAACAGGATATAGTATGGTAATAATCCTTAATTTCCTATTAACTTAATCTAGAGCTCTGTGAAACCTACACTGTTTTACCATGACTGATCATAATCGAATCTGGTTTATTGGATCACTGTTTTGTATTGATAGATTTTATTCAAAGCTGTTATGATTGATAGTATCCAGTCTGAGAGTATGGGTAACTATTTTGAAGACAATAATATTCACTATGATACCCATTCTGGTTTGACCATTACCCTCTTTTGAAGTCCTATGATGTCTCCAGTGTTTTGTTTTTATTAAATTTGTTCTTTACTGCTATGTTCAATTTTGTTGTACCTGAAGATATGGGCAATTCTATTGAAGATAACAAGAGACATCATGGTAACCATTGTAGATCACCTTGCATTTTGGTTTTAAATCATGTACTGTGTCCATTCTTTTGTTTTGAATGACCCCATTTTTTTCTTCTTGTTTTTTTCCTAATTTTCCTTATTTATTTCCTTGGTTTTATTCTTTAAAAAAAAAAAAGGTAGATTGCCATCTGTAAGTCAAGGAAAGAGCTCACAGGAGAGACCAAACCTGATGAAACCTTCAAAGAGGACTTTTATCCTCCAGAAATATAAAAGAAATAATTCTGTTGGTTGAGCCACTTAGGTTGTGGCTTTTCTTTGTATTTTTATGGCAGCCCTAACACACTAATAAATCAAAACTGTACCTTTTCTTTAGTGCACAACTACAGGACTCTGTAACTTTGCATAGTATTACCTGATTGGACATCAGTCTGAAGCCATAGTCCCCTATTTTTCTTTGACTCTAATGTCTCATTCTACATACTCTGGAGCTTACAATGGTTGATTGGAAAAAGTAATTTTTTTGCTATTATTTGAAAGATTCATACATTCATCCAAATAATCATAAAGGTGAAAATTTTGCTAAGGATATCTTGCACAGTTTCAATATAGTTGAAAATATTTCTGTTAAATAGAAGGCAATAGGCAGGTGAGGAATGATTTATGGTGTGGCTTAGGTCTAACATGTCCTCAAAGGTCCATGTGTTGGAAGGTAATTCAGTTCTATGGCAACACTGCACAGTGAGGCCTCCACTGTTTAACAGTTCCAAGCTCAAACTTTCCATGAGTGGAAAAGCAAAGTTAGAGGAAAAAAAATCTACTTGGTGTTTGTAACTTTGCTGAGTAGTGAAACCTAAATTCTGTGTTGAGAAACACATCTCGGTGCAGAGCAAGTTGGGCTTCCTGTCTCGCTTTGGACACAAAGGGGCATCTGCTTGTCACTCCCCCCAAGGCAGTGCACAGTGCTGTGTTAGCCTGTTCACACATTCCTCACTGTGCCTTGGTTTTCTCTTTCTTTTTTCACTTTATTTGTATAAGATTCCTTAACCATGGCTCCAAAAAAGTGAGCAGCAAAGCTAAGAGGAAAACTGGGAGAACCATGAAAGAATGAAAGGAAGAAATCCTTGTGAAATTTGTAAACTCCTGGAAAAGATGAATTTAAGTGTACTTTTTGGGACTCAGAATGCATTGTTTCATCAATGTTGGAAAAATAGGTTCTGTTCTCCAACTTTTCCTTGTCCAAAGACAAATTGGGGAAGGACTGAGCTCCACAGCCAAGGTAACCACTGTATCCCTCAGCGGATGGATCCGGGCAGAGGCAGCACCTGAAGGCCCTCTCAGGGGTGGGGCCGGTTGGAGCCCGGTCCCTGGAGATGGTTCCCAGCTGCTCCCTTCTCTCCCAGCTTCCTGGGTGCCCAGGGCTGAGCAGGCTCTCCCCATGGTGAGTCCTTCCTCTGTACCCTTCCTGTTGGGAGACAGGTGAGTATGGATGGAAATCCTCTGAAATATGACTCTCTCCCAAACAAGACAAGACAAAACAAAATAAAACAAAACACTCACCCGTTAAGGTACAGGTTTCAGAGATTGTGTTTAATGATGGAAAATAGCTCTATCAGATTTCTTTCTTTGTTTTGTTTTTTCATGAATAGTAAGACTTCATTTTCAAAGAAATGTAGAAAGCTACTTAAACTGTGCTCTCAGGAACTTTTATTTTAAAATTCATGAACGAAATAATTTGATGGACTGCCTAGTGGCAGAAAGGATTTTGGGATCTTTAAAATGGAGGATTTCTAATAAGAGTATATAAAATTTGTTTCAAGCAAAGAAACCACTTAGGTTTTCTCTTAGGTATACTTAACCTTCAGATTGTTTACTGCTTAGACTTCAAAAGTAGATTTTTTGAGGGGGGGGAATATAAGTATGCACAGTTGAAATTAAAATCTTATGTAACTGGCTAATCTGAATATGAGAGCCATCATAAATATAAGGGAAAACTAAAGAAATTAAATACAATATCAGTTTTTAATTGTTGCTAATATGATACCCTGTCAAACATTTAAATAAATGTTGATCGATGTTTGCTATTAATTTACAGTAATAAGTCTAACACACTGAGATAATTTAATGTGGTTAAAATTTTAGAAAAAAAATATTGTGGCATATTTAAATTCTTCATAGGGAAAATGGTATTGTTCATATGAAAATGATGTTGAAAATTAGTCCAGTTAGGCGATACAAATGGATAGCCTATAAAATGAAACATACACAAAATAACAAAAGAATATTTGCTTTTACTCAGATAGCTTGCATAATTGAAGTGAATAAATAAAAATTAAGTGGAAGACATTTAAAAATATCAAATCCATAATTAACATGAACTTTGGTGATTCAAGATTTCCATGCTTATTTTTTGAATTTGTTATTATTTCTTAACTTTACTCAGCCTAACTTTAGTTCCTGAGACTATATCTGTTGCTCATGGTTTCTTAGTTTAATGTGGCTTTTTGTTCCCCTCAAAGCTATATAGACAAGTTTTGATGAAGTAGTTTGGTGTGAATCTAGGGACTCTTGTTTGTGTATTTTCAGGATAGAGAAACAAAATAATTAAGGGCAGTGAGATATCTCGTTGCTAACCACAGTAGTTATTAAAAGCATAATTTATTGAGTTCCAATATTTTGATAAAAGTTGGAAAGAACCAGAGGAAAATAGTTTTATAGTTTTCTTTAAGAAATTTAGAACTTTTATAAAAATATGTTCTTATGTAGCTATAATGGTACAAAGCTCTTATTTTAAATAAACACCTGTTAATTAAAGCTCCAAATTACAGTGCTCTACTAACTTTTGAAAAAAATTTCCAATAAGTGAATATTATTATTTTCCATATAGATCTGAACTGCTTTTGTAGATAAAACAATTAAGCTGCTTTCTTCAAATGTGTGAGCTTTCACAGGGTATTTCAATGAGTAGGTTTAATCTCTTACAAATAAATGTCAGCTTATTTACGCAAGAAGTAAATGGCACTACAATTAAAGATTTATGTACTCCAGTGAGTTAAAATAGTTTAAAATTCTCTAAATTACTCATTGATTTTTCCTGAAATTTACTAATTAATGCACATGAGAAATCTGCATAAATACGAGCATTTAATATAAGCTCTATTGAAATTTGTTTTACCTACTTGAAAAAACAAACATTAAATTACAGGGCTCAGTTTTATCAGGAGGCACAAAAATAGCTGTAGAACCATCTACACGGGATTGAAAATTGTGTTAAGAATGAAAGTGTCTGGCACATAGTAAGCAAATTGTCAGAGTTCTGCGTGGTTGGAAGCACAGTGAGCAAATAGCGAACCTTCTTAGGAGTCCTCTAAATTCCAGCCAGTTCACACAGTAGGAGCAGAACTCCAAGAGAGTTCTGGAGGACCTAGAGCTATTTGTGGTCATAAGGATGAGACCTAAGCAAAGAGACACCAGGTTGTGCAAAGAAGAAAGAAAACCATTCCCTGAGGATGCACCGTGAAGGTGGCTGCCTGCAGGTCAGAGTCAAGCTGCATCCGAAATCAGCCATGGTTCCACCTGAGCAGGACTTCCAGCTCCCGGAAGTGCAAGCAAAAGCTGTGTTTTGTCTAAGTGACCCGAGGCGTAACACTATGGTATAAAGCAGACACCACAGACAAACCGGAGGACAGATTTATGGATCTGCATACAAGAAACAGAGGTGTAGAGACAAAGTGTCAATGACAGACGTGACACCACCTGCCAGGTGTCGATGTATGCCTGGATCAGAACTGAGGATGTTTGCATAGCTTAGCTTTTGTGAATGGTTTTGTGGTGAACGTGGAACTTCAGTGTTTTTTCTTGTTTTCCATATTTATCCGGGAATGAGACTTCTGGATCATGTTAGTTCTATTTCACTTATTAAATTTTTCTACATGAGTCTCATTATGAGGGAGGGCCCTGATTTGTCCCCAGTGTAAGGACTCAAGTAATCTTCCTGCTTTAGCTTTTCAAATGACGGATGCTGCAGTTTTGTACCACCACACCCAGCTTTATTTTTGATTTTTTGAGGAACTTCCATATTCCTTATCTAGAAAGCCCGTAACCATGTAGATTCCCACCAACAAGCACGGGCCTCACTTTCTGCAGTCTGAGCACACTTGCCGCCCCTGATGTTCTGCGAGCAGCATCCTAACGAAGTGAGGTGATCACTCACTGTGGCTTGGATTTGCATTGCCCTGGTGATTCGTGATGCTCAGCATCTTTTTAAGTATTTCTTGTCTACTTGCAAATTTCCTTCATCAAAATATAGTAATATCTTGGTTCATGAATGAAAGTGATGATTTGCAAGGGTAAAAATATTTGACAGATATATATGACCCAAACTCACTTCAATCACTGAATTATATACTACTGCCTCATCTGTCCTTGACTGATTTTCTCACTATTCAACCAAGTTCCCTGAAGAGAAAGCACTACTTTCCTCAACATTTGCTGTTCCCTACATAGGCTAAGGGCACACAACTGTTCTCCAACTCTGCAGTTACTGAAATTACAGAGCTACAGAGAAACCTGGAATTTCCTTCCCTTCTGAAAAGAGGTGGGCTCATGCCTGTTCTAAGCATGTGGTAAATCATGTTTTTTTAAAATTGTACACAACACTTTCCTTGTTTAGGTAAAAACCATGTCTTTCTCCCAGAAGAATGGAAGTTCACATCTGTTATAATAAAAACAAAGCAGTTAAATAGATAAAATCGTCATATTCAAATGTTAAATATTTAATCCCACAATTTGTTAAAAAAATATTTCTTGTATTCATGAATGATTACCTGCTCTGTTTAACACTTTACAAATAAAGAAATTTTCAAGAAATGAGGACCACTTCTATAAGTAGTTTTGTGTTGCCTTCTATAGGTATTTATGCATAAAAACATAAAACTATGCATGTTGCACATTTTTGTACCATTAGCATTTTTATTTTAAAATAATTCACATTTCTGATTCTATTTTTATCTTTCAAGCATCAGATTAATTTATTTATCTTGTAAGACCTTATGAAGTTTAGGACTATATACTCAGATTGAAAACCAAACTAATAGGTTAAAGAATATATAAAACATGTAAAATAATTGTTCTAAATCAATATACTGTTACTGTTCATTGTAGATTCAATGCTTATACCAATTAAAAATGTTAAATGCTTATAACAATTAAAAGCATTAAAAATGTTTTCTACATAATCATAGATACTGATAATCATAATACTGTTCATTGTATATCCAATGTTTATGCCAATTTAGAAATGTTTTCTACATAATCATAGATATTGATAATCATAATGCTCTTGAATGCTATCAAAATATAAATTCACTAATATACATTAGCTTCATTTTCAGAGTATATGTACACCTAAACAGTAATAGAGGTGATATTTATACTGAAGAGCTATGAATGTTATATACCTTATTTTATTTTATAGAATTGCATGGTAAATAAAACTCTTATGAACTGCTAAAATGTTACCATTTATTTAAATTTTCTCAGAAATTTCAATTTCAGCACATTTCTTACTGTGTTATATATGTTTTCACTTCATTTTCATTATGACACATATGCTATATTAAGTATCTTTTACTGAAATTTCAGTGTCAAGAAAGGAGGCAACTCAGGAAAAGCAAAAAGTCACATCTGCATCAAATGAGAAATAATTTGAGAGCAGTGTTTTGTGCTTGGAACTGAGAAATAAAGAACTAAGAATTTGAGACCCAGCAATAAATCTACTGAAATGCACATAATCTTAAAAATATGAAACAGAACCGTTAGGTCTTTTTCTCCCCCTCCAAGACAATACTACCTGCAGATACAAAATAGGAAAAAAATAGGGGCAGACTCTGGAAGCTACCAAGAAAAAAATAAATGAATGGAGATCTCTACATGTGAGGAACGCTCCAGTGAATTTTTTTGTGCTGTGTTTTCTGTTTAATTTTGGTGTTTTTTTCAAACATGGATTGAATCAGTGAGTAATTTGCAATACTCTGTATTTTATGAAGAACTTCAGGAAATGATAAAATTATTTACTAATGAAAAGAGGTATGTGTATATCAGGATAAGAATATCTGCTATGACATTTCTATGAATAATTATTTGAGTATCTGTCCACTACCTAGTCATCAAAAAAAAAATGTTATCAATCTACTTTCACTGGGCTGGGGATTTAGCTCAGAGGCATAAGCGTCTGCCTGGCAAGCACAAGGTCATGAGTTCAATCCCCGGTACCGGCCCCCCCAAAAAAGAAAAAAAAATCTACTTTCACTGGAAACAAACAAAATGCCAAGCACTATGAAAACTGCAATGCAACTTATCGATTGCTTATAGGAGTTTAAGCTGGTAAAACCTCCAAGACAAACTACACGGCAGTTTTCATTAATACATTAGCAGCTTAGCAACACAATATTTAGGTAAATACACAATAGAATGCGTATCCTGTATTCTGTGTCTTCCATAAAACATGCACACTTTTACACTAGCACTATGCACAATGGACTCAAACTAGAAGTGCTTTTCATCATCTTAATGGATAACGTAATTGTGCTGTGTTTATATGATGTAATGCCTCCAGAATGGGTAAGGGATTGAATCACCATGACCTGCAATGTCATGAATGAATCCCATGAAGATAGTATTGGGAGAAAGAAACTTCACACAAGCTTAGTATTCTCTGATTCCAGTGAAAGAAACATCCGAAGAAGGTAATACTATTCTATGAGGTTGTAATTCGTAATTGTTGGTTATCCTTACAGAATCATGAGGTTGCTGGATTGCCGATAATGTTCAATTTCTTGAAATGTTTTCTGGCCTGCGCTGTGTGCTCATTTTGAGAAAATTTATTAATCTTTCTATTTGTGAGGTCATTGTTTATACCTTTATATTAAGTAAAAATTATGTTTTAAAATTGAGCTTTTGAGTCTCTACAACCATAATGTTTATAGTGATGGCATTAGCAATATTAAAAGAAGAATATTGTAAAGATTGGTAAAGACTAGATTTTTATTTATAAACTACTCTAGTATTTTGAGCATGGGAAGGGTAAGTTTTTAGTGCATTGTGGCCATAAATACTTATGCGTTTTGAGTTTGTCAGGAAACTGATTTGATTGAGTATAGTAAGAGAATTTTTAATTTCAGTTTATTGATATACAGAATAGATTGTTTCTTTATTTTTGTTATTCACATAAAATTTACACTCAATGATATTATGCATTGCCATTTCAGTTTTAAGTGTTTGTTTTTTTTAATATGCTATTAAAATAGAAAATTTTTTGATTCAAAAGCCAAAACATTGTTTTATTTTACGCTTTGACAAGTACATTCTGAATGTTTACTGTGTACTCAGCCCAGAAAATCCCCTGTACAACAAATGCTACTAAAATTGGTAATGCTATTTTTTTTGGAGGTAAACATTTAAAGAATATACAGAGAAACAGTGTGGTATGAATGAAAAATTCTCTAGAATAACAGAAGGAAATGAGCAGATGACCACAGTGGTCAGGATGTGTCTACATTCTTTCTCTCCTCCCTTCACTCTGTTGCTTTTGCTACTTTCTCCATCCATCTCTTTTTTTTTGTTCCTTCTTTCTCATTCTTAATAATGTGGCCACAGAAACCTATTTTGATTATTCTTTTTTTTAGTTTCTTTGGTGTGACTTCAGAAATAAAGTCAGTATCTGACTGATTGTTAAAGTTGGGAAAGTCACACCAGATAAATATATTAAGTCAGTGTACACACGACTGCACTGATTTGGTATAGGCATTTTATAATTATTTCTATGATGTTACTTCTTCACATCATTTGTATGTCAGAGATAAAACATAAATCTGAAGGATAGTAAGTCAACAAATTTGGTTTTGAGAAAAACTCATTGTGGTGAGAGTAATTTGATAAAGGGACAGTCATTCTGTTGTGAGTTAGAAATGCTTTTGAAAGAGTTCATTTCAGTGAAAACTATAAATGTAACCAGATCTTCCAATAAAAATAACCATAGATTTAGTTGTGTATTGGCTAAGAGCCTAAAAGTCATCAGATCACAGGTATCTCTGTTAGTCAATAACAAATGCTGCTTACTTTGGAAGAATAGTAATCAAAATATATTAAGATGAGTAATGCAATCACATAAACTTTTGTTTAGTATAATGCAAATCTCATAATATGATATAAAATTGTTGTGCAAATATATTAATTAATAGAAAGATTTTAAGTATTTTTAGTAAGAGGAGTGATCTTTTGACTAAAATTTAATACATTTTAAGATGATATATGGAATTATTAGTATAATTAGTGTTTACAGACATAGAAATTGTTTATTGCTCTTTATCTTTTCTGCAGCTTTTTCTGTGGTAGCTTACTGCTGCAAATGTCATTACTAGTATTTGTCACTTTGAAGATAAGCAAACAAAACATGGAATATCTGCACTGTGAAAAAATCAGTTTTAATACAGTCTTCTTTGTTTTCCTGTTCCGTCACTTGCATTGGAAATAACCACATTTTACATTTGCTGTGATAAAACCTTGAAACCAAATAACTCTATTTACACCAGACTATCCTTTCATTTTCTGCTTTCTTATTACTTGCTAATTTCACAAAACAAATACACACAGACGTGCACATCAAAAGCTCTGCGATGGACAATATATCAACAAAAAGTCACGAATTTGGGGCTTTGCTCTTGCATGGAAACAGCTGAGCATCCAACCACAAGTCATGCATGTCTGCTCGGATGAGAACTACATGCTGTCTCACTTTCCTCAGAACATTACTTTCCCTTCATTCCATCAACTTTAAAGGATTATGGTATACACAGCAATACGGGCCCACACACTCATCTACTAACTCAAAAATTTCAAAAGTAATAGCAACAAGGCAAAATCAAACCACATGCTGATATTCCTACTTCCACGAGTGTCCAACTTTTTGTCTTGCCTTCATGACATTAAATAAAAAGTAATTGCCTTGAGTCACATATAAAATATAATGTAATTCATGTATATAAGCAACCAAACTTCCTTTAGAGCACTGTTTATTTTAACATTACATATAAGATCGTTCATTGTTACATTACTATAACCTAAGAGAGGTAGTAATGTTTAGTGAGGAGTTTTTAGGACCCTAACGCTTGCGATGGCATGACTGCACTATTATATAGGAGTTTTTTTTAATCCGAAAGTTTAAAGTGAGTAATACTGTAGGGGAATTTGAATGTAGACTTAAAAGGTTTTTACAATGTTGGTGAAGTATTATACAATGCCCGTTGGCAGTGGAAACAATTTAAAGATTGGAATGGGAAAAAGGCATAATAAAAAAAGGAAGTTTACTGCTGGAATTTTAAAATTGCCATTTTGAAAAAACTTGTTACTTATTAATTTTGTGGTTGTTTTCAGGGAATACAAGAAAGATACAGTCTCTGTCACTTCAGAAACTCATTCTTGTCTAGAATATAAATATAGAAATCAATGTTTTGAGGAATATCATGGTGTATGTGATACGAATCAAGAAGTTTAATACACTAGAAAGCAAAACGAAATAAACACAGGGACGTGAAAAATTCTTGTTGAAGATTAATTTGTGAAGGATGTGAAAAATAAATGTAGGGTAGAACTAAAATGCATAGGAAATTTAAATTCCACAAATGTGACCAGGTAGGTGTCTCAGGTTGTGAGATAGAATTCTAGTTGCAGTTCGTGAGGTAAAAGAAGTGATCAACACACAGTATGTTGTTGAAATTTAAAAAATATTGTTGCAGTAAAAGATGCGCTGTGATTAGCCTCCCCCCACCTTATTTCAAAACAGACCTGACCCATGAACTCTGCCACTTCCTGTCCTGGAGTCCTCTTTCAGGAGTGTCTTTAACAGATCCGATAAAAAACATGCTGAATGCTGCTGCTGGGTGTCCCACCAGAAAATGTTCCCAAGAACAGTGTGTCCTTATCTACCTCACTCACTGGTTTGGAACCAAGCAACTGTTTCTTCCTCAAACTCAAAATAACCGTGAAGTGTACTTGTTTCCACCCAATTCAGGATATCGAGTCAGTCAGAGCTGCGCAACCAAAGATTTTCACCAGAAGATTCCTAGAACTGCTTCAGAAAGTGGCAAGAATCATGGGTTGAGCTGGTTTCAAGAGGGGGTTAGGATTTCGAAAGTGATCCAAGGCAATGTTTATGTTACTGTGATTTTTAAAAATTTAAATGCCAACTGTAGTTTTACAAGACATCCTGTATAGTTTAGAGTCATCATGACTCTATTTTGTTCTCAGAGGTAATTTATAATTCTTTCGCTTCCTCTCTCTTCTTTTATTCTCACAGTACTATTGTTCCAGAGTCTTTAGCTTGAGCTTGATTCTCATTTAAGTTTCAGGAATTATCAATAGGAGATGCTACAGCATAGGTGATCTGCAGTGCTCCACTCCCCAAGGCTAGGTTGCTGAAGGGTTAGAGGAAAGTGCTCCAACCCTGCCTCAGTTTCCTAATTCCTTACATAATGAAGGTGTTTCTTCACCAGGCTTGTAGAATTAGGCCCACATTCTCTGGACCCAGTCAGTACCTTGTACATCTCATTCATCATCCTATTTTGGTTATGTCTTTCTGCTTCAATACTGGGATGCAAAACTCTTGTCTCCAGTGAGATATGCATCTTGTATCAGAGAGACAAACAATTCAAAGCACAAATCACTCTATAAGAGATGAGTACAATAATCAAAGTCCATTTCTTTGGGGGGAAATATGATATTAAACAGCATTTGCAGGAAAGAAAGCTGTGGAGAAGTAACATTTACACCACTGGGTGTGAAGAAAAAGAATATCATAGAAAGAGAAACCAATTATTTCTTTAAATAATGGAAGAGTCAACATGGTTGGGCAGGGTGAGAAGAGGCGGATATGACGAAAAGTCTGAACGTATGGGCAGAGACTGGGTAATGCAGACTCCTAGGTGGGTCATGTGATCATTTGGGGTGGCTGTAAAATTTTGCTATTAAATCTGGTAGTTCATGCTTATTTTTCTGTCAACATTTTAACAGTGCCTTCTTTCAGTCTCATGAATATCCTAATATAGAGAGAATTGCACTGTCACTTAACAAAGACAGCATGGTGAGAATTTCATAATATATCTGACATAAGATCTCAAGTTTATTTGCAGGAGTGGTGGGGTTGTGTACAGAAATTGTGTCGAGACAGATTAAAGTGGTGGTTAGTGAGGTAAGGAGAAAACAGTGGAAAGTTTGATCGCATGGTTTGCCTGGTTTATGATATTAGCGGTGTGCAGAAAGATGACTGATTGTATTAGAAACAGTAATTAACAGCCAGAATTTATAGGCTCTGTGAGACTGAATACAGGATAATAGACAAAAGAGTAATATGATTATATTCACTTCTTTCTGCTAGATCATGAAGAGCTATGACAGAAATAAAATACATTGTGTTTCTCATCATGTCCATGAGTACAGGATAGGAAAGAAGGGTCCATCACGCCTTCTCAAAGTGCTTCTTTGGAGGAAATGTTTCTTTTCCATATCTGAAAAAAATGTACTTGCTTTAGCTGAATTGTCAGTATAGAACACTGGAGAAAAATATAAATGCGAAAGTAGTTTTATTAAATCAAGGACTCTGTGTTCATTTTGTAACAGAACTAGAGATCACGTGTTCATGAAGCCATCAACTTTCTCTTTGAAATTTACTGTCTCTTTGGCAGTCATCAAAGAACTCTTACATCTGGGAAGTTTGTTCAGTTTTTCTGAAGCACACATTTTACCTTTTCCACCCAATGTTTTTGCAGGTGACTGGTTTGACAGGAGTGTATTTATTTTGCCTATTTCCAAAGCTCATTTTTATTATATCAGTTTTGGTAAATATTGCTTGATGTCTACCCAGTAATTGTTTGTGTAACATCTTTTCTTTCTTAATATGAGTTCTTGATTCACAAAATAATTTTTATTTAAATTGAATAAACTGAGCTGAATAGTGAAACCTTCCCTTTTACAAAGCTGAAAAACATACTTTTTCATCAAAAGCAAGTCAGAAATAATTTTACACTATGTAACATGTCAATACTCAAATCCTTTTGCAGATAAACAGAAAAAATAAAACACCATCCTTTACATTAGGAGATTTTTTGATACTGAATAATGCGATTTGAATAGAATGAAAAATCCCTTCAAAATTTCATTTGACAGGTGACTCACAGTATGTAGAGTGTGGAAAAAGTGTACATAAATAAAGTTTCCACACTGTGATATATGGAGCTAAAGTATCATGTTTATTGAATAACTCATAGAACATCTATCATGATCAAAATGTAAGATATCAAACTACAGTTCTGCAGGATCTGTTTCATTTTATTGTGTAGGAAATAGCATGAATTTTATGTTCCTTTCACACTTAAGAAAGGAAAATCTTTCATCTAATTGGGGAGTTTGTTCAAATGTTTGTCCAATTTTTAGAAAGAAGAAAAAATGCCTTATATTTTAAGGCTGTCCCAGCATCAAGAAATAATAAAATTGCATTTCCATTTATAGATTTGGGCTTTTCAATCAGGACTATGTGTCAGAAGTAGTGCTTACACTGTACATTCCAAGGATTCATTCCTTGGTTTATAGTGAAAAGCACATATGTTCATCAGATTTTCCTTACTGGGACCAACTATCTGACATAAATAATTTAAAGGAGAAAAGATTGATTTTTTTTCACTAATGGTTTAGAAAATTCAGGATAAAACAGATGCATCCATTTACCTAGAGATATTTCCAATCTGTTCTTCTTACGGCTGAGTGGTGGCTACTTGAGACCATAGTCTTAAGTGAAATAAATCCAGCACACGTGTAAATATCTCATCGTCTGCCTAATGTGAGAAACTGAAAGAACAAATAAGGACCAAAATACGCAACAGATGTAGTCAATATAGTCAAATAGAGAGAAATTGTTAAAAAGAGAGAGGAACTTAGGAAGGGGGTGAGGGTAAGGAAAAAGAAAAAAGTGAACAACTGACAAAAGAGGGATAAAATGGAAGCAAAGCATCGTAAATAAGCTTCCTCCTTAGAGGGATGGGTTGAAAGGAGGCTGAGAAAGGATAAAAAGAGGAATCAAGCCGTGTCATATATATGTATGTGTGTATATATATATATATATATATAATCAATTAAACTTAATTTATAAAAGGGAAAGCGGGGTCCATGGATGGCCGATTCTAGCACAGCAGGGAGAGGAGGAGCATGGTGTACACTTGTTGGGACCAGGAGCAGAGCAGGGGAACAGTACAGGGAGCAAAGGATCAGGGACAAAGGTCCTGCCTCTGTGGCCCACCCCCCTAATCATGATGTGTTTTGCTCATTCCCCAGGTAGCTGTGGAGCCAAAATTTTGTTTATACTATCACACATATTAAAATCCAATATGACACGATATGATAGAACCAATTGAAATAAGAACAAAAGCATGGTGGGACTTCACAGCAAGATGATATGAAATCAGCAATGGCTGCCACAATGTCTTGTTTTCTTCAAAACAGCTCTTTATACCATCACATATAATAAAATCAATCAAAACAAAATAAAACCATTCTAACTAATGAATGAAAACATTATAAGGCTTCAAACCAATATAATAGGGAACCATGATTACCATAAAATCTTATGTACTGTTACCATTTATTATACTAGGGAGACTATACAGTATTTTTACATGTGAATTTGATTTATTTTGCTTATGAGTATGGTTTCAAGTTGCATCCATTTATTTAAAAATATCTCAATGTGATCATTCTTTATACCTCAATAGTACTTCATTGTATAAAAATACCACAACTTTTTTATCCATTCCTCAGTTGATGGGCACTTAGGTTGTTTCCAAGATCTGACTATTACAAATTGTGCCACTACAAACATGGGTGCACGTATATCACTGTGGTATGATGTTTTCAGTTCTGCTGGAAATATGCCCAGAAGTGGAATAGGTGGATCAAATGTGACTTCCAATCCCAGCTTTTTGAGGAATCTCCAGACTGACCTCCACAGCAGTTGTACCAGTCTACACTCCCATCAACAGTGCAGAAAAGTTCCTTTTTCCCCTGCAGCCTCTCCAGCATTTGTTGTTGGAAGTTTTCTGGATCCTGGCCATTCTTTCTGGAGTGAGATGGAATCTCAGTGTGGTTTTAATTTGCATTTCTCTAATGACCAATGATGGTGAACATTTTTTCATGTATTTATTTTCCATTTGTATTTCTTTATCTGAGAATGATGTATTCATCTCAGATGCCAATTTTTGGATTGGGTCTTTGAATTTCGGGGGTTGAATTTTTTAAAATTCTTTATAAGTTCTAGACAGAAGTCCTTTGTCTGAGGGACGGTTCACTAAGATTTTTTTCCCTAGTTTGTGGGTTTTCTTTTTACTATCCTGGATATTTCTTTTGACATGCGGAAACTCTTTAATAAGACATGATCCCAGTTATTGATTCTGGGAAGTATTTCCCGTGCAGTTTGATTCTTGTTCATGAATTCTCCACCTACCCCTATGTCTTCAAGATATTTATCTACTTTGTCTTCCAACAGATTTAATGTTTCTGTTTTAATATTTAGATCTTTGATCCATTTAGATTTTAGATTAGTACATGGTGACAGGCATGGGTCTAATTTTAGTTTTTGGCATATGGAGAGCCTGTTTTTCCAGCACCATTTTTTAAAGAGACTATCATTCTTCCAGTGAACATGTTTAGCCCCTTTATCAAAGATAAGGAAATAGAGTATGTTTGTAGTTGTGGTTAGATCTTCTAATCTATTCCACTGATCTGTTTTTATTCCAGTACCATGTTGATTTTATTACAGTAGCTTTGTAGTATAACTTCGAGTCAGGGATTGTGATGCCTCCTGCCTTGGCTTTGCCTCTTAGAATTGCCTTTGCTATTCTAGGTC
This sequence comes from Hydrochoerus hydrochaeris, assembly GCA_004027455.1. NCBI lineage: Eukaryota > Metazoa > Chordata > Mammalia > Rodentia > Hydrochaeridae > Hydrochoerus > Hydrochoerus hydrochaeris. The sequence goes on along the minus strand of PVLA01004186.1, from coordinate 142,318 downwards.
TCTTCTGGTTCCAGGTGAATTTTAGGAGTGATTTCTCTAGATCTATGAGGTACGTTAGTGCTATTTTCATTGGGATTGCATTGAATCTGTATAACAATTTTGGGAGAATGGACAATTTCACAATATTTATTCTTCCTATTCATGAACAAGGGATGTCTTTCCATTTTCTGAGGTCCTTTTCAATTTCTCTTTTCAGTGCATTTTAATTTTCCCTGTAGAGCTATTTTACTTCTTTTGTTAGATTAATTCCTAAGTATTTAATTTTTTTTGATGCTAGTGTGAAGGGCATGGTTTCTCTTATTTCTCTCTCAGTGATTTTGTTGTTAGTACATAGAAATGCTATTGATTTTTGAGTATTGATTTTGTATCCAGCCTCATTGCTGAATTATTTATTATATGTAGTAGTCTTTCAATGGAGTTTTGGGGGTCTTCCATGTATAGTATCATGCCATCTGCAAAGAATGATAACTTCCTCTTTTCCTATCATTACTCCTTTTATTTCTCTCTCTTTTCTAATTGCTCTAGCTAGCATTTCCAGTAGTATGTTGAATAGGAGTGGTGATAAGGAGTATCCTTGTCTTGTGCCTGATTTTAAAGTAAAGGCTTTCAGTTTTTGACCATTTAACATGATGCTAGCTGTTAGTTTGTCATAGATGACCTTTATCATACTGAGTTAAAGACAATCTATTCCAATTCTCTGTAAGGTTCTTATCATGAATGAGTGTTGGACCTTATCAAAAGCTTTTTCTGCATCTATGGAAATGATCATGTGATTCTTACTTTTGTCTCTATTTGATATGGTGGATTACGTTTTATTGATTTACATATGTTGAAGCATGCCTGCATGCCTGGGATGAATCCCACTTGGCCATAGTATACAATCTTCTTGATGATTTTCTGCATCTTGTTTGCCAGTATTTTATTGAGAATTTTTGTATCTATGTTCATTAGGAACTTGGCCTGCAGTTATATTTTATAGTTGGGCCTTTCTCAGGTTTTGGTACTGGAATAACATTTGCTTCCAGGAATGACTTAGGCTTCCCTTTCAATTTCATTGAAGGGTTTAAGCAGTATCAGCATTAAGTCCTGTTTGTATTTCTTGTAGGATTCCACAGTGAATACATCTGGACCTGGACTCTTCTTTGTTGGTAAGAACTTAATTACATTTTCAATTTCATTAATAGAAATTGGGTTATTCAGCAGTTTTGCATTTTCTTGACCCAGCTTTGGTGGTTCATACATTTCTAGGAATCTGTTAATTTCTTCAGTTATCAAACCTATGAGAGTAAAGGTTTTTGAAATAGGTGTTGATGATCTTCTGTATTTCCACAGAGTCTGTAATGATTTCACCTTTTTCATTCCATGTTGCATGAATTTGAGTTTTTTCTTTCCTTTTTTAAATAAGGTTGGCTAGGGCCTTATCAATTTTATTTATTCTTTCAAAGAACCAACTCTTTGATTCATTGATTCTTTGCATTTCTTTTAAGTCTCTATTGCATTAATTTCTGCTCTGATCTTTATAATTTCCTCCCATCCTTTGGCTTTTTGCTTGACATGCTTTTCTTTTTCTAGAAGTTTGAGGTGTAACATCAGGTTGTTTGTGTTCATTCTGTTTTCCTAACGTGGGAACTTAGTGCAATAAATTTTACTCTGAGGACTGCTTTCATTACATCCCACAGATTCTAGTAAGTTGTATTTGTATTTTTGTTTGCTTGTAGATATTGTTTAATTTCTTCTTTAATTTCCTCTGTGACCCACTGATTGGTCAAGAGTGTATTATTCAATTTCCATGTGTTTGTGGGGTTTTTGCAGTTTCTTTTATTATTAATTTCTAGTTTCATGGTGCTATGATCCGATAACATCCATGGGATACTTTCAATTCTTTTGCGTTTATTTAAATATGTTCTGTGGGCTAGCATATGGTCTATTTTAGAGAATGTCCCATGTACTGCTGAGAAGAATGTATATTCTGAGGTAGTTGGATGGAACACTCTGTATACATTTGTCAAGTCCATTTGTTCACAGGTGTGATTCAGTTCTGTTATTTCTTTGCTCATTTTTTGTCTAGTTGATCTATCCCTTTTGTCAATGGTGTGTTAATGTCTCCTGTTATAATTGTGTTATTGCCTATTTTATTTTTTATTTCTGTTAATACTTGCTTTGTGTAGTTGGGTGCTCTGGAATTTGGTGCATATATATTTAAGATTGTTATCTCTTCCTCTTGCAGTTTTCCCCTAACTAGTATGTAGTGACCTTCTTTATCTCTTTAGACCATTCTTGGTTTGAAGTTTACATTGTCTGCAAACAGAATAGCTACCCCTGCTTTTTTTTTTTTTTTTTGAGTTCTTGTTGCATGGAGTATTGTTTTCCATCATTTGACTTTCAGTCTATGAGTTTTCCTTTTGGGTTAGATGGGTTTCTTATAGACAGCATATGGTTGGATGTTATTTCTTGATTCATTCTACCAGTCTGTTTCTTTTAATTGGTAAATTGAGGCCATTTATATTAATGGTTATAACTGTCATATATTGGTTTATTGTTAACATGTTATCTTTCTGATGTTGTATCTTAAATTTCCATTCTGTTTAATTGTCTGTCTTGCTTAGTGTTTTTTTCCTATGTGTATCTAGAATGTCTTTCAGTATCCTTTGTAGGTTTGGTTTGGTGACCATGAAATTCCTGAGCTGTTCTTTGTCATGGAAGTATCTTATTTCTCCATCCATTTTGAAGGACATTTTTGCAGGGTACATCAGTCTGGATTGGAAGTCATTTTCCTTTAGGATCTGAAATATTTCACTCCATGCTCTTCTTGACTTCATTGTTTGTGTTGAGGAGTCTGCTGTGATTCTGACAGGTTTTCCTTTATAGGTGATCTGTCTTTTCTCTCTAATAGTTTTTAATATTCTCTTCTTATGTTGGATTTCTGGGATGGTGATTATTATATGTCTGGGTATAGTTTTGTTTTGGTTATGGCTATTTGGAGTTCTATATGCATCACTAATCTGTATGTCAGTTTCCAATCTCATGTTTGGGAAATTTTCAGCTGTTACTTCTGTAAATAGCCTCTTGATATCATTTGTGTTGTCCCCTTCTTTTTCATTTATCCCTATTAATCTTATGTTGTTTTTCTTTGCATCATCTTGCACGTACATAGATGAAAATATAAGCCATACACCTGAAATGCCTGAAATGATACCAACTGAAATAAAAAGCAACTCCAGGAAGCTATAAAGGAACTCAAATCAGAAATAATCTCACAAGTGAACCTTCAATCTCTTCACAGCTGTTGAATTGTTATTTCCTGATTCCTTGTTATTTTTAAAATATCTTTCTGTTCCTGTTCACTAGCTGCAATCTTGTTTTCAAGACCTGAAATTCTATCTTCATTTTTGTTGAGGCAGTTTTGGCAACTTTCAATAGAATTTTTGATTTCCTCTATATCTCTTTGAATCTGCTTTATGCATTCTGTTTGTTTCTTATACTGTTCATTCAGGGATTCTATCTTTTTGCATTGTTCCTCTAATTTTTTAATGGTGTGTTCTTTAGATATGTTCAACATTTCTTTCACTAATTTTATCATTTCTTCTTTTACCTGTGAGATTATTTCTGATTTGAGTTCCTTTATAGCTTCCTGGAGTTGCTTTTTATTTCAGTTGGTATCATTTCAGGCATTTCAGGTGTATGGCTTATATTTTCATCTATGTACGTGGCTCCTAGGATTTCTTGGGATGGGCTAAAGGTTTGATATTGTATTTTGGTCTTTTACCTTGTTGTTTTCCTATATTTCCGTGTTTTGAGCGATGTTCCAAATCTTCTCCCCCACATGTTGGAAATCACCTCCTGCACCTTTGTCTCCTGGGACTGAATGGAAGTTGCTGAATGTGGCCCAGTCAGGCCTGCAGGACCTCCTGTGCCACCTCTGGTGTTCCAGAAAGCTGGGTGAGCTCCTAACTGCTGGGGATGATGGTCAAAATCTCTCCCCGAGCTAACATCAGTGCGCTGGAACTCACCTCATGCTGCCTCAGCTCCCCAGATTAAATAAGGTCCAGGCAAGCTCAAGAAACCTCCCGAGTTTATTGCTGTGTTTCAGGAACCTGGGCGGGCACTTAACCACTGGGACCAGGTCTTAAATTCTCCCTGGGTCAGCTCTGGTGCACTGAAACTCTCCTCGCCTGGCCTCAGCTCCCCGGATACCATATTATTCTTGGCTTAAATCTGCCTCTGCTATTGCAGTTCATACCCAGAAAATTGTAACCAGCCTTGGCAAGTGAACCTTCATCACCTCTTTTAGGAACATATTTTAACGAGTACGTGAATCTCTTCACAGCAGGAAAGTTTCATCCAGTCTCGGGCTGCCAGCTTATCACATCACATCACATCCAAATGAGAGAAATGCAGGTATTTCTGCAGGCCACCTGCTCATCTGCCTGTAAACACTCTGTGCTCCATTGTGAAATGGAGCTCTTTGAACCTCTCTCAGTCAAGGAACTGCCTGATTCAATATTTTTTTGTTCAATTACACTTTGTAAATTTAGTGTGTGCAAGAATTTTCAATTTACAAACTCATGTTGCCTTGATATCTTCATCTATATATACAACCATCATGGTATCTATACCTCCAGATTCATTATAAGGGCTACATATTAAATGATTTATTTCTTGTTAACTAACAAGGAACATTTCTTTCACTGAAGCATTTTAAGGGAGAAGAAAAAAGAAAAACATTCTACACACAAACAAATGTATCGCTTCCTTGTGTTGTTTCTTGTTTTATTTTGATGTTGTCACAGTGCTAGAGGCTTATACAACACAGATGATTATCTTTCTATTTTGTAGGTCACAGTGTGAACCACGTCTCAGTGGGCAAACGTCTGCATGTTAGCAGAGCTGTGCTTCTATTTGCCGGATTTCAGTGAAACTCTGATCCGTGGTGCTTCCAGGTTCTGACAGTGAATTCTCCCATTTTTCACACCAATAATAATGAATCTCTCTGTGCAGTTCTTCCACATGCATGTCTTACTCTAATTCTTAACATTCCCTTGGATGGAGATTTTTGTGATTCCATTGACTCACCTCGCCAACCCAGGATAATCTCCCGAACCAAACTCCCGAACTGTGGCCACGAGTGGCTTTAACTCCATCTCCAAGCTAAAGGCTGCTTTGCAGAGAAACACCCAACTCACCAGTCTGGGCTTTCGGATGTGAAAATCCCAAGCCAGTATTTTGTCTCCTACCTCTTTTAAGGGCAGGATTTTGCTTCCTGCATAAATTCTCAACATTCGTAAGGTCCATTATTTGAATCCGGCACATTACGTTATAAGCAAAATTGGCATTTCTACAAAATGTGAGTACCTATCACAGTTTTCTTCACTTACAGTTTGGCTGAAACTTCTGCAGAGGTTTTCTTAAGATTCTGTCATCCTATTTGTTTTATAAACTTTCCTGCAATTTGCACATATTACTCTGATAGATGATTGCTCTTAAGTGTGCATAATAAATTACACGAAGTTATAAAAAAGATTGTTATATTTTGTGAATTCCTAACTGTCTAGACTTAATCTTTCTTGGTTAATATATCATCTATTAATAGATGATAGATAGATAAACAGAAGTAGCTATAGCTGCATTATTTTCATCTGATCACAGAACAAATTCTGATAAGCAATGTCAGAAATGTAGACATAGATTTTTATAGACTTTTAGCAGGTGGTTTGTTTTAATTGGCATACAAGGTAAACCAGAATCGTGTGATACGGTATCTGCAAACATTTCCTAAAAGCCGTGAGACAGTGACTCCTTCATTAAACTGAAAAATAAAATAAATTAACACATTCCTTAAAGAGAATAGAAATGTAAATCCTAGGTAGATATTCTACTCCATTCCAATTTCTACTACAATTTTGAAATCTTTTAGTATGATGATTCACACCATTGTTAGTTTTACATGTCTTTTTGCTCTTCAACTTTGGCAATTTTACACTCAGCCACACTTCTGTAATTAACTGCTATCATCATCCTTGAAATGCCTAACTCATATTATTTACAAAAATCAATTTTCCACAGATTAAACTGCTGAATGTAAGAGAGAAAACTTTTAAGGCAACAAATACATTAATGTTACAGCTTATTGAATACCTTTGTAATAATAGTAAATGAAAATTGAATGATTACTTCTGTTTGCTTCCATTGTGCTGTTGTCAAGGCTTTGTGTGCATGGGATACATATGTTGAAATCTGTACCTGCACTGTGAATCTATTTGAAGACTGGTCTTTAGGGAATTAATCAGGTTCAATGAGTTTGTAAACAGGGAACCCTAATGTGGTTGGATCAGTGATTTTATAAGAAGAGAGAGTAAGAAAACTTGCCCCATCCTTGAGTAAGTACCATGGAAGGACCATGTCACACAGAAAGGAGACAGTCTTTGGGAAAGATGAAGGTCAGAGGCCTAAGCTTTTCTGGACTGCAGAACTGTAACAAAATGAATTCCTGTGTCTAAATGACCATGGCATTTTGTTGTGGTAATCTTAGCATGCTAATATGTTTGCGATATTAGCAAAATACAAATACATATAAATGACTCTATATTTAGAATATTTAAAATATGTGTAATAAACTGGTGTAAAGAATGTAAAAATTTAAGAAATCTATAAAGGAAAAACATGGAAAATTAGTATGATGATTTAGTTAGAAGGAATGCAAATTAATTCAAATGAACTCCGAAGCAAAACTATTGAGGCATACATGGCAAACATTCCAAGTTCAAAGTGTTAGGAGTCTGTTTGAGGAGCAGGAGTAGGTGAATCTGGTTATGTTGAGATCAAATAATCATGTGTAGAAGAAGGAACTATTCTGAGAACACTACTGCTGTTTATCAGCACAAGGGAGGCTGTATCTCATGCTATTAAAATCCTTGCTTTCCTTATAATGTTTTCATCAATATTGTCCTACTGAGGATGGGTAGAGCTGGGGATCTCTAAGGGCTTCGTCATCCCGAAAGCTGTTCCATTCATTCAAAATACTTTATACTCATAGGAAGTACATGCATATATACAAGGAATTGGTCCGAACACACACATGTACATAGTGTGTGCATAAACCCTGCCCAACACAGCATTACTACTTTCATTTTTCTCTGGTATAAAATAAGAGACAGACATTGAATCTTGCTTCCCTTTAAACTCAGATTTCACAACTTGTGAGTTGCAAATAAGCTTTCCAGAGCAGCACTGGACCCAGCCTGGTAGGTAGGCCTGCCTGCTCTCTTCTCACGTCTGGAATACAGAGGCCATAACACTTTGCTAAGAGAAAACACGAAGGAAAACATTTGTCTCTGCGGCCTTTTGTCATAAGAGAGCAGGACACTTTCAACCTCAGGAAGCCATCAGAGACCCTGACAGTCTCTTTCCTCAGTGACCTCCCCTGAGTTTTGAAGCACTGAAGCCGAGATTCCCAACAGTGAGCATTAACTAGACCCTTTTTACTGAGATGCTCTCAGTGTAGCCAGATCGTCCATTTTCACTGAACGATGCTGAAAGCTCCACTGGTGAAGCTCTTGCAGAATTTGTGTTACTGCTAAGATGTGTTCTGACATTACTGATGGCCTAACAATAATCATGCTACAAGTATTGTGATTGTAGCCCTAGGAAAACTTAGAAATCACCTAACTTAGCTGTCTTTTTAAAAAATGATCCACAGATTATATCTAGCTAATGTTTATTGAACAATATTTAAAAGCTGTCCAGGGCCAGTCACACTAAATTATTGTAGATGTGCCATTCAGTAATCTGACCCACTGGTGTTATAAACCCTCTACTAGATAAAAAAGAATAAATCATAGAGGTGTTAGATTACTAGTTAAATTCACTTAATTAAAATAAATAGAACTTTATAGTATTTTATGCTAGACTATTGTGTAGGGATAATGCATTTGAAATAACAGCATTTCCTAAGGGTTCTATTATTATTTATTTCCACACGGCAAAAATTTATCAAAGCCACCACTACTGTTTCAGCAACAAGATTTGTAAGTGAGAAAAATGCAAATATCTTCCTGGTGTTGGTTTTAAAAATTCTGAAGTCTTGAGAAACTCTAGGTAAGAGATTTGGGAAAAGTGCCATAGGCAAAATTATTCTTCCCTCACATCTCTATGTCTGTCCTTCCTTAAAATAAAATATTACATAGGACTATGAAAGGAAAGATTGTACCCTTGCTGTGGGTCCCTCAAGACAGAAATCTTATCAGGGGTTTCATAGCTGGAATCTAGGGTAGCAGCAATGTTTTCAGTGGACAAATGACAGCAAATAACTGTAGATGTGAAATGACCTGAGTTTTAAAAATAATACTCAAAACAGATGAATGAATGAATGAATGAATGAATGAGTGATAAATGATACTAAAAATTTTTAAATGCCAGATCATTGCTTTGGGTATGAATCCAATATGATTAATGTCCTTCTAAGAGGACAAAATTTGAACACAAATATATACAAAGGGAAGGCTATTGAACACACAGGAAAAGATAGCTATTCACAAGCCAAAAGACGGGCTTAAAACAGAACCTCAGTTCAGAATTGTCAGGAGAAAACCACCGTGGCCGCACTGGTGCCAGGCTGCTCCCTTCCACACCTGGGAGACAAGAAATGTGTCCTGCGTAAGCGACCCTGTCCATAGCATCTTTTTGTGGCTGGAGGCTAATATGAGCACAGGATAATTTGAGGTGGAAAATTGTGTAACTTTTTTTAGTTAAATTTTTGCATTTTTATTAAATGCATATTAAGAAATCATGAATAATTTTCAATCCAAAATCGATCAAATTTAATATAATGAGGTTCCCATTACTATGACAAGACAGTGATAAATCCAGCAGATGAAGGGAAGAGTTGTATGAGATCGCTATGGATGATGAGTAACAACATTTTTAAAACACCAGAGCAACATGATTGTATTGAAGTGAATCCAGTGACTGCTCAGTATCTTTGAATTAATGGTTTTGATTTTGAACTTTTAAAATATAATACTATTATTCTGTCAAAACTATCTGTAATATTTTAGAGTACGCTTATGAATTACATGTGCTATGAAGCACGTGAGTACATTTGCGACAGAAGAAAAATAATTCCATGAAAGGGTCTCGTAAGAAGACTTTAGATTCCCCAAGGAACGGAGGATATCGTTATTACAGTGACCCATTCACAGCTGTTACAATAGCTAAATCCTGGAAGCAGCCTGTATCCCATCAGCAGGTGATCCCATAAGGAATATGCATAGTCTATAAATAACAACTACTAGATAAATGATAATAGTACTCAGCGACAAAGAAGGATAAATTGAAGACAGTGGTAAGAAAATGGATGCACCTGGAAAATAATATAAAGTGAAATAAATCAGATGCTCAGGCTTAAACAGCATGTAGTATCTCTCACTTTTAGAAAGCAAGGTGCAAAGAGTCCAATAAAAGGTGGATAGAAGGAGACAAGGGGAGAGATGCCTTGCAAGTGGGGAGGGGTCCAGGAGAATTTGGGCGGGACAAGAGGAGGAAGGGAGGGGAAATAGGTAGACGAGGGCTATGCCAGGTACAGGGATATAATAACCTCAAAGAATGCGAGGATTGTATTTCATAAACCTGAGATAAGATTGATAATACGAACAAGAATGAAAGTGGAGAAAGGAGACTTAGGGAAGGAGGATGAGGAAGGATTGATAAACAGAAATCCAAGCTGCACTGTGTAATGTACTCACTCCTCAAGATGAGGGCAAAGCGTGTGTCCTGGAAATATGCAGTGATAAAAATAGAAAAGTCAAAAAAGAAAAAGCGTTCTCATAAAGCACTTAGGGCTAACATACCTGCCTAGTATATGCAAGTCCTAGGTTCTGTCCTCAGAAAAAAAGATGAGAGGTTACCTCAGTTTCTGTGTATGCTGTATTTAATGAAAAGGGCTTGGGAGCTGTGCGAGTTTTGGAACATAATGTCAACAAGGTCTGTGCTTTTCCCAGATTCCACTGCTTAGAACATTGCTTGAATTTTTATTTGAATAAATATCTAATAATATAAAAACTATTCCAATTGATAGAAATTGAAAAGTTCAGTTTAAAAAGCTTACAAAGTATTTAAAATTATAGCATTAAAACATCTGGAATTTAACATTTTGGTCAATAAAGTTGTTGATGATTTATTTTAAAAAGGACACATTCTGAGGGAACAGAAAGGCTGGTCCATTATGTCACACACACAAGGAAGAAAACTGAACACAATAGGCTGCAAGGACAGGTTGGGAATGTCATAGTCAGTGACGTACTGATGACCCAGATGGACCAGAGTCCTGAGTCTGTGACGCTCTCTGTCATAGCCAGGAGCAGGGTGAAGGACCCTGCACTCTCTGTGACCCAGGGGAAGGGACAGAGAGCAGGTCACAGCACGCAGAGGACAGGGCTGGTCTGCAGACAGGTGAGCCGGGTTTGCCTCCTGCTGCCGTCTGCTACTGGACCCACCTGGCTGCAGACAGGCAATGAAACATGGTTTACTCACTGTAAAACCTGAGATGTTGTCTACTTCGGTAGAGTCAGGATTAACAAACTCGGCGCTCCAAAAACTAACTCCAGTCAAACAATTCCTCATCACTCTTCCTTCGCTGGTGTTGGGCAGGTGGTGCAGGGGAAGGAGCCCTGGGAATAGCTGCTTGGCATTTCAGTCCCCCGTCCCTATAAATGTACGACGGTCCTAACTCCTCGTGAGAGAACCGTAGGTGTTGCTGAGTGCAAATTCTCCTTTCAAATGTCAGATGTGATATTCACATTTATTTACCAGACTATTTACAGTCTCCCGAGAAGAGAATATCGCACAGACAGAAGAAGATAATGCACCCATTAGAATCCAAATGTTTAATTACAGGGTTAAACATCATGCTATCTTTGCATCACATTTCCGCCATACACCGTACTTTGATGTTGATCGTCTCACCTAATTCTTATAGAAAAGCAGTAATACAATGCTCACATCTATTTTATGTTAGAGCAAAGAAAAATCTGTGGAGCAGAAATGAAATGTCTGAGGTAACCCACCTCCTAAATGGCCCAATCAGCTGGAAATTCCTAAAGCTCCCTCCCAGCTGTGTGCCCTGATACACGCATGTACACACACATACATGTGCACACACACACTTGTGTAAATTTTAAAAATATACACTTCTTTTTGCTTGTTTGTTTTTTCATCTTTTTCAAACAGAGTCTCACTACACAGCTCAGGTTGGCCTTGGGCTCACTTTGTAGCCCAGGCTGGTCTTGAACTTGCAAGGATCCTCCTGCTTCAGCCTCCCCAGTGCTGGCATTACAAGAGTGCGCTGTCATGCCTGCTAAAATCAAGCTTACATTATTTGCATTTCAGTTTCCCTTAAACAAATTTGTTTTTTACTAGTTCAAATTTAATAAAGATGCCTGCTTTGATGTTCATGTGACACCTTCTAAATGTCTGTAAACTATGAAGATTGAAGAGCGCCTCTCACTGACAGCACAATTGACAGCTAAGCTGATGAACGGCGATGACATGTTTGAGCCTCACTTTCTGGCTGGAAATACATTTTACCACATTCAAAACTTAAGGATGTTGCCTGTAATAGCATTGTGAGAGCATTAGGAGAAGTATAATTGACGTTACTGGCTTTCCATACCCTTTTCCTGGTTTTCCTCTCTGCATTTCACACATCAAGAATATGAGAATAATGAAGCCTGCATTTGAACAGATGTGTCAATAAGGCTACCTAACTGTACAGCAGGTTCTAAAGGAGCACACGTGGAATCAACAAGGCACCAACCAGACGTTTGTATACAGGTGCATGAAGGCAGAAATATAATGAGGAGAGAGATTTTTCCATGGGCCTGTCCCTGCAACTTCTCCAGCTCACTGGAGTCTCACTTATGCAATCACCATTACCAACAGGCACAATATTATTAACTAGCTTCCTAGGGAGACTATTGTAGTCAGTTTTATGTACCTACTCTCTAAGTTCACATATTGGGTAATTTGTAATGAACAAAAAGCCATTTGCTCGGCATGTTAGAACCTGGAAAGTACAAGATTGATGAGTCCAGAGGTGGCTGGAACATCTTGCTGTAAAACACCATAGTGGAACAGGAAAGAAAGTGAAAGAAAGAGGGAGAGGAAAACAAAGAAATACAGGGGAGAGAGAGAGAGAGAGGGAGAGAGAGCGAGAGGTTAAACTTGATCTTGCAGTAACTTCTCACGACACCAAAGCAGAGAACCAGACACAGTTCTCCAATACATGATTCTTAGGGTCACATTTGCACCACTGAAAAGACAATGAGTGTTCAGGTGATGCCTGATAGAAGCCTGACAATTATGTGATATTTCTGGGCATCTCCATCTTCAGATAGATGATAAAAATAAAAATGAATTGTGAAGTGAACCTTCTGACACTTCACAGTTCTCTGATTTCTAGAATAATGTGCAGCTGAATGGTCAGAGCCGTGAAGAAAACCTACAAAAATGCTTGAGCCAAGAAATACTTTGGTGACCTATTTATAAATACTTATTTCTTACTTTCTAACAGAATTTAGCTGGTGAGAACTGTTTTAGATATGTGCAGAGTAACAAAACTTTGAATCTCATCTGCCACCATTTTTAGACTTTCATTCTCATGGGGCTACTACACCAAATGTAACAAAATTAGCAGACTCATTTTGGCCATAAACTAAAGCCAAATTAATAGTTATCTGCCTTCTATTTTAACATATGAGTAACCATATGTGATTTGGTTGTCTTAAGGACATCGTTCCCATGTGTTAATTTTCTTTTCCTATTTTTCTGTTTGTTTCTACTTAGCAAACATAGCCCATCCCCGATTGTGTATTGCTTTTCACTCCCTCTCTGGAAATAGCTTAAAGTATTACATTTAAATTTTTGAGAAATCATTAAAATATTTATATAAGTTCATTCCCCATCATTGACTGATTTCTATACATTGCACTAAATTATGATTATAGCAAAATACATTGAGAAGTAATTCCTATCTTTGTGGCATTTGCAATTTAATGGAGAATGGTATTTAACAACTTCTTTCACACAAACAAAAAGCATAATGGGAAAGTTGGTCATTATGATGATCAGAAAGTTGCTATCATAGGGTGAGATGATTAAGAAGCAAATAGAGAAAAATAACAATAATATTAATAAGCAAAAGCGTAAATCATATGTGATTTCTCCATGTAAAGCATTTTCCTCCAGGCAGGAAAATGATAATTCTTCATTGACTAAGGTGTATATCAAGGGTGTGTTTACCACTGTCTATGGCTTCACGTACTTCCATTTCTCTTTGACATGCACTTTGCTGAATCTTCTGTTAACCACAAGGGAGAGAAAATATAGATAAATACTCTCAAGTCCCATGACAGCATTAGGATGATGGGCATATCCAACCACGAGAGTCACACACACACACACACACACACACACACACACACACAAAATCACAGGAGGTGATTTTGCTCATTTTGATTTGATTTAAATGTGGTGAAGGATTTCTCTAAGATAGTTAAGCAGCTAGAAATATCAGCCGAGTTTTCCTGTGGGGCCCACACGGTGCGCCAGCTGGAGGGAGGCTGACATCTGGGTGAGATCCAGCCACCTCTGCCTGCAAGCATTCCCGCCCATTCGCTCTCCATCCAATTTTCCACCTCCACTGAAAGTATTTAGGGAACACTGGCTCTCTCCTCATTTTGCCGATAAATGGGTGATTGAATTGGAGTACAGTGCGGGGTTGGAGAGCAGTCAGGGTAGCTGACGCTCCTCGCATTCAGTGAAAGGAAGAGACAGGCTCTGGAGAGAACATAGAAGTTACATTGAACAGATACGTAGAAAGTGGAATAGGAAATACGTATTTATTAATCCTTCCAGTCATTTCCTTGTGTGAATCTTGCCATGGTTTTCCACCTGTGCAATTTCCATTTGAGAAAAACAAACATCAGTAATGCACAAGGGTATAAGGCTGCTCAGTGAACACTGACTCCGAATGAGAAAGTAATTATCATGTAACATCACTACAAGTCTCTCCAACACATAGTCTGTAACTTTCTGGAGGATAAAGGTAGAGATTTTTGTAGTAGAGAAACTCAGGAAATAAATTTCATTCTGACTCTAAGACATTTATGTAGACTCACATTGTCATTATATAAAGTAAAATGCCATTATACCTTATATAATGTTCCTTCAAGAAAAGATCTTAATACAGTATTTTTAAGTATGTGGATGAATGTCTACATGCATGTATGTGTTTTCTTATTTCTTTCTGTTATCAGAAAAATAGATTGTCTATTACTTGTATAACTAAAGTTAAACTGCTAGAGAACCATTGATTAATAAATACTGAATGTGATTTAGAAGCTGTTAAGTAGTTGCATAAAAAACAAAGAATAAATGTCAGTTGCTCTGCAATTTCCAGGGAAGCTTTGCTTGTTTGTTGCTCAGTAAATGCTTTCTCTAAATATGACTGGTTATAATATTGAGAAGATCCTGTTTTTTCTATTCTGATATTGAAGTAAAGAAGGAAGAACAGAAAGGAACAATAACCTTCACAATTACAATACTCAAAGCTAGTTTGTTTAGAATTTAAATTATAGAAATAATAGCTGCAACATAATTTTATGTCATTTTCCACAATTATTTATTATATGAATATCCAAGCGTCTCCCTACTTGTGCCCAGGTTCTGTGTATAAGAACCTTCTAAAATTGGCCAAATGACTTAAAACGCCTACTTAATTTTCAAAATGATGGGAGTATGAACTTTAGGAAATAGCTGCCCATTATACTGAAAATAATTGCAATGTGATGAAGAAAAACATGAGAATTTGAAAAGACACTGTCTGTGTTATCAGTTAAGTGAAAACAAGCCAGAAGAAATGTTTGATACTTAACATGGACTGTGGACCAATCCATGAAAGGAGTTTTAATTTAACAGTTTTAGTATGCATATTTCCTTTGCTTCTCTTTTTGTAAGAATGCATATGAGGTAGAGAGAGAAAAGTCACATGTGCTCACTGTAGTTGGAGGTTGCTTTCTCTAGTATTTTTGAGTTATGAGAGGAACTTAGGAACAGTGAGCAAATCAAGGTTATTTTTATTGTTTTAATATCAAAGAATAAATGTATTCTTACAAACTGTTTACAGGACTCTGATACTGGAATTGATTTGCTGCATTATAAACAAGATGCCTTAGTGCATTTTAGATAAGCAAGTATTTAAAGCTTCACCTCCACATCTATAGCATCTGGAGAGCCAACCTTAAAAATACAAGCCTTTAAGGGCTGAGTAAATGCTAGAGTTGCTGCTAGGTGTTTTTTATGTTGAAACCTCGTGTTGTAAGGATATATGATTTTAAAGAGTTAAATGGAATCAAGAAACAAGAAGAGACATTCCAGGTGCATTTTATAGTACTTAATTAAAATCATTTCTCTTACATATAAAACATAGAACAGAAAGCAGATGCCCACACAAGAAAACCTAGGAGAACCATGAAACAGCATTTTACTTAAATTGTGTTATCCATCACAGTAGTCTTCTAGCTTCCATATCATCAAACTGCACACATGTAAGTATACAAAAATCAGCATGGAAAAAAACCAGTATAAAAATCAAATAGCTTCTAGAACAAAAATTCAAGACAGTCACATTTCCTCCAGAGTAATGTGGAGTGTTAGTGACAGTGAAGCCCTGAGTAAAACGTGTGTGGGTAACACACACACACACACACACACACACAGACTCACTCATGCATACAGCATCAGATTTTAGCACTGAGTGAAATGTTCATTTATTAGTAGTTTATTCTGTATGGACACAAATGCTTTGCTTGAGGCTGCAGAGACTTGACAGTTTTCTCAGGGAAGACCGAGCGTATCCTCTGCGTCCTCCAGTGAATTTGCTGGTGCGTTGAGGTGGCCAGTTTATCATTTCTGTTTCCCCTCTTCTCTGATACAGCCCGCATCTCCTCCCGAGTCATTCCAAATCTGGCATAAGAAACATTCCTAAATAGCACAGTTTTCAGTGTGGTATAGATTCTTGGTGTTTTTAAGTCTTTACACTATTTGTAAACCATATAATGTCCCTCAGTAAGAGCAGGTTTAGATAAAGCTCGGCAAGTTGTTTCCCAGTGCTGAAGGCTATTGGGAGGGACACTCCGCCTGGCCGGTGTGTGCTGTAGGGTAGTAGGTGGCTAGTGGTGAGATCGCTAGGGCTGGTTTCCCTCATCTGTCTCAGATAACCACGATCTCCAGATGATGCTTGGTCAGAATTCAAGTGTGTGTTTGTTTTTTGAGAATAACATTTTCAAAATACATCATGTAAACTTCTCTATAAAAATATAAACGAAAATGTTATGCAGAGATTCTTGTAAAAGTTTCCCATAAGAATGAGTTATTGTACAATTTAAAAGCATGTCTCACCATGAGAACTATGCATAAAGCCAGACAATCATACAATGATTTGCATTTTCTTTGATACAAAGCACAAATTCTTTATTGCTGTGATTGTTGTACAAGGAGTGGAATCCAGGCCTTTTGAGATACATGTTTGGCTCTTTTTTAAAAATGTCTGTTCTGAGAGCTCTCCTATGTTACTGCACTTCTCCACCCGGTCTCAGAACCACAATCCTCCTGTATCAGCCTCTTAGAGTACAGGAACAAAGCAACATGTCCAGCTAAAATACAATTTTTTTTTACTAAAATAGCAGAATTAAGAAGTAATATGAGAAGTCATTCAAATACATATTCCCAAAATGAATGAAATTTTTCAAAATGAGATTTAGTATAACACATTAAATTGTTTGTGCCATCTCAAAATTTTTGACTTTTTTCCTTTCAGAATTTTCTTTCATATAATACAGAATGTTTCACCTTTGACAGGAAATTGATCAGATGGGAAAGCATCTTAGCAGTCTTGCTTTCAAATCCGTGATAACTATTTAATACCTGTGTATTTTTGTCAACTTTTATTTCTCCTAGAAGGTTCTATTTCTTCTTTCTAAGATGCATTCTGTGGGTAAGATTTGCAGATTAAATGGTGAGTTATTGGATATATAGTAGGTATTTAATCAACATTAGTTTCTTTTACCTTCTAATGTATGATAATTATAGTTTAACTTGTAAATGTGGACAGCTCATGTATCTTTCTTTGCATTTTAACAGTTCTCTGTCATATTATCCATTGCAGTGATTGCCTATGTAGGATCCCAAACCCTCTCATCATTTCAGATAATCACTGAATTCTGTGTCTGCAGGAGGCTGATCAACAATTACCAAATTTTGATGCTATGTATCTAGCATCAAAAAAACCAGAATACCTTAAAACTTTTGTAAAAATGTAGTTACTTAGAATTTAAGTGTCAAGTGAATAGAACTTGATACGTAAGTGAATTTTGCCTTCGTAGCTGAATTGCTGTTCAAATTCTTCTAATAAAGGAAAATCTTTTCATCTGGTCTGGTGGATCGATAGAGAGATGTGAGACTGGTGAAGTAATTAGGAGTCAGATCTTGAAAGATCCTGTAAGTCTGACTGAGGGACCTTTAAATGAGCAATTAAATTGAGTTGGCATTTATCAGTTGTCCAAATTCTTTAAACAGTGTCGTGAATCCAGTGCCTATTTCTAAGTAAGACTTTTGCAAAGGCCCTTGAACATCATCTGGCAGAATGGGAATTATAAAGGGAGAGTTCTGTAGTCCTGAAATAAACCTTAATCAGATGTAATGATTCCAAAACAGTCTCCCCAAATCTGTGACAGTATTTCCTAATGGTGACATTCAATTGGAAAGTTTATTAGTCCAATTTATTTTTTCCCTTTATAGATTAACTTTTCATGTCATATCTAACAAATATTTAGCTACTGAGTCTTGGAATTTTTGTCTGCATTTCTATAAACTTTTCTCTTTTGGTTCTTATATTTCAGTCTCATTCACTAATATCACATCCACTTTACTGATCTAACATTTATGTCATGAAATCCTGCAGGCTGTGCTTTTCCTGAGATTTAGGAATATTTGTTTTCTATGCAAGTTTCAGAATCAGTATGTCAATTTCTGTAAAAATTCTTATGAATTTTGAATGAGATTAGATCACACTTATAAGTTAAATTAGAAAAGAATTCACATATTTGTAATGTGAATATTTTGGTGATTAAGTGTGATGTTTCCATTTACGTAGGTTTGACAGACTTAATAATTATTTTCTGGTCGTTGGCTCGTACATGATATTTTTGTCTATTGAGACTCCTATTTCTCCTGATCATATAGACCTCACAGAGATTTGGCAATTTCGTTTCAGGAAATATATGCAATCAAAGATTTCCAAAACTCACATGTAGGCAGCTAGAGCCCAGTGACATAATTTTTGTCGTGTATTAGGTACCTAGGTGTGGGCTTTGGAGAGCTCTGGATTCTCTTTCACTCTCTCTCTCTCTCTCTCTCTCTCTCTCTTTCATTCCCTTCTTCTTCATGGTAATGGGACTTAAACCTAAAGGGTTACACAAGTTAAGCAAGTTCTCTACCACTGAGCTACATGCCCAAATCTTTTAATTTAATTTAATTTAATTTTATTATTCTATTGATATATCATCTATCAATCAATCAATCTGTCAATCTACCTATGTATCATCATCATGGTGCTCGTTGTGATAATTGTCATCTATCCATGTATGTCAGGATCACCCTAATTTGCATACTTGCCTCAGGCTGGCTTCACACTTGCTGCTCCCACCTCAGCCTGCTGAGTGGTTAAGGTCACAACTGTACATTACCATTGCAAGATGATTTTTTTTTTAAAGAAGAGAAGGCAGCGCATCTCCTCTGCCTGTGCCTTCTCTCTCGGTGGGACCATTAAGTATTTGGGGTCACCAGCTAACATGTGAATTGGAAATTTAAGCCACTGTACTAAAAATAACAAGGGGTGAAAGTATAAGAAACTGGTTTTTAGATAAATCATCAAATTTGTCTAATCTCAGCTGCCTTCTTTTTAATTTTTATTATACAATGTCACTCAAGTCTCCATTTGTCCAAGTCTCCATTTGTCCAAGTCTCTGTACACAGACCTGCAGCAAAAAAAAAATCACTTTGAATATAGAGATAGTGTCATTTCTATCATTCACTGATATGTGGGAGAAAAAAATATCTAGCTTCCTTCTATCTGGCACATCGGAGTAGGCATAAATACCTATTTGTAAAGGTGTAATTTAGAGTGAAATAGGGAAGCCTGTTGCTTTAGTTTTAACTGTAGAGAACAGAAATGAATTATAGTTATTACACATAAAACTCCACACATTTGGGTTGGTGCTTGATGTACATTTTTTAAAGAACAAAATTGTTCCTGAAAATATACATTATACTTTGGAGACAATGAGATGCTTTCTATCTTAGCTTGTAATTTTGTGCTGAGCTGCATTCCTATGCAGGTTTCACACTCCTCGGAGGAGGAAAATGTGTCTGGAGCATACACTGTTCTCTGGAGATCATTGAATCTTGTGAATTATATCATTCTTATGAGTGATTAATACCTGTGCCTTAATAATCAATAAATTATTTTTCATTGAACATAAATTTGAGCTTCAATTATCATGAACCCCCAACTTTGAGACCCTTCCTTGGCTATAACTGTATAGTTTCAAAGTAGCACTTGTCTTATCTAGCAAAAGTGGGGGCTCTAAGGAGTAATTTTTTTTCAATCTTAATGTGATTAGAAATTCATGGACAGAGTTAAATATATACTTGGTGATAAAGTATTATAAATAGAAAATTACACACAAAACCATCAAATAATCTAAGAATTCTATGGGCAAAATATAGTCCTTTGTCTCAGGTTTAGGCCTTAAATCCAGTCACTGGATATCTAACTGAGTGGAGATAGGGGTGGCATAGTCTAATTCATTCTTAATAGCAGGAGAGCAATGTTTAATCTCATTATATGGGCTTTTCTTATGCCTTAGTGAGGTTTAGTTTGATACTAAATTTAATCTTTTTGATCAATTTTTCATCATGCTTTAGTGCTAAACCCTAGTGCTGTAAAAATACTTCTGAATTTCCCCTAGTTATTTCTTCAGTGTTCCTACAGCTCTGTGTCTATATTTTTGTCATCCTTGTGTACTATTCTCTTGGGCCTATATCTGTCTTTTTCGTGGCAATTTCTTATGTTACTTCAAGATAAGATCATGATCGTCTTTCTCTTTGCTTTAGACTGCCCTTTGTCCTGTCCTTGTTAAACACCATTGCTGCTAACATCTGACAATTTTTTCTACAAAATGTATACTACATGTGAGATACAAAGAATAAATGACACTTCTCCAATAAGTATTCAATCCTATAATAGGCACGATTATTTTAGAGTTACTGTCTCTGCATAATAGAATAAAACATGTAAAAATGTATGTTAATTGTTCTCCATTACTAGAAAAGACATAGATATTATTTTAATAATTAAAGCAAAAGCTGTACTATCCCATAAAGCTCTTTTCACTGAAACGGCCAGGAGTCAATGTCATGGCACCAGTAATGAGCTCATTAAATATGCATTTTTTTCTTTAGTATCTTCTTCTAAAAGAAACAAGATTTACGTGGAGAAACATCTCATATTAGACATGACTCTTCAGTGAGTTCTTATCAAAGTGAACCCTTGTTCTAAATTCCATCTTGGTCTTCCATTGTCAACTTCTAAATGTAAGTGAATGCTTTGTAACTGATATTGTCCCCTGCTTTATCTGCCCAGTTTTAGTGTTTTCCCAGCCCTGGAACTTCCCCAGGTGTTGACTATTTAGATTAGCTGATCACTGGTTCTCAGGCTTGGTAAGAGAGCATTCTGATCTCAGGTTTTCAGTTGACAATGCTGTTTCTTTCCCCAACATGAACAGTTTTAAGTTTTGGTTGATTAGTACATGAGTGTAGTACATGTGTATATTTCCTGTGCAAAGCTAGTCCATGTAAGTATTGCATCTGAATTCTTCTATCACTCTGTCCCTCCTCCACTCATCCTTTGATCTTATGCCTTTTTGTTTGTTTGTTTGCTTATTTGTTTGCAGAACATAATGATCACATTCACCATGGGAAGTTGGTCCATACTCAAAGCATTTAATGCTTTTTCATTCCCTCTCTTCCCTTGCCTCTCCTTCCCTCTCTTCGCCATCTTCCTGTTTGAAAAGACCTGCTTTGCTGTTTCCGTCATTAACATCCAAGAGAACCTCAGTGCTCCTCCCACTTACCACTTGGGGGATGTAAGATGCACAAGATTTGGGCAACTTCTCTCTAGATGACATACTGTCATGCAAGTAGAGTTTCTCAGAAGAAACCTGCAAGATTACGGTAACAAAAGTTTTATCAGAACAGCACAAAATGGTAATCTTTACTAGAGGTGTGAGAGAAAAAAAAATCAGGCCCTAAAGTGGCATACACAGATAGTCCCAAACTTGGGAGGCTGAGACATGAAGAATGCCTGAACCCAGGTAACTCAGGAAGTCTTCCCTGTGCTGCTGGTCAGGAGCTTTCTTCAACCTAAAGAAGAATGCAGCTTATTATTTATTTTACTTCCAGAAACATGGTCACCTAAGAATCCTCAACCTTCAGTGAACTCTTCCAGATTGTTATGCACGTTGCGTCTCCCTGATCTCAATCCCCAACCTTTATGCTATTACTACAAAAGAGGAAAGCAGAGGGAGACTGAGTCAGGAATGGAAGCTCTATGCAGGATTTGTGAGAGCATCCTAGGTACTTGCTCGACAGCGTTTCTTCCATCACGCAGACACATATTCTATACAAGCACTAGTCTGTTTATGATTATTTCTTTTCAACATCTTTCATCACATTTCCTTATGAAGGCATAAGAGCTCTCGTGGGAGTGTCAGCCACGGATCCACAGCAAGAAAAATAGAAGCTGGTTTTCTATTTGGTTAAACAAATTCCATCTGTCTGACTTTGGTGTCTGTCAGGCAACTTCCTGCAGCACTGGAGAAGTGAAACAGAGATAAATCAGTCATGACTAAAGAAGTAATCCTAGTTAAAGCTAATGAGAAAGCTAATTGTCGTCATTTATCTTCCTGTCAACTTCATTACTACACTCAGCCTCTTCCTCGCTTTAGAACAATCAAAGTGTCCATGTGAATAAACACTTGATCAGTCCTTGTGTTGTTGAAACCAGGATGCTAAAGGCAGCTAGCAGTTTGCTAAAAGGGTGCTGAAGCAAATCTAACTTGTAACTGAACTCATCTTGATTTTTAACTTTTTAAAGTAAAACTTCATATGTACAAATATTTTTTCAATAATCATGTAATTTAATTACATGAATCGTGACTGTGAAAAAGTTCTGTTTCAAAATAACTAGAACTATTTTATTCCTAGGTGTTATATATTATTTATTGAGGATAAAATCAGCACAATGAAAAAAAATTGAAGCTATATTTGAAATGATTATCCTTGTATTTATTATACTTCAAAATAGAATGCCTTGAAATATTTTATTTCATTTTAAAGATCAAACTATTCATCATCAAAATGAAATCATATTTATTTCAAAAATGAAATATTTCTCTTTAATTTTTTCCTCAGTGTATTGAAAATAAATAAAAATAGACATTACAGATCACATTACACAATATGTTATCTCTGGGTTGTGATTAACAATAATTAAGATAATAAACATTTGAAAATGCCTAGTGCATTCCAAGCAAATCTTTTGATCATAATATATAGGAAAAAACAGTATTGCCCAGTACTTGACAGAGTGGGAAATACAATATCCTATGGCATAAAGAGACTAAAGAGAGAAATGTATTTTAGATTGCAAAGATAAAACAATGACAAAGAGATGATGAACACCCAAGAACCAGTTTTCAAGAGCAGGATTTGTGAATAGATCGAAATTATCACATCAGGAATTTCTTAACCCAAAATGTCGCTTGTCTTCACCTTGTCTAATTGATAGGATGGTTTCTGGAAAGCGACATCTCACCTCTCAGCTGGACTGGCTGGTCCCAGCCAATGTTTCCTACTAACCTTGACTTCAGCCTGAGGGTATTGGCACCAGATTTCTCTTTGATCGTGCGCACTTCACTAAGGAAGAATGCTCCTCTCTGGGAAGAAAGGGAAAGTCATCTCATTGTGTGGCAGGCTTCGCGGGTCAGGCTGAATCTGCATCACTGGCTGTAGGATTACAGTAACCCGTGAGTCTCATTTCCGAGCTGAATTAATGCCGTGCTTGTGGGACGGTGAGGAGGATTATCTGGGAGCGCTCGGTGTGCAGGCGACCTCAGATACACCGCTCCACAAAAATGAAGTCACAATGAGGTCACTTTTGTATCACTAAAAGTATTTCAAAATGTGTTCTCCTTCAAAACAGCAAGCTTGCTACAGCCCACAAACATACTGTATAAAGATGATTAAGGGAAATTACGCAGAACAATGATATAAAGCCAATGTTTAAAAAGACGCGAGCAGATTATTTTTTAATAAATCTATGGCAAGAAGAAAAGAAAGAATGGTGGAAAGAAGGAAAGAAGCAGTAGGAGAAGGAGGAGGGAGAAAAGCAGCAAACTTCTGTTTCCCTGTGAAGCAGAAAGATCAACAATTACCTGAGAGTAGCACAAATTTCTGGAGTGAGTTGAATGCTTGCTAATATGTTATTTTTGAGATGTATGTATCATTTTTGCAATTAGATTAGTGTGTATTTTTCTTCTTTTGAGAAAAATATGCATCCTGAGTGCTTTGTTTCTGTGGGTAGTTAGGATAAAAATGAATACAAACAGGTTTTTTGTGACAATAGTAACAGGAGGAATGGCAATAGTTGAGTTATTTTGCCTGAAGGCTTAACTGAAACAAAAGCCTTACCAACAAGCGGGGAATAAGGTCTCACCTGCGCTAAGTTATCCTTACACATCCCATCAGAACCCTCCCCGTTAGGAATATTTATAAATTAGATTTCTTTTGGTTCACATTTCATCATTTTTTTCTTTCTGTTTGTTTTCTTTTAACTCTTTATCTTTTGGTTCTATTTGCTATTTTACAAGGAAATATGTAATATTAAAGAAAGAGCCATAAAACTGTATACTGTTTCTAACACCAGAGGAGTGAATAATTATTTAAACCTAATAAATAAGGTGTGTAGTAAATCTAGGAAATGTGATTTTAGAAGAAAATCTAGGTGGCATTTTAAATCTGTAAGACTGAGAATTGTGTTTGTATTGCACATAGCAAATTTCAGTGAAAGTGTGGGCCTGAGAGGATTACTCACCAGCAGCAATCTTTGTAAAAAGAAACATTTATTGAGAGGGATGTTTTTGCCACTGAGAAACATCACAGAATATTTGCACCCATTTTTATTCTTTATGGGTACTGGATGTTTCTCTCTCTATCTCTCTCACTCTCTCTCTGTCTCATTAAAAACTGGTGGTCAGCTTAACACCAGGTGAATTAAATCAGCATGCTGCTGAGTGTAGATGGCCCACCTGAGGAAAGTTGCCGGCATAAATAGAGACATGGAGAAGATGATTGAGGCATGGTGGATTTTCCTAAGTGTTACTGTTTCAAGCCTTTGGTTCTCCTAGAGGAGTTTGTCATGCTGGATTCCCAGTAAGAATTCGGCCGTTCTCGTTGGAATAGCTCAGGACCTTGTCTCGGTGAGAGTGGCTGTGGTTCACTTTGTGGGAGCTCTGCTCTTTACCTAAAGCTTTGCTTCCTGGCTCTGGAGGGGAAAATGTGTGCTGCTTAATCTCCAACAGAAGCTTGTCATGCTGGCTTTTTGGCATGTACTTGACTATTCTCATTGTCCAAGGAACTTGGGACCTCCTCGTCGCTGAGGATGGCTGTGGTACTTTTCAGGGGAGTCCTGGTTCTTATTTTGAATGTGACTTCTCATCTCCAGTGTAGAAAGCTCAAGTTATCAGCACAACACCTTCACCATGTTGGCACAGACTTTCTAGATTCCACGCTGACCTTCGGCACTTTGCAGCACAGATCCATAGACTGGTATGAGGCCTTCTCATGGGCTCTGGACCTCCAGTTGGATTCATGGGAGGCATTTTCATGGGCTCTAGGTCTTACAGCTGGGCCCATGCAGGACACTGCTGTGAGAGCCAGGCCCTTGGCTGAATATTCTTGGTCTTTAGTGTTGTGGACAGATTTCCTGTACTTTCTGTGTTTAACTCTTGGTGACCATGATAAAATAATGTTATAAACTCTGCATCCTGATTGTAATCGTGCTCATCACAACCCCTGATTATAAAACTCTGTCTCTCCCTCTTTCTCCTCTCTCTCTCCTTTTCATGCTGTTTTCTCTAATGCAATTCCTCCAAAATTTTCATGGAAGCAAGATTTCTTTGAATGTTCCCTTCCCTCAACCTGCATCTCTGCAGAGGACCGGCTCTTTCCTAGGGACACATCTGGCTGGTTTGCTTTGAGGCTCATAGTAGAACACAGTCTGCTGCTTCCTCCATGGCCCTCCATAGCCCTTCCACTGTTTTTTGTTTCAAATGCATGAAGCAGAGCTGTAAAGATGTCTTTTGACTATTTTTAAATTGGCATTTTTGCTATTGAGTTACATGATCTCCTGATACAGTTTGCTTAACTTTATCAGGTGCACGATTTAAGATATTTTCCCCATTCTGCATGCTGATTTTTACTTTTGTTAATTGTTTCATTTGCTTTTGAGAAGCATTGTAGTTCAAATATTTCCATATGTCTATTTTGTACCTGCTGCCTATGACTTGCAAATGATCAAGTGTATAAAAGAGAGTTCAGCATCACTAATCATGGGAAGACTGCAATTCCAAATCACAGTGAAAGATTACATTGTACGTGTTAGGATGGTTACTACAATAAAGGAAGAAAAGAATCGCTAAGATTTGGAGTAACTGAAACCTTTATAAACTGTGGTAACCATTTTATAGAAAATAATGTAATTGTTATGAGACTGAACAATTTGAACATCTGGTTATATATTTAAAGGAAACAAAGTCACTACCTGAAGGAGCTCCATGCATTCTCATACCTATTGTACAATTATTCTTGGCAGTTGAGGTATGGAGATAATATGAATGTCCAAAGACAGATCAAAGGACAAGGAAAATTATCCAACCCTACACATAATGGATGCTGTTTACACTTAATAAAGGAAGAAATCATGATACATTAGACAATGTGTGTGAATATAAAGTTTTTCATACTCGATGAAACAAGGTAGTCTCAGAAGACAGATACTGAAAACCTTAACTTATGTAAGATATTTAAATTATTTAACCTTAAAGAATCAGAAAAATGATTTTCAGGAATTGAATAAAGTAGAAATTGGATATTTTTTAATGGGTTAAAATTTTAATGTAGTAAATTGAGTAACTGCTAGAAGCCCACCACACAAATCAGTATAATACCCTGCTGTGAATTTTAAATTTTGTTAAAATACTTTTTGTTAAGTGCTCTTATGACCTCTTTTTGAAGTTATAAGAAGAACAGAAAAGAAGAGAGGAAAAATAAAAAACAATGTATATTACCTTAAATTCCTAGTACTGGTGAAGAAGGTAACCTCAAATATAATTTATAGTTTTAAAGAACTAGGATCCAAATTCAGGCCTACTCATTCGCAAATCCACCTTCTTATTCTTCGACTCTTCTGCTCCTTAAACAACACTGTGCTAAAAGACAGAAAATGGATTGTGACTCCAGGTGCTGAGGTATTTCCCACTTGTGGGCATTGGTACATTCTCTTTGCAGCCTGGAATCCCCTTACAAATTCCTCTGCCCCACTGGCTTCTACTTGTCCTCTAGAGCTCTAGCACACTCCGTGCCCAGCCTACGGTAAAACTCCCCTGACCTGGAATCCAGGTGGATTGGACTCTAATACTGTGCTTTCAGGGGTGCTCACGCTTTCCCAAAATGCCATTCCTTTTAGACCTTCATAAACGACAGAAAGGTGGACTTGTGTAACCTATGATTAAACCACTTTCTATAAGGGGACATATCTCATGTATCATTGTTGTCACATGAAGCATTCAGTTCACACTTCTACACTGACTGGTGTGAACTAGTTGCTTCTTATGAGATGGTCTTGTTCTTTTTAACATCTACATGATGTCATGCCACAACAAGCTTGAAAGTTCCACAATAAAATGAATATATGACTACAAAAACTTCTTTTAAACATGGCTTTTAAGTTTTAATTGGAATTTGCCTACATATATTCACCCAGTTATTATATTTAGTGGTTACAGTCCTTGATTACTTGATGACTTAGCTCCTATGGGGAAGTCCTATACAACTTTGAGTTTTTGTACATTTTGTAGGATGTAAGTGTGCATTGTCAGAATCTTAGCAATTGCAATTTTTATGTGTGCATAAGGATTGCATTTCTTCCTCCTTTCAGATATATTTTCAAAAATTTCATAATGCCATTCTCCTGTTCAATAACTGAAAGGAATAAAAATATATATTTTTTACCATTTCTTCTATTCTTAACATTGTTTTTCTTAAAATATAAACCTTCAAACTTTGAGTAAGCACAGAATCTAGGCAATTTCCTCAAATCCTAATATTAGTGATCTTTGAATATTAGGAAAATAAACCCAAAAGACCCTACTTAATATCAAATTCTCTTCCTTTTTCACTCAAACTCCATGTTAATCCTCTTTCATCAAAATAGCTAAATTGCTAATTCCTCAAATCTAATATTTCCCTTATTCCAGCCTTTCTGTCTCAGTTCAATTATGACTGGAATATCCTGTCATCATCTCTAAGATATCTTCCATTCTTCAAATTTAAATTAACTTCATTCTATAAATTATTTACACTGTAGAACTCAGATATGAATTGCCTTTCAACTAAAATGCTGTAATTTCTGTGTCTTTTGTCCAGTGTATTCGACCCTGTATTTTTCACTGGGTCTCCATCTTCACAAAAATACAAAAGAAAGAAAAAAGTCCTATGAACCTCCTAAATTTATAATAAATTTTGTTAGATTTTAAAAGGAAATGGCATTTTAATTCACATAAGACTAGAGATATTAGGTCATTTCCATTTTTGGAAATATTAACTTTATATATATTTATACTGAGCATTAGTTATAAAATTATGGATGATCTCAGGAGGAAATGGAATACTAGGTGGGGAAAGTGGGATAGGAAAGCAGGAAGGTACCCTGTTAGTTTAAGGAACAGTAAATGCTCTGGTTTTGCTTGTCTCTGAGAGACTTCCGAGTGGGCCGAGTCCTTGACAACAGTGGATTCTGTCATCACTGCCTCCTCAGGGCTGTTTGAGCTTCCTCCCACATCTACAGTCTCCAGACTCTCTTCACCAGTAAAGACCAGGCTGGCTCAATCTGCTGAACTCCATTCCTTCCATGGATTTCTTGGAGCCTTTCCCTTCCCCCATGAAACCTTGTTTTTGTGGCACCTGCATCTGCCTATCCTATTTTGCTTCAGATTATTTAATTGTTCCACATGCTGTGAGTGCTTATTCACTCACCAGACACCTGCACCTCTTTGATGCTGTCTTTCTGATTCTGTTAAAAATTGAAAAAAAAAAATCACAGTGAGAATGAAACACATTTTATGTCCAGTGAAAACATTTAGCAATCACAGCAGACAACACATTGTGTTAATTTCACAGCCCATTGAAAAGCATTAGCTCATTAACAATCTAATTAAGAAAGGGGAAGAGTGGTGAATCCGGAGAGATAATGCCAAGTACTGACTCTTCCAGTCAGCAGGCAACAGCAGAGGTCACAGATCCTTAACTTCAAGTACAAGTCACATCTCTGCCTGTTAAATGTGTGTTTCCCTCTTTTGCTTCTGTGTAGTAAGAAATAAAATAGCTCCTCTGATGAGAGGCGACAGGTCAGTTTTATATTTCAAGTTAGTTTTGTGCCTTAAAAATTGAAGGAAATAATACAGAGAAATAGTATTCATTTCCTACCACTTGCCATCAGTGGTTAAATACAGGAATTTGCCATGTGTGAGGCATAGGTGAGATGTAGCCTTTGTCTCTCATTTCAGATTTGGGATTGATTTTTAAAGAAACAATCTGTAATTGTGATACAAAGAAATGGAGAATGAGAAAATGTTTAGGAAAGGAGTCACAAAAAAGATGAATATTTAAGTTAGATCCTTAGTTTTCCCTCAATGTTGGGATAAAATTTTAAGGTAAGTACTTCTAAGAATGAAATAAAAAATATAGCAGCTAGCATTAATTGCATGTTTTCTACTTGCCAGGAAACACTTTTATGCACCTTTCATGCAGCAGCTTGTTCAATCCTGCCAACTCTACAGGGCAAATATATGTTTTATTATACCCATTATGCAGCTGAGAAATCAGAGACCTGGGGCAGAAGAAGAACTTCCATATCATCACTGAGAAACTAAGGAGCAAAGTCAGAATCCAGACTCTGCCAGTCTGATTTCATTCACTTGATTTTAATGGCGGAATTGGAAATGAGAGCTCTTGAAAACCAAAAGGCAGTTTTCAGGAGCATAGATCTGTTCTGAGTTGTCAGGAGACAAACGTCATACAAGCCATTTGAGAAGAAATTTTGACTTAAAAAGTTATTTAGAATGCAGTATAAACCTAAGAAAAATAAATTGGAACAAATGTTTCCCACACAGAAAAATGAATGCTTTCACATTAGCAGTAGATGGTGTCTGAAGCTCAGTGGGTAACAGTGAAATTCTCCAAGATGCCGTTGACTAGGGATGGTGAACAAACCGCCCTCTAAGTTCCAGGCAAAACTCCATGGGTTTGCACTTGTTCTGTGCTTCAGGTTAAACTTGCTGGAGCTGTGCATCCTGGGTCCTCATGCAGGCTGCTGGCCAGATCAGGTGTACAAAGCATCCCTTCCACTCTCTGTCACTTCTCCAGAGACCAACATATGCCAGTTAAAAAGCAGATTGGCTGTAGGCATTCAGCTCTAGTGCCATAAAACCAGGGCAAAAATGGGTTTATGGGAATCTCAGTGGCAACACACTGGTAACTGATATAGAGCAATGGAAGAATTTTATAAATTTAAATCATGTAAAACTACTATGTCCCACCCAATGCTAGCCAAAGTTATATTATAATAATTTATTTTAAAATGATATGTGTAGTAATTTTAGGACATACCCTAATGCATAGATTGATGTTTACATATATACCAATACAAATAAACACAAGTAACACATTAATCCAAATAAATGATGTTTATGTATCAATAATTAATACTGCCTTCTTGACTTCTTGAACATATGTTTTCCTGTTGAGAAATCTGACAGTTGGGTCATCTGTTACCCAACTTCAGGATCTGGGATACTGATAAAGGTTATAACCCTCCCTGCCTGGCATAGTGCACACAACAACAATCTTAGCCAATAAGAAGCTAAGGCAGAAGGACTTGAGTTTAAGTCCATTTTGTGCTGAATAACAAGTACAAGGCCAACTTAATATGTATAGCCACGTAGTAAGACTATCTTTTGAAACGTTTAAAATTTCTTTTTGTTTTAAAATTCCACGATTTACATTTTTGTCTTTATCTTTACCTTCTTTTTTTCTGTTTCCTCATCTAAGGGGATTGACTATTGTTAGTCTTGACGTTGGAACTACATTTAAATTGCTTCTGTTCCTATATCATATTCCAAGGATTCTGAGATGGAATTCTGAAACTGACATGTTTTTTGTATTTTTATAAATGTTCTCTTCCACTGTCTGAAGAGTATGTAAAATAGACTGTTATTTTCTTCCATGAAAGTCAACCTAGACTAAAGAAAAAAGTAATCAATGCAGACTAGAGAAAAAAAGAAGAAAAGAAAAGATGTGTTTTACAAAAATATATGGTGGCATATTCTTATTTACTCCCTCAAAATTAATATCTGTCCAGTAATACTGCCCAGACACTAAATGAACACATAAAATCATAAAACTATGGCAACACAATTTGGCATTTGCAATTAGAAAAAACGTTGGATTTTCTTGTCATTTGAAAAATAATTTTTATCTAAAGAGAGACTTATAAGAAAAATGTATTATATCAATATATCTGAGGATGGGAGAGAAAGAATATCTATAATGTCATCATATGTACTTATACATAAAGTGATAATCTTTAAAAAGTCTTATTTGACCAATGCATAGATGAAAGAATTTATATTTCAAAGACACTAAATTAGATTTGCTCAGACAATAAATAGTAGTTAATGCTCTCATTTAGCATTAGCAACTCCAAATTTTGTAGCTGCCTATCAAGCTAAATTAACCCTCAAAATGTTTTTTTTTGATTCTTAGAGTTGAAGTATATAAACTTTAAAAAAGGTATTTCAACATGTCAGTCCGATCAGTGCCTATTAATTGTAACATAGTACAATATGTGAAACATATGTTCAAGAAGTACATATTTTATCTTATGTTTCAGTAATGCTCACTTAGCTCAAGATCTTGATGTTTCTGCTTTGTTATCTTTATTGTTTATGTGTGTGGGCATTTGTGTACTTTGTTTTACCTTTAATTTTTTAAAAGACATTAGTCACATGTCTTAGAGTTTTTAGAGGAGATCACATTTGAAGAAATTCAATTTAGCCTTTAATTTTTCTTTATCCACGTAAAATGAAGACATAATAATCTTATTTCACTTTTAACAGATTTTAATGACAATGGAATGAGGTGTAGATTAATGTTAGTACAAACAAAGGAGCCGAGTTGCCTCTTCCCTTGTTCAACTGTAAATGCTACACTAACCTAACGATTGTGCCGGTGTAAATTTAAGAGCATCCTAAAGTTTATCCAGGCCTGAGTTTAGGATCACTCTACTGATTGCCCAGGTTTGAATTTAGGAGAGCGCAGATTGATGACGTCAGAGAGCGACAGTGGGAGGCGCCTTGGACCAGTGGCGTCTGACCCGGTGAAGACAGGAAGCCTGAGTTACCCAGGCTTCTTCCCCTCACCATTTCTCTGCTTTTTCCCTTTTTCCCCTTCACCGCTTTTTCCTCTTGCCCTTCTGTCTGTCCCTGCTGCTCTCCTGTGAGCTGCATCACTAGGTGTAGTTACTCACTACCGACTAGGAGATGGTGCGCCTTGCAATTCATTCCTGGTCCTACGCAAGAGCCCGGACTATTTTGGGCCCACTGTAACCATGTGAACTGCTCATAAAATGTCATTTGTTTTTTCATATTACTAAAGGAAACTGTCTTTACCTGTTAGATGTCAGTCTTTCACAATAGAGGGTTGTTTGTTTTTCACAAAAAGCAATTTATCCAGCAAATAATATGGATATTCTTACAGCTCATCCTATATTATTATATTCATATAACATTTAAGATTATGTAATATTGCAGCTTGTGTGTGACTGCAATTATTTTTTACACAAATATAAACAAAAATAAATCACTTGGTTATAAATGATTGGCAAGTTGGGAAGTCTTATGTAACCAAGACCTACAATATATTAAATCGTTCTTAACAAATAAAATGGAAATTTAAAATATTACAAAAGTAAACTTAAAAAAAAAAACATTGTTATACTTTATACCTTTTTGCCCCCTCCCCCAAAACAAAAACAAAAAAACTTCACATGGTCATAGGTGGGGCTTCTGGAAGGTTACTAGATCACGAGTGTGTGACACTGAGTTAGTCCATTGGTGGGTTGATAGCTGAGAGTAATCTTGGAAGGTGAAGCCTGTTGAGAGGAGGGAGTCTCTGTGGGCATGGCCTGGACTGGTGTATATGCCGCCTTTTCCCTGATCCCACACTGCTTCCTGCCTACTGGGCAGTGGGCTGCTTCTCCTCTGCCATGCTGACCTCCCATACTGCCCTGCTTTGGAACCAGCTCATTATAGGGCTGAAACCTTTTCAAACTGGGAACCAGTTTAACTTGTTGATGTCAGATAATTTTGTCTCGACAAGGAAACAATAACCAAGACAGATAATAACATGCTTTTGGAAGTATTTCTAAGATGACTGAGGTGGATTTGAAGTTTGAGCCCCGCCTGAGCAATTTACAAAAGAAGGAGGAGGAGGATATGTGTTAGTGCAAACACCCTGGGTTCAATCTCCAGTAACGCAAAACATGCTTGTGTTTGTGAGTTGTATAACTGTGTTTCTTAATGAAATGCAGGTGTATCAGTGGGGAACTACATAATTTCCTAATGCTGAGGTTTGTGTTTCTTAGGACTATTGTGATTTGATAAGTGATCTTGGCATATCAGGACTCTAAAATAATGAATGTTACAGATAGATTGTGACACATCTGTGAGGATGGATTAGGGATACTCCAAAGGAATCTTAAGGTACAAAAGTGTTTCCCAGAAATAAATCTCTTTAAATGTCTTTGTTTCTCATCTTCTATCTGCCATCACCATTCTCATAATCATTTGATTTTCACGCCATACAGAGCAACCAAGTCATTTCCCCTCTGATTTTCAATTTCCTGTAACTAACGGCAGTCTTTAGCTGACAGTGGCCATGTACACAAATCCATTCTACCTGCTAGGATCCAATGTCACTCCATACCTTTCTGGCATGGCCAATAGCTTCCATCCTGATTTGTTCTTGTCTTTTTGTTCAGTGCTAAATACATTCTTCACCACAACACAATTCTAATAAACTGTGACAGGGTATCTGTGAGGTATTCAGGCTTCTATAGTGCTCAGTGACAGTTCCACTCATATAAGCACATGAGGATTTGCCTGGTGACATTCTTTGATCTAAGGTAAGTGTCATTATTTGTGACATCGCATTTAAGGCTAAAGTTCAGCCTGGAGCATGACTCCACTGGACTTGGGGCCCCTGGAGGGTGGTTCTGTTTCACTGCAGGCTCATCTGTCCCAGGTTGGGGCTCTCCTGCCACACAGGCTGCCTTGCTCAAGGTGAGACTGTCGTTACCGCTTTCCTGCTAAGTGGTAGAAAGGAGGCCTCCACAGGCAGGCTTTTAAAAGCCTGTAATTGTATACCCATTTTATGACCTGACATTATTGGTCATCTGCTATGTATTTCATACCAATTTTTCATTCACACTTCAAATATTCAGATAGCAATGCCCATCTGATATTTTAAGTGACTAAAAGTAAATTGATTAATTTCTAAATAAAAGAATGATAGGGTATGATACAAAGGAAAAATGATGTTTAAAACTCTAGATCTATGTGACTAAATTTCAGGACAATAGAAATGTATGTGATGAAATTTTCAGTTACAAATCAAAGGTCAAAAGTTTAATGTTTTTCATATATCAAGCTGTAAATAAATTATTGACTGTTATACTTAACCAGCAAAATTTAAGTGGAATGCTAGCATTCAAGTCCACATCAAGGGGAGAACGAAAGCACCAGAGATCATGATGTTCTTGAAATCATCAAAATAATGGTATTAAAATGAAATATTTTAGTAATTATAATTCTGACTGATATCTTACTTATCCTTAAACTTTTAAGAGGCATTTATATACAGTACATAAAAGGGAATCATTTAATATCATTGCCAAGGAATTGGATTTTATTATAAACACTGAATTCATTTGTAAAGAGTAGATTATACTCTATGACCAAGTGGAATTTACCTCTCAGATGCAATGCGGTACAGCAAATCAATAGGATAAAAGTACAGATTGTGAAATATTTTGATAGATGATTAGCATTTTGCAAAGCTCAGCATCCATGTGTAATTAAAAATTCTAATAAACAGAAGTAACATTTCAAGTAGAGTCTTTATGACACACAGTACTACATGAATACACTGAATTTGGAATCCAGATATTCAGTTTAGGGTACACAAACTGTGAAACTCTGCATATTTTATCTTACTTGATGGCCCATAATACTTTGAGAAACACATTAGAAGAGGGTTTCTTTCATATTTTAATTCCATTTTTCTTAATATAAGCCATTATCAAAATAAATAGGGATTGCTAGTCATTTCTGGTTGAAGTTGCAGTTCCATGTGGAACTGACAAGACCGGAAATGCTTAGGTGGGAATGATTCTCCAATGAATGTAGAGCCTATTGATTTTGCAAAACTTCTGCTTATTCTTAGGAACTAAGTAATATTTTACTTATAGGAAATACTAAGCTCTTAGAATAACTGAGTAGGAAGCAACATGACCTGGGACATATCTTTCTGCTACTCCAATTAGAAAGTGGAATTTGGAAGAAAAAATATGAGTAAGTGGAGGAAAACTATTGGCCTGTTCTGCTTTATATCTAATTGTTAAAAGGTGCTATTCATGTATTCAGTGCTATAATTTCAAATTATAGAGGGATTTTTCTAGTTGTTCAATTTATAAAAACATTAAACTAAATTTGGTGTTTGCACAAAGTGTAAGAACACAGAATTATAACAAACACTCATTGAAAAACTACCATATACCAGTCTTATGTGAGTCATTAAAAATGTCCTCATTCATAATTCTATGGCAACAAATTGCTATTCATGGTTGTGTAATTGAGAAACATGAAAATCAGGTTATTAATCATCCTTATCTTCTTCACCCATGTAATATATGATGGTATCAAGATGCATGTCCTTCAGGCAACATGTTTTTGAATATTAGTAAGTTAGTTTCTAGTTTGAGAGAAAGAGAAGATTCATGGTTTGAGCAACTGAAAAGATATAATTTTAAAGGCCTTGGATTCGGTTCATTGAGTGTATTTGAAAGATTTGGTGATGTCTGTTACAGAAGCTATAGAATAATGTAAGCTGAGCTCAATGAAAGATACTTGCAAATGATCAAAGAGTCAGAATTATGATAGGAATGAAGATAATAACACAGGTAAGGCTTAGGAGATTTCAGTTAGGAATTCAGTTAACAATTGGTAGTTGGACTAGAGACTATGTGCTATGTTCTTACATGCACAAAAAAAGTCTACATTTCACCCTTATCCTAAAACTTCGTGAAATTGACATTAAGGGAAAGAAACTAATTAATCTGTCAGAGGAAATTTCTAAACAATGTAAAAATTAGGGCATGACATGAAAAATGCTTGCTGCTTTTATCCAAATCTACCCATGAGACACAGGAGTAAATGCTGACTTAAAAACTTTGAATTTCACCAGAAAGGAAGTTCCTCTAGGTTGGGGGCAAATAGAGCATGGCTACTGCAAATATTCGTTTTAAACAAAACCAAGTACTTTGCATCAGTACAATAGGAAAGACGACTTGAGGGGATCTTAGGAATCAGCAAAACTCAAACCTTCACACATCTGGGTTGAACTGAAAGGCTTTGCTTTGAGAAAGGATCTCCAGGACACCATTTTGGAGAATTCTCTAAAAAACTGGTTCCCTGAGATTTGTTTTATAATGTTTCACCATCCAGAAACTTAAAAGGCTCTGATCCAAGTGGTGCCAAATACTGCTTGAGCTGGCAGCAGACCCTGGAGCCATTCTCATGGTCCTGGTTTTATGGGTATGCAGAATGCAAGAGTTGTGAGATCAGACAGGCTTCCACCCGTATTTTAAATGTCTTGTGAGGCCTAGCAGTGTGCCCAGGAAAGGGCAGATGGTGAAGTTATGAGAGTGAAGCCAAAAGTGCAGTGACACTGGAGAAGCTGGAACCATGAAACATCTGAATAATCACAGGCTGTGAGCAGAAACAGCTCAAAATAGAGGCCAGGAGGGCTGAAATTATCAATTCCATAGGGGCAAAGCTGCCCAAGCCTTTGGGAGTTCACATCTCACTATAGTTTGCCTGATGACACAGAACTACAAGATTTAATGTTTACCTTGTTGGGTTTTTGTGCCACTTTGACCCATTCTTTTAATGTCTCTATTTCTCCATTTTGAAATAATGATTTCTTACCTTTTGCCATTTTTTGACAGTGTTTAACTTAATTTTTGATTTTCACAAAAGCTCACAGCTAAGAATTTTCCTTGAGTCTCAGGAAAGTCTTTCTATTTTTTTTTTTCCTATCAAGGATTGAACTCAGGACCGTGCACCTGCAAGGCAGGCACTTATGCCACTGAGCTAAATCCCCAGCCCATAAGGGAAGACTTTCAACTTGGACATTTTTGCAATTCTAGTATTGTTAAAACTTTTGCAACTCACAGAGGTAGGCTAAATCTAGCTTGCATGAAAAGATGGGCATGGGTCTTTTAGGGGTTGAATGTTATAGTGTGGGCTAGGGTATCCCTCAGAAATATCACTGGTTCATAGTTGGGGCTTTTGTAAAATTGCATTAAGCTACTGGTATTACTAACTTGCTACTAGGAAGTAGGGAATGGTTGAAAGCAGGTAACTAGGAGCATTGCATAGAATGGCATATTTCCTTTGTCTTCTCTCTGCTTCCTTCCTGCCACGACATGAGTGGTTTTCTTTGTCTAAATTCACTCACCATCATGCTTCTGTCTTGGAACCAGCTGATTGTTGAGTGAAACCTTGGAAAATCTTGAGCCCAAATGAATCTCTCTTCCTTTAATTTGTGATTGTTGGCTATTGTGTCTCAGGGACAAGAAAATGACTAAGAAAAATTTGTGCTTGTTAAATACTATTTCTATTATTAATTCTTATAGAAGCCTTAATATATTTTTGCTATTATGGAACATTTTATAGAATTTGCAACATATAGAATTTAAGTTGCAGTGCAATAACCATAGACCCAATTTAGAACTTGAAATTTTTCTCCTACCTTTCTTTTTTTTCTTCCATCCTTCCTTCCATCCATTATTCCTTTCCTTCCTCTTTCTGCCTGCCTCTCTGTCTCTCTGCATCTCTCCTTTCCTCTGTGCTTCTCTTAGTCTTTCTTTTGTTTTGAGACAGGAATTAATACATTGTCCAGGCTGGCTGCAAAATTATGATGTCCCTGCCCAAGTCTCCAGAGCATCTGGGTTTACAAATGTATATCCTCCATTCAGCTGATGTCAAGCACCTTAACACTAAAGCAGACACTAAGATTTTATGCTACTTGTTTCTGGAAGGTGGCACTTTTATATTTTGAAAAACTTTAATAGAAATATATGTGTATATATTATATAAATATAGATGCATATTTTATAGAAATATATATGTATAAAGGGCATCATACAGGTCCTCAAATTCAACTATCTCTGGGAATATTTATCTTTTTAAATTTGTTTTTCCATATTAAAAGATCTAGAGAATCACAAACGGTTATGTATAGAGTTTCAGTCTTTCAAAGAACTGGAGTTTAACTGAAGTAAAAATGTTATTGGTAGGGCCCTTAGAAAGTAACACACACACACACACACACACACAATCACTGGTAAGTATAAAGGGACCCTTATGAAAGACATGTTTTTAAAAAACAACAAAGGTAAAATGTTCAGGGAATTATTTGTACTCAAACATGATGAGAGAAACTATCAGAGAGACATTTCAAGCTACATCTGGAACTATGCACTGGGTTGGGTATGTACTAGATGGTGAAAAGGGATTTATTATCATATGCATAGGAAAATATAGGCCGCATGGGAAGCAAGTTTACAAATACAGTATAAATCCTAGGAAACATGATTTAACTACAGTATAGAATTCAGGAAAATGAGACTGAAGAGATAAGACTGGAAGGTTAAATCTCTACTCAGTGTAAAATTTTTTAGTGACGATTGGTCTTAGTTCATTTCCCATTGGTGTTTAATAGCACAGGTTTATTTGAGAGAATAGTAAGTTTTAAAGTCAAAGAAAGAAGAAATAAACATCAGTCCTCATTTTTTAAGGTGGGGACCATGGAACCCAGGGCCCTGCGCATGTGCTCGCACACTGAGCAGCAGCTCAGCCCTCATGCATTTTTTAGTTGTTTCTTTAATTGTTCTTCAAAGATACGAAAATCCATGCAGCAATGGATCACTGTTTTTTTTTAAAAAGTGAATTAAATACAATTATGGAAATTCAAATCTTTTCTGTACAAAAACTTTTATTATTGTGTATGGCCTAGTTAGAGAAAGATGAGGTGTGCAATAAAAGGTAGCAAAATGGTAAAGTTTTAGAATCATTTTTGAAAGATAAATACAGTTATCTGTGCCCTTGAGTAGAAATGGGTCCAAATAATAGCATTTATATAAATAACTTCAGGCCCAGTATTATAGGTTTAACCTTTTCTCAGCCATGAGTAAAAGGCAATTGTCAACATGTCACACAGACAAAAAGCAAGAAAATCAATCCACTTCTCAGTGGTAGCAAGCTTTCTTTTGCCTTTTTCTCCTTTGTAAAATAAAAGATAGGATATAATTCGTATACTGGTCATTGAAATCATGGCCAGTGCAGCTATTATTGGGCTGACAAAAGACTTCAAACTCGGGTGCTCCCAAAGGAGTGACAGTATGTTTTCAGTAACAATATTTCGCTCTCTATTTGACACTGGTTGTATAATGGTGAAAGGTCAGAAGTTAGGCTTCTAATGGCAACTGGCCAATTATTTTCTGCAACAAAATAGAGTCAAATTATCTTTCTTCCAATAAAACCTCATCTACAGAATTAGGCAATAGAGACTAAATTTAACCTTCCCATCATTTTGCTTTTCCCCTTATATTATAGTCAGTTTGTTGTCACTGAGATACTATATATGAAGGTCACAATTTAAAAGAGGGAGATTTCATTAGACTGATTTTGTTGTGAACTCACTCCATAGTCCCAGGCTATAAGGTGTGATTAGCATGGTTGCATGGTGTGGCAGCAGAAAGATCCTCAGCTCATGAAGACTGAGAGACAGAACTGGTGAACTGGACATAGAGGCAGAGGCGAGGGACAAGATGCAGTTGGTAGGCAAGGTCATGACTTCATGACCCACTCAGACATCCTCAGAAGGTGTCCCAACTCAAAAGTGTATCAAGCTGACACAATCAGTCTTGTCACGTCTCAACCACCATCCACTTGACACCCAAGTGCACCTCCTCAAATGATATCTGTAGGTAATGCTTCCAAGTAGGCATATGATCCTAGTTCTGCTTTGTTTGCAAATTAAAACACAACCAAATCTTTTCTCAAAATATCAAAAGCTCCAGCATTTTTCAAAAGTCCAAGACAGTATCTCCTGAGACACAGGCAAATTATTATTAAAAACAGTCTATGTACCTCTAAGGAACAATGCCACATATAAGCATTCTATTCCAAGACGGTGGGATAGGGACCTGGAAAAGAATGAGACAAAACCCAAGCAGTATGACCATCAATAATGCAGGTTCATATTCACAGTGAGGTTTATGTGGTAGTAAGGCATGACTTCCACAATGCCCTGGTTACCCTACTCCTATGGCATTGTTTGTGTGTCCCACAGGGGAGCACTCTTAGCTTAGGTGGACTCATTGCCTGTATCTTTCCTAGACACAAAATCCACATTCCTGGCATCGCTGACCTCCTAGAGTAGCTGCTATACCATTGGTTCATTCTCACATTCTCCCACTTTCCTCTCTGGGGCCTCGAGCTAGGACTCCACAGCTTTCCTCAGTGATCGCAGTAGCAGCCTCTTTGACACTGTAGCTCGTGTGCTCCAGACCGCGGTAAAACCAGAGTCCTGTGCACTGTAGTGAGCTCTGCATCAGGAGAAGCAGCCACCAGGCCCTGACTGTGGTGAATGACGAGCAGGAATAAGGCTGAGTAGCCCGAAATGAATCTTGTGGTACCAGAGCCACAGGAGGCTCTTCTTTAGCACGGGGACCAGGGACTCTTCCCAAATGAAGGGTTTAAAGTTCTGCACCCTGTTGATCCTACAATGGGCAGGGTCCTGCTGATTTTTCAGATGTCAGTTATCTTCTTTTGTCTTAATGGTATAAATCTCTTCAGCAACTACTGTTCCTTCGACTGTAGCTTTACTTACACTCTTTTTTTTTTTTTTTTTGTCTGTTTGAGACAGGGTCTCACTATGCAGTTCCGGCTGGCCTTGGGCTAACTTTATAGTCCAGGCTGGTCTCGAACTTGCAAGTATCCTCCTGCCTCAGTCTTCCGAGTGCTGAGATTACAGATGTGCACCACCACATCTGGCCACATACTTTCTTCTGGCAAAAGTCTAAAGTTTTCAAAATTGCTGCTTGTTAGTTTGATCCAATCTCACTATAAACCTTTCTAAAAGCAGTGATCAGTACCCCTGCCACATAGGCAAAGAGTAAGAAATATTTCTACTAGACTGTAACAGGCAAGGCTCCAGTCCAGCTGTCAATGCAGCTCTTATTCCCCACTTTTTTTTTTTTTTTGGTAGCCGGAAACAAATCCATTGCAGAGGAATTCCACACAGGCTGTTGCAGAATATCTTCACCCACCATATTGTAATGATATAAGCAAAAGGCTTAAAATGGGAGCTGCATAGACACAAAGACAGAGAATGTTGAATGCTGTTGTACAAACTTTTGTCATGGCTGCAGTTGTCTACCATGGACTCCAGGTACAATTACATTTCAGGATTAGAAACATGCTTCAACCGATAAAATGGAAACAAGATTGGTTCTACCTGTGACGTGAGCACCAGTATTCAGTGTCAGGGACAAAGAGGAAGAATGTACTAGAGCAAACATTTAGTAGTTTTGTTAAGTTCTAGAACTGACAGAGCAGCACAGTAGAGGTTAAAATTGAAAGTGACTTGTTTCCAGTTTTAACCTCTTTTATGTTTTTCATGTCTTCAATCCCTTCAACATTCTGGTCCTCCCACTCCAACCAGAATCACCTATTAAGCTCTGCTTATTGCATGCTAAGGTTTCTCTATCACCCATCCAATAAGCTTTCCCAAGTCTACCCAGTTACTTAGAAGTTTCTAAACTAGTTGATCAGATATCGATACAGTAATGTCCCTACTCTTTGGTGTCAGTATTGTGTATTAACTTTCTCATTGTTGAGACACGTAACTGATGCTTGCAGTTTCAGAAGGGAAAAGGTTATTTGACTCACTATTTCCAGGGCTGCAGTCCATGGTCAGCTGACAGCAAGGTAGGAGCATCACGGTGAAAGTTAATAGTGGAGAAAGGATGCTTAGTTACTGATGGCCTGGAATCAAATCAGGGCCAAAATGCAGAGAAGAATGAGCTAGATACCAGATAAAGCATCTAAGACTTTGAAGCGTCTAAGACTGGGGAGTGTGCTCCACTAGTTCACTAGGTAATTCCCAAACCACTCAATTTGACTAAATAAAACTGACTGTCATACAGTTATTTGAAGAGAATACTCATTTTCAATTCTTCTATACCCTTACTGAGTCTTTTAGTTCCTGTTTTACAATTGTCACTGAAACATTTCACATCATGTACGTATTTATGTATTGTCAGTATTTTCTAAAGTGATTGCAGCTATAAGAGGCAAAAGGTATTTATGCTACTCATTTCTTTATTCTTAATTCTTGGAGTGGATTTTGGTATATAGTATACTATATTACAATATTTCATTATTGCACCTATGTATTTACCCTTCTTTCTACCCATTCCCTTTGATTTTAATGTTTGGTTTCATGTAATTTCATAAATGGACAGGTAGTGTAGAAAGTTGTGTCATTCTAAGTATCAGAAGTTATTGTGAGACTGTTTTGAATTTCTACTATCATCATGCATATCTTCTTGTTATTTGACTAATCCAACAAAATGACAGAACTTTGGAGCAGGCATAGAAATGGTCTCCAACATTACTAAAAGATACACTTCTGCCAAGAATTTGAGAAAAAAAATATCTTTAATGAAATATGCTACTTATCATGGGGATATTGCATGCTTCAAACATAATATTGGCTAACATTGTTTCAACTGCAGACAAATATGCTCACTTTTCCTACCATATGGCTCAGCAACAGAAGTGAGTTGCAGCTAACACTGACATTTTCCATGATGTGTCCTAGATAAGTCACTTTCCCTATTTGCCTCCTCATTACCATTTCATTGATCTTCACAGCCACATCTGTGTTTGCTTTTGGGGGTTTCAGAAGATCTATTCAATTTCTATTTCTAAGCACTTAGCAGGGAAGCCTGTAATTAGAGACTTCCTTATTCTGAAGGATTAGGAGGCCAGTGTGATTTGGGACTTTGTGGTCCATTTTGCATGCACTGCAGAAGGGACATGGTATCATGCAGCTTTGGAAAGTATTTCCAGAGCAGTGTTGAGTGATTAGTTTCTAATTATATGTGCAATAAAAGTAACATTTTCCAATGGAACAGGACCTGGGAGCTGGAAATCCAGAAGCCCAGGGTGAGCTTAGGAAAGACATTGTAATCTCAGCTGTGTAAGGTGGCTACAAGATTCTGTTCCTGTCCAATGCTATCTCAACTGCATCTCCTTGGCACTGTGGTATGAAGTCATTTACAGTAGCACCATTGTGACTATTAGAGTTTATTTATTTTATTTTCTTTTAGAGTTTATTTTTATTATGGAGTTATTTTCCTAATACTTTTCTACATTTGACATTTGCCCTGTTTCCACTCTGTGTTTTGAATATCAACCTATATTTTTATCAGATGTATCTATTATCTTTAAATTTATTCTTCATAGTTTTCGTAATTCTATATTATCATACATTTTATTTCTCCTTGCATTCCTCTTCTAATTCCCTTTCATTCCTTCTTACACATTTTATTTTCCATTTGCCATGGAGTGGATCCAGAAAGAAGAAAGAATTAGCCCTTTGGAGACCTTCATGTATTGTGAAGCCTTAATGGGCTTCACATTATTCTGCTGTGCAGTCATGAATTTTGTCTTTAAATGTGGAGAACCAAAGTCTTAAGCAGAGCATACAAATGCCACACGGTGGGGGGGGGGAACAGATCTGGATAAAGAAAGCTTCAGAGCTTGCAATCAACAGTGAAAGGGGAGCATACAGGTAGAAGGAGATGGTATCTTTCTCTTTAGATTCCAGGGCTTCTGAAGTATCAAGATGGTTTACTGTGATAACAACAGGTCCCTGGAGGAACAAAGAGGGTGTTTCCTCTGAGAAG
This sequence comes from Hydrochoerus hydrochaeris, assembly GCA_004027455.1. Taxonomy (NCBI): domain Eukaryota; kingdom Metazoa; phylum Chordata; class Mammalia; order Rodentia; family Hydrochaeridae; genus Hydrochoerus; species Hydrochoerus hydrochaeris. Next base: position 98,490 of record PVLA01004186.1, on the reverse strand, counting down.
AGTGAGCTGTGTCCCAACAAAAGTTCTTATGCGTCATGAATGAAAAGAGCATCAGTGAGGGAGTCTGTGTGGAGACCCATGACCTTGACAGTGGACCACTCTGAGGGCTCCTCTTATTGTATTGGATTTGGGCTCAGACATACTAACAAAATGCAGAGGTACTGTGGGACTTCTGCTGTCATATATTACCAACAAGATTTTTATCTGTGACTGATGGTGCCTGTTAATTAAACCACTTTCCACAACACTGAATTATAATTTTATGGAAAATTCAAGACCCAACCTTCTTTTCAGTATCTCAGATAGGGCTGCAGAACTTCAAAAGATAACGATAAACTTCTATGCAAGAGTGTGGTAAAAATTTAAGCTTCACTAAGCAATTAGAAAATGACTGAAATGCATTTTAAGCTTTTCACGGTTTGGTCATGTGGGCATATATTACACTGAAAGGTCAGATATGTAAATGCTCCAAGACTGATTGGGTTTTGTACATCAGTATCTAAAGCTGTGACTTTAAAAGTGTGTTTATTCAAAATAACCAAGATAGCTTTGAAAATATTAGGCTACTATCTTGCTGGTTTTAGGGCTCATCAATGAGTAGTTGTCATATATGTATTTCTTTAGTGGAAAGATGTTAGTAAGAGTTATTTTCTACAGTGTATAAAAATGCATACTCATAAATGATAAAAACCCGCCATCTGGGAAGTCAATAAAAATATGGACAGTACTTTTGAGTCATAGGCTTTCCTATTTTCATATTAAAATAATCCTTTTGAAGAGCATAGATTACAGTTGTAACATATAATTTTATTCCTTTTAGAAATGTCTCTATACTTATTTAAACCCTTTACTTCTTTTCTAATAAGATGGGAGAGTGGAATTGTTTTGAATGAATACATTTTGCTGGCTAAAATGACTCTTAAAAGGAAATATGTTTCCATGTATCAAAAGATATCTATTGTGAAATGTGAATTAGGTGCCACACTTAGCCACCTCCATTGAGCCCCAGGAGTTGAGGGCCTGTGAGGTGATTTCCAGCACACTTGCATTCAGGGAGTGCTTTGGACCATCACTCCCAGCAGTTAGGACGCCATCCAGGTTCCTGAACCACCTGAGGAGGAATAGGAGGTCCCATGGGCCTAACTGGGCCATGCCTAGCCACCTCCATTCAATCCCAAGAGCTGAGGGTGTGCAAGGTGATTTCCAGGGTGCACATGCTCAGGGAGAGCTTTTGACCATTGCTCCCAGCAGTTAGGACCTGCCCAGTGTCCTAGAACACTGGAAGAGGTATAGGAGGTCCCACTGGCCTAACTGGGCCACATCCAGTTACTCCATTTAGTCCCAGGGGACAAGGATGCACTAAGTGATTTTCAGCATGCCTGAGGGAAGCTTTGGAACATCACTGGAAACCCAGAACTATAGTTAAATGATCAAATGAAAGACCAAAATGCAATCTCAAAACTCCAGGCCATTCCAAGCAAGTCTAGGAGCCATGTACATAGAAGAAAATATAAGCCATACACCTGAAATGCCTGAAATGATAACAACTGAAATAAAGAAACAACTCTGGGAAGCTATAAAAGAACTGAGATCAGAAATAATCTTCCAGGTAAAAGAAGAAATGATAAATGTAGTGAAAGAAATGCTGAACGCATCTAAAGAAGACATAACTAAAAAATTAGAGGAACAATACAAAAAAATGGAAACCCTGAATGAACAATATAAGAAAAAAACAGAATGTGTGAAGCAGATTCAAAGAGATATACAGGAAATCAAAAATTCCATTGAAATTTGACAAAACCACCTCAATGAAAGTGAAGATAGAATTTCAGACCTCGAAGATAAGATTGCAGCTAGTGAACAGGAAAGGAAAGATCTCCTAAAAATAACAAGGAATCAGGAAATAACAATTCAACAGCTGCAAGATGATGCAAAGAAAAACAACATAAGATTGATAGGGATAAATGAAAAAGAAGGGAACAACACAAATGATATCAAGAGACTACAGAAGTAATAGGATTTAGGTCATGGGCATAAGTGCTTGCCTTGCAAGTGTGTGGTCACAAGTTCAATCCCCAGTTTAAAAAAAAATCAACATCCCAAAAATCCAACATAAGAATAGAACATTAAAAGCTATTAGAAAGAAAAGAGAGATCACCTATAAAGGAAAACCTATCAGAATCACAGCAGACTTCTCAACACAAACAATGAAGTCAAGAAGAGCATGGAGTGAAATATTTCAGATCCTAAAGGAAAACAACTTCAAACCCAGACTGATGTACCCTGAAAAACTGTCCTTCAAAATGGATGGAGAAATAAGATACTTCCATGACAAATAACAGCTGAAGAACTTTGTTATCTATGGGGTCCTGACATAGATCCCTAATCTCCCAAATGAGTGTATGGTGGAGGTTAGAATAAAATGAGACAAATAATATGATTTCAGGGTATTGGGAGGATCAAAACCCTTTAATTAAGCTCAAGGCTCTGAGGGCGAAGACAAAAGACTTCTCTGGATCAGTCCACTTTTAATAGTCCAACAAGAGGTGGAGAAACTGAGGAAAGTGCAGGCAATGAGCAGAACATTGGGATTCTTCAAAGACTTCTCCAAGTAGTAAATTATGCCAATTTAGGAGAACCGTTCTATCTCCAGGATAATATTTATGGTAGGAGAAAATTCTTCCAGCTGCAGTCTCTATATTGTTAATTGAGGTTGGAGCCAAGTGTCTGCAGCTGTGGCCTTATCTTGCCCTTTGAGGTGTCTCTGGCCTCATAGATCACTACAGATCTCAGCCATAATCAGTGATTCATAGAGGCTCACTTACTATGAATCAGCTCCTGTTGCCAGGCCGAGGCCTAGGAAAGACTCACAGATAAACATAGAAAGCCAATTAGTAAAATTTAAATCCTGCTCAGAGCCACCTCATAGTGGTCTCCAACAGTGATCACAAAATGAACCCTGCAAAGAATGCTGAAAGACATTTGAGATAGACATAGGAAAAAAACCACAAAGCAAGGCAAACAATCAAACAGAATGGAAAAGTAAAGAAGCAACAGGGGAAAGATAACATGCAAAAAAATCCAATAAATAACAGTTATAACCATTAATGTAAATGGCCTCAATTCACCAATTAAAAGACACAGACTGGCAGAATGGATCAAGAAACAACATCAAACCATATACTGTCTACAAGAAACTCATATAACCCAAAAGGAAACTCATAAACTGAAAGTCAAAGGATGGAAAAAAAATATTTCATGCAATAGGAACCCAAAAAAAGCAGGGGTAACTATTCTGTTTGCACAGTGTGAACTTCAAACCAAGTATGATCTGAAGAGGTAAAGAAGGTCACTACATACTAGTCAGGGAAAAACTTCAAGAGGAAGAGAGAACAATCTTAAATGTATATGCACCAAATTCCAGAGCACCCAGCTATACAACAGAAGTATTGAAAGAAATGAAAAATCAAATAAGAAATAACACAATTATAATGAGACCTTAACATGCCATTGACAAAAAGGGACAGATCAACTAGACAGAAAATCAGCAAAGAACAGAACTGAATCACACTTGTGAACAAATGGACTTGATAGACATATACAGAATGTTCCACCCAACATCAGAATATACATTCTTCTCAGTAGTACATGGGACATTCTGTAACATAGACCATATGATAGCCCACAAAACATTCTTAAGTAAATACAAAAGATTTGAAATTATCCCATGCATGTTATTGGATCATAGCACCATGAAGCTAGAAATTAATGATAAAATAAACTACAAAAACCCCACAAACACATGGATATTTAGTAATACACTCTTGAGCAATCAGTGGGTCACAGAGGAAATTAAAGAAGAAATTAAACAATATCTACAAGCAAATGAAAATTCAAATACAACTTGCCAGAATCTGTGGGATGCAATGAAAGTAGTCCTCAGAGGAAAATTTATAGCAGTGTATTCCCACATCAGGAAAACAGAACAAACACAAATAAACAACCTGATGCTACACCTCAAACATCTAGAAAAAGAAGAGCAAGTCAAGTCCAAAGCCAAAAGAAGGGAGGAAATTATAAAGATCAAAGCAGAAATCAATGCAATAGAGACTAAGAAAACAATACAAAGAATAAATGAATCAAAGAGTTGGTTCTTCGAAAGAATAAACAAAATTGATAAGCCCTTGGCCAACCTTATTTTAAAAAGGAAAGAAAAAACTCAAATTCATGCAATAAGGAATAAAAAAGAGTGAAATCACTATGGACCCTATGGGAATAAAGAAGATCATCAACACCTATTTCAAAAATCTCTACTCTCATTGGCTTGACAACACAAGAAGAAAGAGACAGATTCCTAGAAACATATGAAATATCAAAGCTAGGTCAAGAAGATGTAAAACAGCTGAATAACCCAATTTCTATTAATGAAATTGAAAACTTAATTAAATCATTACCAACAAAGAAGAGCCCAAACCCATAAGGATTCACTGCAGAAATCTACAAGAAATTCAAAGAAGACTTAAGGCTGACACTCCTCAAACTCTTAGATTAAATTGAAAGGGAAGCAATTCTTAGAACTCACTCCTGGAAAGAAATATTACTCTAGTACCAAAATCTGAGAAAGACCCAACTAAAAAAGGAAATTACAGGCCAGTCTTGCTAATGAACATAGATGCAAAAATTCTCAATGAAATATTGGCAAACAGAATGCAGTATATCGTCAAGATTATACACCACAACCAAGTGGGATTCATCCCAGGAATGCAGGGATGGTTCAACATACATAAATCAATAAGTGTAATGCACGATATCAATAGACCCAAAAATAAGAATCACATGATAATTTCTACAGATGCAGAAAAAGCTTTTGATAAGGTCCAAAACTTATTCATGATAAGAATCTTACAGAAAATTGGAATAGATTGTTTTTACCTCAATATTATAAAGTCCATCTATGACAAACCAGCTGCCAGCATCATACTAAACAGCCAAAAACCAAAAGCCTTTACCCTAAAATCAGGCACAATACAAGGATGTCCATTATCACCACTCCTATTCAGCATAGTACTGGAAATACTATCCAGAGCAATTAGACAAGAGAGACAAATAAAAGGAGTAAGGATAGGAAAAGAGGGAGTCAAATTATAATTATTTGCAGAAGACATGATACTCTACACAGGAGACCCCCAAAACACTATTGAAAGACTCCTAGATATAATAAATAAATTCAGTAATGTAGCTGGATTAAAAGACAATGCTCAAAAATCAATAGCATTCCTATTCACTAACCACAAAATTACTGAGAGAGAAATAAGAGAAGCCACACACTTCACACTAGCATCCAAGAAAAATGAAATACTTAGGAATCAATCTAATGAAAAAAGTAAAAGATCTATTCAGGGGAAATTATAATATCCTGAAAGAAGAAATCAAAGAGGACTTCAGAAAATGGAAAGACATCCCTTGTTCATGAATACGAAGAATAAATATTGTGTAAATGGCCATTCTCCCAAAATTGTTATACAGATTCAATGCAATCCCAATGAAAATACCACTAACATGCCTCATAGATCTAGAGAAATCACTCCTAACATTCATCTGGAACCAGAAGAGACCTAGAATAGCAAAGGCAGTGCTAAGCAGCAAAGCCAAGGCAGGAGGCATCACAATCCCTGACTTGAAGTTATACTACAAAGCTACTGTAATAAAATCAACACAGTACTGGAATAAAAACAGACCTGAAGATCAATGGAATAGATTAGATACAACTACAACTACAAACACACTCAGCCACCTTATCTTTGATAAGGGGGCCAAACACATTCACTTGAAGAAAGATTCTCTTTAATAAATGATGCTGGAAAAATTGGCTATCCATATGCCAAAAAACTAAAACTAGACCCATGTCTATCACCATGTACTAATCTAAAGTCAAAATAGATCAAAGATCTAAACATTAAAACAGAAACACTAAATCTGTTGGAAAACAAAGTAGGTAGAATTCTTGAAGACATAGGGTAGGTAGAAAATTCATGAACAAGAATCAAACTGCATGGGGAAATACTTCCCTGAATCAATAATTGGTAGCACATCTTATTAAAGAGTTTCTGCATATTGAAAGAAATCTCTAGCATAGTGAAAAGAAAACCCCCAAATTGGGAAAAAATCTTAGTGAACTGTCCCTCAGACAAAGGACTTCTGTCTAGAATATATAAAGAATTAAAAAAAAAAATCAGACCCCTGAAATTCAAAGACCCATTCCAAAAATGGGCATCAGAGATGAATACACAGTTCTCACATGAAATACAAATGGTTAATGAAAACATGAAAAATTGTTCAACATCATTAGTCATTAGAAAAATGCAAATTAAAACAGCACTGAGGTTCCAACTCACTTGAGAAAGAATGGCCAGGATCAAGAAAACTACCAACAACAAATGCTGGAGAGGCTGTGGTGAAAAAGGAACTCTTCTGCACTGTTGGTGGGAATATAGACTGGTGCAACCACTGTGGAGGTCAGTCTGGTGATTTCTCTAAAAACTGAGATTGAAGTCTCATTTGAGCAAGCTATTCCACTTCTGGCTATATTCCCAGAAGAAATGAAAACATCATACCACAGTGATATATGTACACCTTTGTTTATAGCAGCACAACTTGTAGTAGCCAGAACTTGGAAACAACCTAAGTGCCCATCAACTGAGGAATGAATTAAAAAGATGTAGTATTTTTATATTATGGAGTACTACTCAGCTATAAAGAATGATCACACTGAGATATTTATAAATATGACTGCAACTTGAGACCATACTCATAAGTGAAATAAATCAAACTCACATGTATAAATACCATATAGTTTTCTAGTGTAAGAAATGGTAAGAATACATAAAATTTTATGGTAATCATGGTTCCTCATTACATTGCTTTAAAGTCTTATAATGTTTTCATTCATTGTTTGGAATGGTTTTATTCTGTTTTGTTTGATTTTATTATGTGTGATGGTATGAATAGCTACTTTGAAGGAAACAAGACATTATGACAGCCATTGCTGATTTAATATCATCTTGTTATGAAGTCTCACCATGCTTTTGTTCTTCTGTTTCAATTGGTTCTATCATGTTGTGTCTTACTGGATTTTAGTATGTGTGATAGTATAAACAAAATTTCATGAAAATGAGATATATAGTAGCCATTGTTCATTCTCTGTTATTTGGTTTTAAATGTCCTGTAATACTTCATTTTCTTGAATGTTTTTATATTATTTTGGTATGATATGATTGACATTATTGTATGTGAATGTATGCTCAATTATTTCAAAGAAAGAGACATTACAGTAGCTACTGTTAATATCCAGATGTCTTGTTGTGAAGTGCTGTGTTGCTTGCATTGTTCTTTTCTGATTTGCTTTGTTCTGTTCCCTTTTGTTTTATTCTCTTTAAAATAAAATTTAAAAAAAGAAACGTGAATTAAATGAAATATCTTCTATGATATTTCTTAGTCTATGAGATAATTTATGTAACTATTTCATAGGTTAATAAAATTAAAAGTTTCTAAGGCAACATCAGGAAAAGGTAATTCTAGAAGAGTTTAAAACTAAATGGGAAAGCTCAAATAGTAGGAATATTTTAGAATTCTAAGGTAATAAATACATAGATAGATACAGATATGCCAAAATTTATCTTGTCTTTTAATCTCTAAGTGTCAGATAGGAACATAGAGTTTCTTCCAGTGCTCTTTTCAATTGAGCACTGCAGTGCGGGGCATGGAACTAGATTAAACTGTTGTTTGTTTTCCGATCTATCACCCTTACTCATTTCTACAATGTCAAAGCAAATCAAACTTCCCATCACTTGGATAAACAGTTCTTGGTGTTAATATTTTCCTCTGCTAATGTCTGAGAGTAGCAGCATCTCTGTAACTGAAACCTCAAGGTGTGATCACTTAACCTTGTTGAAAAAGATCCTTATGGAAGCTCTTTACTTCAATCTCACTTTCCGCTCACTTCAGCTATTTGTTTTGATCTCTTCCTTTCTTATCTTTGGTTAACTTGGTTTATAAGAACTTTAGTAAGATAACCGCAAGGCACATTTTGTTTCATAGTCAGGCATTAGGAAAAGCTTTGTAAATTTAATTTTCCATATATCAGTCCTGTCACATCTCTCTCTAGTTTAATTTGCAAATAGCTGCATTTGGCTAGTTTGAATTATGAATATGAAATTGTATTCTCATTTTGTTATAATTTTTAAATTAAATTTTAATTGTTTTAGTGGCCTGAAAAGGTCATTGTGATTTAACTGTTTATAATTTACTAAGCTTTAAGCATTTTTTTTTTTTTGGTTCCAGAGCCCTTTGTATAATTGAAAATCACACAATTACTATGTGAGAATTAATGCATTACTAAGACAGTGGCTTCTGGTATTGCTAGTTAAGGAATGAATTATTTCCTTCCAATGATAAGGTACTGTGTTACTTTAGCTGCAACTCAACCTGTAGTCTGCTTGAATTGTAGTTCAGCCATAGATAAGAAAGAAGTACTGTATGTTCAGCATTGAGGAGGATGAGGAGGGGCTGAAAGAGGAAAACTGTATTAATCTTGACAATTTTACTTGACATAACATAAAAAGCTTAGTGTCTCGATGGTATATTTGTGGACTTAGATATATAATTCTGAGTGAGTGGGTGGCCAAAGAACAGTCTCCATGAGACACCAACACGGCCTTTGCCTTTTGTCTGGACTATGTTGTGTCCACTCAACTCAAAACTACAGGAAGCAAAGACATTTAGAATCCAGCAATGCTTGCTACAGGAGGTGCTCAAGGAAAGTAAAACCCTGACCTCCCACAGGTCACTTGGAGAGGAGTGCCATGACTTGAGTTATTTACTTGCTACTTTTCCTCATCATGAAATTTTACCTACTTAAATCCATTTCCCTGCTATTGTTCATCATATGCAACCAGGTTATCATCTGGTCTTTGTTTTTTTAAAGGTTACAGGTATAAGTTGTACAGGGTGATATCTATATCTGTTATCTGTCTGTCTGTCTCTCTGTCTGTCTCTCTATCCCACCCTGAACGCATGTGGCTTTACCTGTGCAGTAAATTCTTCTCTCTCATCATTCTGTAGCCTAATGGAGGCCTTTCTAATATTTTTTTCCATGGGCTGTGTTTTTGTATACTTAGGGAATGAGGATATGTTACTGGATTTCCACAATGATCAGGGTCAGTGTGCCAGTTAAGAGACAGTGTCAAATTGACAAGGTTTGGAATCTACCCTTGGAATTGACAGAATACACTTTTTGATGTGTCTGGCTGGGTCATCAAAGTGTAGCTTTGGGATCTGAGCTTGGTCCTCAGCTCCTTCCTCTCTTGTGCTGCTCTCCTGCTCTGATTCCTGGTGGCAATGAACTAAAACTATTTGCTCCACCACGCCCTTCTGCCATAGTATCTCTGCCTTCGAGGTGGTCAACCATGGACTGAATCACCTGAGACCTTGAACCATATTTAAGCTCTTTTCCTTTATATTGCAGCCAGTGGGAGCATTGTGTCTCAGCAAAAGGAAGGCTAATGATCACCATTATGACCTTTCCTGAGAAAGCCAAACATGAAGTCCATTCTTTCATGATTTATTCTACAGAGACTGTCTGCATATTGATTGCCTATTCTTTTTTTTTGTCATTCCATCTATAAACAAGGGAACCCCAGTCTAGTGATTATCTGAAAAAAGCAAATATCTCTTTTAAATATATCCTATGCAACACTTTTAAAATTGAGGCTTCCAGACTTTTCATTTATCATACAGTACTGAAGAACACAGGCGGTTATTACTGATCAGGTTAGACGCTCAGGCAGCTCAGTTCTATCCACCAGCCCATTGAGTGCAAGTAGCAACTCTCTCTAGGAGTAAACAGAGCAGATGGTACAAAGTCACTCACATAAAAACAAGAAGCTTTGTGAGTGAAAGTGAGGTACAATTAGGTTCCTAGAAAGGAACCAGTGCAAGGAATGATGAGCCCCATAGCCTGGTACTAGGCTTTCTGCAGCTCTATGAGGCGTGGTGGAATCATTTTGTTAACATCGTCCTTTTCTACTTCCTCCCGCCTCCTGGGTCTTCGTACCCCTTGCTTATCTGTATTAACTAAGTGTTATTTTTATATGTTAGGGATTTGATTCAAGAGCAGAATGGCAAATAGATGCATTCATTAAGATCATATTTTTTGCAGAGATTCTTATTTATTTAAAGGCTTCAAGGAACAAGAAAAGCCAAACTTGTCTGAAATGTACTGACATGAGCCTTTTAATATTTGTAAACATCTATTTGAAGCCATCATTTGTCTGCAGTGTCATCTTTTACCCAGAAGTCTCATCACTGAGACACAATACATAACACCCGCCAATTAAAGGAAGAAAAGTTTATTTTGGTTCACCATTTGTAGGAGTTTCAGTCCATAGATAACTGACTATAAGGGAGGATGCGTTGGCAGGAGGACAGAGCAGAGGAGAAACAGCTTATGGCATGGTAGGCAGGAGGCAGAGAAAGGGATCACAGGAGGAGGTGGGGAGACGGACCCCTCTAGGCCATGCTCCAGGGATCTTCTTTCTCCGACCATCACACCTAGCTTTGGACAGATCAGTGGACAAACCCAGTGGTAAGCACCACAGCCCTGTGATCTGGTCAGCTCCCCAAAGGCCGACCTCTGAGCACAGAAGGCTTAGGGGGACATCTGGATAAGAAGCAGAGCAGATGGAGTAGGCAAAGGAGGGAGATGTTATTTTAGTTAAGTGATCACTTGAGGGATTTGCATATAACAAATGGTGATATGAGGAATGCTGCGTTCTTCAATGTCTCACCTAAAAAAGAAAAAAAAAAACTTCTGACAATTTTAATTTCAAAGAGATATTTGAATGCCTGAAAAATGGAATAAAAAAACTTAATTTGCATACAAGTAAATTACTTTTTTCTAAAATATGTTAAAATCCCACATCCTTTTGTTGGTTTTTCATGCCTGTGTCTTGTAATATGAGAAACTTCTTTGAAGATCACAATTTCCAATGTACTAGCCATTGTTACTCTCCTACAACCGTGTTTTGAAATTTTGTACCATTTTTTTCTTTTTTCTTTAAAATACTAATAAAAAAGATCTTGGTAATAATAAAAACCTCTTTTAAAAATGCCCTTATATTGTGACACTTGTCCATATGACTTGGTGAACCAAAAGCTCTGATACTCCCATATCAGAGGATGTTCCCGAAGTACTGCTAACTGGATCATACATTTCATAATATTTACAAGAGAAAATACTCTACGGGCAGTATATGTGCAATCCTGTGTAACAAACCAAAGATTCCCTGCCTTGAGGTTGCCCTTAGAATAAGTGACAACAACTAGAAGGGGGAATCATATGATGAACCATCTTTATTTAACACTTGCTAAAGATAACTGGCTATAATCTGCACTGAAAAGAGAACAAGGGAAAAAGAGAGAAGTATTTAAAAACTGTGGAGGTACAGACTGATATGGTCAGAGGCCAAAAATGTATCACACTGCTTTTCACAAGAACATGGTAAGAACTGAGATGTTCGAGAGAACACATTTTAATTATGCTTTAAACAAGCATTCAAAGGAAATTAAAAACCCATTTCAGACATATCATAAAATTGTGACTATAATTAAAAGTGATAGCTTTTCTACAACTTCCCATTTTCGGTTTTGAATAATATTGTAATACATATGACTTAAATGACTCTATACTATCTAATATTACTGCATCATTTGGAAGATAAAGATGTATAAAAGATATTTAAGTTCATGCTCAAGTAATCTAATATGATTTAGCTTAAAATATTAGCATATCTGAAATGACTATCATTTGTTATTATAATGCGCATAGGACACTCATTCATTTATTTTATTATTCAATGAACATTTTTAAGGCATTTATTGTACATTGACACTAATTTAGGCACTGAATATTAAAATGATTTTTGCATCTATTATACATAGAAACTAATTTAGACACTGAATATTAAAATGATGTATGAAAATAGATAATGTTTGGTAGAGTAAAATGGGCACTATTATAGAATTGTATGGACGTTTGTGACCTATAACATAGTCTGTGAACCAATCCCAAATGGAGTTACTCGTTAGATATTAGAATCTCAGATTATACCTGAATTCTGGATCAGTATATGTAGAATCCCTCAGATACACCACAAAAATATTACATTTTGAAAGTCACCAGACGGAGAGTATACTCAGACAGAAACTAGAGATAAAATTAGCACATTTATCATATTCAAAATTTCTTCATTGCTGCAATGTAGGTTTGTGTGTGTGTCATTTGCACTTTAACATCTAGCTCCTAAATTCCCTGTTGATACCACTCAGCTACCTAAGCTACAGTGTTTCTAACACACACTTCACAGAGCGCCATGCTATAGTCCAGTGTGTCATTTAATATGAATTCAAAGTGACTGGCCATTCATTTGCACAGAAGTCACATTATTGCATGTTCTAATCCAGCTTCCATAAACAATTTGGCCAATGTGCCCTGGACAGTTACATTACTTGCTGTTGGAAAGGAGGATTTGTGCTCTACTTTTTTTATTTATTCAGAGGGTTTAACCCGGCATTTGGTTTAGACTAGTAGTGTAGTGAAGACGTAGTAGACAAACCCTGTGCTGACAAAGCTCATTTCAAATGGAGTTTGAAGACAGCACAGCTTAGGCATTATAAGCTGAATAAAAGTGTAATGGCAAAAAGAAAAGTTAACTATCAGCTTGTGGCCTGTGGTTTGTGGCTGTTCTGCTGCTGCCTGTCCCATGGTCAGCCTGCTAAGCTATCTGCATCCAGCCACTTCTCCCAGGTAAGGCACTAGGTCACCCTGATTGCACAGCAGCACTGCCGGTGTTTTCTAGCTACAAATATATGTCATTTCCTCAACTCGCTTCAAGGACTCCTTGTCCAGTCAAGGACGCATTTAAGTCTATCTGGTCTGCTCAAAATCTCTCCCCTCCTTCCCAGAATGTTCCTGTATCCTGTTTGATAACATGTGACTCAATTTATCTAACCATTCATATAATTATCTTCTATCAGCCTTGTCCTTCCTGCTTGCTCAATGTATTTAAACTGAACTCTAAACTGACTCTGGGCTGGTGATTTGGACTCAAACACAGTCCCCAGGCTGCCAGAATTGAAATAAAGTTGCCCTCCAGATTCCTTGGTGCAGAATCTTGTATGTGGTTTAATATTGATTTTTCTACAACCAAAGGATAATCTCTGTCCTGTGTGTGCTGGAGATCTCATACAATTACAATCCTAGCTGGGGTGAGCGAGCAGTTACTGTGTGTCTGTTTTTAGGTAGACACCTAACTTACATGTATTTGTTAATTAAATCACTAACCTGAAGAAATTGCTGGTTTTAGAAGACTTATTTTACTTAATTTTGGAAAAATTATTTAAAGGTATCTGTTTTAACGAATTTATGTACATTTACTCAGGACACTTAAGAAAATATCATGCCTGATAAAGAGGTTTGTCATTAAAATTACTAAACTTGGCAATATAAGAGCATAGTATAATGCTAGATTACACTCTTAATTAAATTTTTAAGATTTCATTATCTCTACTACAGGTTTTTAAAATTTAATAATTGTTGCAGATTACTTCAACTATTAAAGGAGATTTTTTAAAAGGTACAATTTAAGTTAACTCTGTAATAAGTGCTGGGGCAGATTGAAATGTATTTAGACTTTTATCTTGATTTCAAGAAATAATATTAAATTGCTTCTTTGCAAAGCAAGTTTAAAACATATAGCTCTTTTGTTGGAAAGCTATAAAGGTGATTCATCTTAAGTTGTAATTTTCCTGAGAAATATCTAAAACCAATATCTGGACTATTGGTTTAATTAAGAAAATTAATTAAGAAAATTGTTGTAGATTTTCTGCTTAAAGCTGGCAAAAATATTTTCTGTATGAAGGTATGAAAATATATCTAGTATGACAGTAATGGGATCAATAGACATTTAAATATAGTTTGATTCTATATAAAGTATGTATTATCAATAATAATACATAAAATTACACTTCATTTTTACTCAGTAAATCTGCATTTAAGGTAAATCTTTAGGGTTCATATTATGAAAAAGGGAGTTTTTGTGTTGCATTATTATGAAATTTTGAAGATCCTTAAAAGACTGTTGTGTCCAAAATATATATTACTATACATTTTGACCAGAATGAGGAATTAAACAGAAATGGTTTAAATGCCACAATACATTTTAAAAAGCACTAAAGTTGCATCAGATTCAGAGTATGGCATAAATCACTGTTAAAATGTTAATATTTTATGTAATTTTGTGACATTTAAACTATGATGTAAGTTTTTCCAGCTGCTCATATTGGACACAAATTGATACATTGATGTACCATTTAGTCACTCTCCTGGCTGTTAGTATTTACTTCCATATTCCTGCAACGGACTCTAACACTATCATCACTGAATATCACAGTCCTTGTTGTCTTCATGTCATAGAGTTCTGCAAATTTAATACTGTGTTAAATAATTTGGAAGTGCTGGGGATTTAGCTCAGTGGCATAAGTGCCTGCCTGGCAAGGGTGAGGTTGTGAGTATGATCCCCAGTACTAATATAAATAAATAAATAAATAAATAAATAAATAAATAAATCTGAAAGTGTTATGTTCTTTAGCATTTGTTTGTTATAAGTCTCTTGGGATGTGGGATTTCTAGGTAAATCAGCAGTTAAATATATCACCCTGGATTTTGATACTAGGCATTTAACTGATCTCAGTCTTCAGGAGAATGTGGTTATCATTTTCCACTAATATGTGTGAACACCAACTTTGTTTGTGATCAGAGATTTTAATTTTTCCTAAAAAATGTTTTTTGTTTTTAATCAGGACTATATGAGTTATATTTTAATATGAGAAATTCCAAATAATATACTGCTTTCTTTCTGTAAACTCAAAGGTGTTTGAATTTTATGTTTGACAACTTATTTTAGAAGAAAGTAGACCCTAAAAAAAAGAATATTATTTTAATCACCCATCCACATAACACAGCTTACAGATTATTAAAATATATTCATTTTTATATCAAAAAGATAATTTTAATTGAAAATTAGAGAAATAAAAAGTCAACCACCACCACCCTTTTCTTTGTAGATAGAAATGCTTCTTTCCTGTTCTGCTAAACATCTTGGATTCTATTTGTCCAAGGGACCCTCAAAACTCCCACATTGCTGCTCTGTGCTAAGACACGTCTCTTAGCTTCCCCTTCACGAGTGCAGAGGACCTTGCCAAGCGCTTGTGATCAATAGAAAATAACATGAGTGCGGTGTTGGCGTTGGCTCAGAGAGGGGGAGGCAGTCTGCAGTGCAGTCACTGCCATCATGATTTTGCTGTCCTCGCTTTCGGTGTACCGTCTGCCTTGCTGCTGCCACAGTCCAAACCTACCCACGCAAGTGGGAGCATCAAGAGGGGCCATGGGGCTGAGAGGAAGAAGGAAAAGCTGGTCCCTGCTCTGTCCTGGGTCTTGGTACCACCTGGCCGCTGTTATGTGAGGATCCCACAGGTGAAACCTCCCAGGGGACACACCTGTGACTTTCTAGGTAGACAATGGAACAACAACAACAAAAAAAAAGTTTGGGGGTTTAGCTCAGTGGTGTAAGTGCCTGCCTGGCAAGCATAAGGTCCTGAGTTCAATCCCTGGTTAAAAAAAAAAAAAAAAAGACACCCCCGTGTCCTTCTTGAATTCTCAACTTATGATAAAAAATAAAAGAATTGTTGTCGCCTTAACGTTTTTCAGTTTGGTGTGATTTTCCATAGCGAATATAATCTGAGGAAGTCTCGGCCCTGGGAATGGGACATTTCCCCTCTAAACTCCACACACACGTCACTGACTTTGAAGCAGAGTGAGGCAGAAGTTCAGAAGGTCTTTAAAGATCATTGGGCAAATGGTGGCAGAGACTGACAATCAGCACTCACGGAGAAGAGGAGAATTTTACAAGAGCCGAAGGAGGGTTATGGAGTGAATGGAAGGTCAGTGGCAGTGTGACTCTAGGAACGTAGAAAGTGAGTCTAACTGCGTCCTAAATCAAGGGCCGGCGAGGTCTTTCTGTACAGACCAAATGGCAAATCCTTAGGGTCTCTGAGTCAGACCTCTCCACTGTACCTGAGAAAATCCAGGGTTGCAGGGTGAAATAGGGCCAAATTTGGCTCACGATAGGCTGAACTTAAGCTGAAAACCCTAACTGACCCTAGAATAGAATACAGGAGACTGGCAGAAACTAAAGAATTAAATATGTGTTTTTTTTTCAAATTTTTATTTTTATTACTGTGTATTTGCAGTGCATGGAGTGATTAGATTCATCAGGAGGGGTTGGCACATGCATGTATAACACATCTAAGCCTTTCTTCACACCCTTTCCCTCTCTTCCCTTCCTCACCCTCAATCTCTTGATCCCCTACACCTTTGCAAAAACTCACCCTATTTCCTATTATCTGTCTTTATTTTGTTCTTTAATTATCTATGCCTTGAGGTTACTTATGTAAGAGAAGCCATGTGATATTTCAGCTTCCCTGTCTGATTTATTTCACATTACATTATGACCTAAGGTGCACCAATTTTCCTACAGGTGACTCAACATTAACCTTCTCTGCACCATAGCAATGCTCCATTGTGTATAAAGAACAGATTGTCTTTACCCATTCACATGTTCCATATGTAAATCATTTCCATGAAATATCTGTCTTTTGACTGGAAGGTGAAAAGTACACAAGGTCCCCAGAAAGCTTTTTAACTAACTGCAGGATTTTCAAACTAAAAAATGCACCAAGTTATTACAAGAAATCCAGAATACAATGAGAATGTTATTTCTTATGAAATAAGATATGAAGAAGGCAATAATATGTGACGCTTTTTAGAGACAGGTGTCCAATTTGCTTTCACATAGGCCTCATCAGTAGATTTCTTTACACAAGAAAAGACTAAGAAAAGTAGGACTCTAACCCTGTTTTAAAACCTAGAAACAAAGAGACAGTTCAGTGAAATTTTAGGGATTGGCTCTAAAGCATGCTTACCAAGAGGTACGAGCTCTGTACAACTTAGTGACCCTGTATGAATATAGTAATATAATAAGAGAAATGAGACCTTCTCAAACAAAAGAGCTAAGAGAAGAAATAGAGACCTTAGATCTCATAAACATATACAATCTGTTCCTCTCATACTGCCAACCCTTCCCTCTTTTTAAAAAACCGACATATAAAGAAAGTTAAGTGAGATATAAAAGAAAACAATTTCCCTTTTTATTATAAAAGAATATTTGAAAGCAGCATTGGGAAAGAGAGGAAGATTACAAAGATACCAGTAGGGAATCTATGCTCTTTCAATGCAGTGGAAAAACCTTCTTGTTTAGAATTGAGTCTTTGCTAAAATTATTTTTAACACCTACTGTGAGAAAATTTTGATTTCAGGGTACAAAGCAAGATATAGAACTGTAAAAGAAGCATTTTGTTTTTGTCACACATCCCATGCCATATGTCTTTCTATTGAGCTACAAATTTAAGATTAATAGAAAACAACACCAGTGAAAATAAGTGGAGTCCAATGGCACAAGGAGGCAGGAGTATTTATTAGCAGCTAAGCTCTCCATGGTCTACGAAGGTTGTGTGGAACACCATGAGGGACACCTGTGTCTGATTGTCTGTTAGCAACAATTCCTGAGATACACTTTATGAACTCTTAGAAAATATTCTGGGGGAGCTTCACCTTTGGAGATGGAGAACTTGTTTGATCTGGTGTGGGGAAATTAAAAGTTCTGGGTAATCAATTTTTAATAGCTACTATTGAGAAAGTAACTCATGTGGACTTACATTAATGTGAAAAAGATATATTTTAAATATAATTTACTTTTCATGATTAAAATATTTATATGTGTAGATGGCCTGTCCTTTGTTAGGTTTATCTTGCATAGCTTTAATGCAATATTTTACCTGATCTTCACAGTATACTTATAAGTGAGTGGTATTACATGTTGTAATTAGAGATGCAAAATGTGAGATTCGGAGAGACTGACAAATTTATCTGTATTCTCACATGAGTTAAACCCTAGTGCCAGGACATGTATTGCCATTTGAAATCATCACACTTTCTATTATTAATGGGAACTCTCAAAATGCTTTTTTAAATGAGTTTCTTATGGAATATTTGCAGGAATACGAGGTAAAATGTGACTTGTAATATCTTAGGTGTTGGTTACTCAAGAATACTTGTTAAAATATTTAACTAACAGCCATGTGTGGACACAGAGCAATCTGGGCAGTCTTGACCTGTCAGAACACACTGCACTCAGTACTTATCCTGGCTGAGTTAGTTTAATTTGTGTTAGAAGTGAGTAACATTGTGTAAAATTGAGGCAGAAATGAACTTGGGGAAAACTCTTGGGAAAAAATTATATAACATACCGCTTCTAAAATGTCCTATTTAACTACTATTTTTTTTGAGTCAGTTAAATAAAGTTAAGGCAGGTTTAAAAAAATGTTAATGCCTGCTTCATGTGAACCTACCTCCTGTAAGAAGCAGATGGTGTTGGCAGGATTGCACGACCCACCTCTCTTAGATGTGTGCAATGCTCATTCACGGGCTGGAGGATTCCTTGAAATCATGGCCTCAGAGAAAAACCAGTGTTCCATCAACAGTAGCTGTGATGAGTGAGGCATTCACACATGGTGGTGACATCCAAAGCATTAGACAAGGACCTTATGTGTTAAAGCTCTCTTTCTATTTCATAGAGCTTTCCACCTCACCAATCTGTCCAGAAACAGACTGACAAGCAGACTTTTAGGGAAAGCTTGCTCATATAAAAATCACCAGAGAATTCAGCTGATCCAAAGAGGGAACAAAATTCACAAAAGTATCACTAATAGTATCAGAAGGCAGAGGGAAACCACACCTTCAGATGTGACGTGGAAGTCCTGGAAATGAAGAGTGGGTGACCTGGGAATAACCGCAATCCCACCTGCATGGGTCTTCTAGCTTCATAGATGTGTAAGAAACTTTTAACTGAGGTGGAGATCCCATCATAACTGCCTTCCAGCATGAAAAGTAAGTCATTTCTGAAGGAAGAGACCATCATCACCTAGAGTTCCATTTTGTTTCTTTTTTCATCTTATAAGATGTGTACTATTCAATGTACATAATAACACACACAGAGGTAAGCTACAACAATGACCAAGGGAAAAAAAGTGATAGTAAAGCAGCCTCCGTAGGGAATATAACTATCAAACATGTAAATATATCTATGTAACTAGTAGGGCCAAGGTACCCAACTCAAAACTGAAAAGGTGACCCATTAGTAAAACATGGGAGGAAGATTTGGGCATTCCAGAAAATAAGGTAAGTGCTAAAATGAATAAAATTTTAATTAAGCCTACAAAGAAACAAGACTGAAAGCCGCAATGGAATACTATTTCCCATGTTCCAAGATAGCTAAATTGAAGAGGTGGGTAGGGAAGATCTGACCAAGCCTCCCCCAGTACGAAAATCATTAAAAAGAAATTCACACAGGAGAGCTCTGTGTGCTTTCTCTGTTTGCCTAAAGGCACAGATTTACCGTGACATGAAGGATCCTGACCGCACTTTCCACCTGGAAGAACATGGGAGACAGCAAAAGACGACAACAGACCTTATTGTCTGCAGGCGCTACCAGTAGCAGTTAGTAGTGTCTCTTAGTAATAGTAAAAAGGTGAATGAACCAACCTTCATTTGCCAGTTATTTGTCTTTCTCCACATTCCACACTCGAAATCTCTCTCTTTTTTTCTTTCTCTTCTCACTGCTCTAAAAATGTACGGATGTGTGTTGAAGTGACTACATTAAATGAAATTCCGAGTTGCACTCTTGCCAGCTGTTCATTTTCTGGATGCTTCCCCTTGTCTATAAGAAATAGACCTGCTAGTGAGTCTCTGGGTACTTTCTCTGACTAATCTGTCTTCTGTTACAGAGCTCTGTTTCAAGTGCCTGTGGGGTGTTGCTGTTCTTTCCCTTCAAATGTTCACTTGCAGGAGAAACCACTGAAACCTGAACAGTTTCCTGCTAGGTGTATAGGAATGCGATGATAATGAGGGAAACTACTTAGAATTACCTTGCAAAATTAAATTCAGGCCTCTTATTTCCTCCTGGATGTTTACACAGGAGAGAAGCCTTTTATAACAATGGTGGTGTATCGTAATTCAGTTTCCCTCCATGGAAGCCACCAAAATGCCCAATTACAAAACTATGGATAAACATATTGTAGTACATACAATGGAATGTTATTCTGCAATAAGATACTCTTACACCTGATTCGTGAAGCAACATGGATCAAATTCTTATCCATCACATTGTTCAGAAAAAGCCAGCCACGAAGGATCCCCTGCAAAAAAACTGCATATACTGGGATCTCAACCAACAGAGGCAGAAATCAAAACGCTGTTTATGTCATTGTTGTAGAATTTACAAGAACATAAAATAAATTTCAGAGAAGACCAAATTAGTTCATAAATTGATTTGATTATGGATTACATAGGAATAAATATTTAAAATTCATCAAGTTCTACACTTAAGAGCTTTACATTTCATTCATTGTATGTATAAGGAAACTCTGGCAATTTTAACAAGAGTAATGAAGATTTTGCAGTAAGAAATAAAATTTAAAGTGCTTATTATCCAAATTTTAGATTACCAATAAATATACTTAGTCAGGCAACTAATTTATCACCATGTTGTATAGTTGCAAGGACGCAAAAATAAGGTAACAAAAATGCAAAGTTTCATATATTTTTGTGCTTTTTGATCCTTTCATGTGATGAAGTAGAAATATGATTGGAATGAGATTGGAGTTAGTCATTATCCCAAGATTATCTTACAATTTGTTTTGTTTATAATCTATGTAATCTCACACAATAAATTCAAGCCAATAAAATATGCTATTTGTGTACTAAAAAGTCTTTTGATATTTCCATTTAAATTAGGATAACATCATTAAAAATACGGTATCATCGTAAAGTTAAAATTCCTTCCTAAAATGTACCTGTTCTTTGCTTCTGGTTACCTTAATCATTGCAAACAAAAAGCCTGGATTGGTATTAAGTGGAAAAGCTAAGGGCTATGGTTGCAACTGCTTATATGGTCAAGATCTTCTAGATAGAAATGAGATTTAAATGTGAATTCATCTGCAAATATCTTCTACCCACCACGGTTTCTTCAGAAAGTATCACCCGGAAAAGTACTTGTAAGAAACAGGAAAAGATTATCTATCTCTGGGTTAAAAATACTTTTCAAGAAATTATTAAAATGATGTACATTTTTAAGATTCGATATAATGCAAGCGCATACTGACTCAAAAGTAAATAATATGCAAACTATAGAAAAGTCCTTGGAGGTAAAGTCACCAGGTGAATCTTCTGTTCTGATGTTTGATCAAACTGATGTTTGATCAGTTACAAAACTACTCAGACTTCAGGAATTCCTGTGATAGAAGCGTCCTTTGTTTTAATGAGGTGACATCTGGTGTCACCTCAGGCTGATCACTGGAGGAAGCAGTCACATGATTAGAGAGATGGGATTTGCATGGGATCGCCTGACCTCTAGAGCCAGGACAAGGGCTGAATGTCAAGTTGATCACCAAAGACCATGACAGAATCAGTCACGCATATAGAAGGAAGTCCTCACAGACACTCACAGGAATGAGTTTGGATGGGCTTCTTGACAACATGCGAAATTCTTGAACTTGCTACAGCTCCTAGGGGGGTGTGGAAGCGACACGGCACTTCCCACGTAGCTTGCTCTAAGCACCACTTCCATCTGGGTAGCCGTCCATATCCTCTGTAAATCCATGACACTACATGGGCAAACAAAAATAAAGTGTTTGTGAGTGTCCCAAAGCGGAAAGCAGTCCTGCAGGACTGAGCTCTCAGCTTGCACATTTTGTAATTACATGTAGGCAGATAAAATCAGAATGAATTTGAATTCAAGAACACCAGCTAATGAACCATGGAGATCGCTTGGCACGTGCAGCATAAAACACACACCTAGTGCCAAAGCTGACCGTGTTCAGGAAAGTAGGAAAAACACTTTGGATCCTCATGTCTCGTTAACCGGGGATTTGAAAGCTGCAAAATAAGATGTATGTGCCTTCAAAGAACTCCGACCCCGTATTTGGGAATGAAGTTCAACGATATCCACAAAGACGGTAATGGTGATTGCACCAGGACAGGAAAGCATCAGTAAGAAAGAAGAGAGTGCAGAGCAGGATGTGGGGAGGGTAGGCTGAAGGCCTTAGGTTTCTTTGGAGAAAAGAAATCACATGTTGGTGTGTGAACTTCGATTTTTAAAGTTCGCTGTGGCTGCAGTGAGATAGTAGCATAATTCCATGACCTAATCCACACTGCAGTCCACTTCCTTTTACTAGGAATCCTACCGTTAAGCTGATCTTACTTTCTTATCTGTCACTCATAAAATCCAGGAATCTGCTCTTGGGCTTTTGCACGTGATTTTTTCCCCACGAAGCCATGTTGTGTCCTGCCTTTCATCATTTCTTTTCTGAAGTCTCATCAAAGTTTAGTTCAACATCAACCTCACCACTTGCTGGAAGAGGATTTTTTTTCCTTTGTTCCATTTATATGATTGTTAACTTCAGTTTATATTTATATTTGAGATGGATTGTTGTTAATTATGTGATCTTTGACAGTACACTATTCATTTCTTCCTTTCTCACACCTAAAAAACCATAGTTCCTGGCATGAGACGATGCTTACTAAGGAAAGAAAGTTTTCAGAAGTTCTTATGATGAATTTGGTAACTATCCTTCAAATAAGAATGGGAAAACCATCTATCTCACTATTATTCAGTCTAATATATTTTCAACCTTCGCAATCTACCAGGAAAGTTCTTTCTCTATCATGTTTTACTGCATTCATAAAAATACCAATGAATCACCCTACAGAGATCATTATCATCATTTATTTTTTAATTCTGATTTTTAACGTTTTAATTTCTAACTCCACAGTTAACTTCAGAGAGAAGAAAGGAAAAGTGCAGAGTATATTTAAAAGTTAAAATAACATAAATTGTAACCATGGTCTTCACCAGCTTTGACTAAAATTGGAAAAGCTTGCAGAAAGTATATTAAACAAAGTCTGATTCCATCAGGATTTCCCAGATAACCTCCACATAAAGAAGTCATGTAGCCAAGTCAAAATCACCTCCAAAATGCATGAAAAGCTGTTTCTCAACTCTTGAAATTCTACAAGCAATAGTTTTTTTCTTATTAAATTATGAATTATATGTAACTCCTAGTGGTAAACTTTAACTCCATTGCCATACTCAGCTGCATACAGTACTATCCTGTGCTTGTGGGATTCCCTGTCGATTCCTAAGCAATTTTATCATCTCCTCAAGAAACAAAAAAACCCTATACTTCCATGATCCAAGGTGTTGGCAATAGAATATACTAATCAAAAAAATAAGACTGTACTGCTTTTTTATTTTTTAATGTATTTTATTGCATTTCTATATATTTTAGTTTGTCTCTTATTCTCCATTATGCTTTTATCTCTTAAGACCTATGTATTTCTCAATTTCATCTCCATTTCCTTCAATTCCTGTGAGAATGTTCTATGTTAATTTTTTGGAAAACAGTAATAAATTTCTAATAAATCCCAACGTGTATTAAAAAATGCTTTTAAAGGTAAGAAAGTCAAATTTCTTTCTCTTTCATCATTATGTGCATTTTACTGGAATCTATTTTTCAGTGTGTAGCTAAGCAAAAGTTTCTAGATATACTCTTGGCAGTATTCCCAAACCGTGTTAATTAGGGAAGGATCAAGAAATCTTAATTTCGTCATTAAATTCTATGATCTGAACCCTCGATATGTGCTATTCTTAGCTTCCCTGACTTTTTTTTACCTTTTGAGGCCGCAGTCTCACATACCCACCGCTTCTCTCCTGGTGCCTATGTGCCTTGGCCAGCAACGGAGAACATTTCAGAGACCAGTGCTCCAAATCCTCTCCTTTATCACCAGATGCCAACACTGCACTTCGACCTGAATACTGAGGTTTTAGATTAGAGAAAACAATTCATACACCAACATCTTTTATCTTAAAAGGAAAATAAATAACATGCGTGCCCTAGGTCAGCCTCTTGTGGAGGTATTTCTGACTCTCAATGTTGAAAAGGCTAATTCTCGAGGACTAGAGTTCCCATCGTTATTCCTTCTGACCTGGGGAAATAGTGACCATTTTCAGAAGATATCAGGGTTTTATAAAATTCTTCACATTTACCTAGTACTACTAATTACTGGTTTGAAGAAAATTATTGGATGTTATGACTTAGAACAGAACGGCCCTCCAAAGCTTCATCGGTGAAGTTTTGGGAGATGATCGGGCCCTGGGGTGGTAAGTCTCACCCCTGGCTTAGTCCACTGGTGATTTTTATAGCCAAATGTGATGTTGGAGGGGCAATTGGTGGAGAAGGTGGGTCGCTGGGGTGTGGCTTGGTAGGGTCTATCCTTTCCCTTCTCCTTGGTCTCTCTCTTCTCGGTCCTAGCCATGAGCAGAGTCTCCTCTGCTCAGCCCTTCTGCCTCGCCACTCTGCCAGGGAGCCAGCGGACTACGACCAAACACTCAACAATTTGTGAGCCAAAATAGATCCTTCCTCCTTCACACTGTGGGTGTCTGGTACCGTGTCTCAGCATCAAGAAAGTAACTTAGCAGTCTTCCTGAATTTCGCTTTCTTTGAATATATACTTTGCATGATAGAAGGATATATAAATATAGGGTATGTCATTTAAAAAAATTATTTTAAAGAGAATAAAACTAAACAAAATAAACACAATAAGGTCAATTAAAACAAAATGATGAAAGCAACACAGGACTTCAAAACAAGATAACTGAAAATCAGTAATGGCAGCCAACATGTCTCTTGTTATCTTCACAGTCCCTGTCCATACCATCGAGCACTATAAAATCAAAGTGAACATCATTGTGTCTCCCTGGGATATGTCCTTCTATCATCTAAAATTATTTTGAGCTCTTCAGTTCTGGTTCCATTCCTATAGAATTCTTATTCATTATTATTTTTGTAATGTGGAATTCAGAACTTGACATTGCAGTCCGATGGATGGACCTATACGTAGAGAATTGAGGTTCATTGTAAAGAAACAACAAATGAGAGAGAATGAAGTTTTCCTCTGGCAGTATAGCCAAAGCACTATTGAATTCTTTGAAATTGTACAATCTCCATATTAATGCATTCACTATCTGAAGACCTCAATAGAGTTGAAAATCAAAACAAGAATTAAACATTTTATTGACTCAATTATGTCAGTGTTTATTCAGAAATTTATAATCATTGTTTTACATATTGTGTTTCTACAACATGCATTTTTAAGCAAATTAAAGTTTGTTTAAACCCACTATAGATTTGTTACTAATTTTGTCGTTGTTGATTGTGTGGCCTGAAAAGGAAACTTTAAGTTAATTATCTAAAATCAGAACACTGTTTTGTGTAAACTGTAAGAATGGGCTTACAGAATCACCCCAGGGCTTACAAAAATGACCTGAAACAGCAAAATTTAAAGTAAGGCGTTGTAGAAATTTCTTAAGTATGCCAATATCAATTGGTCTTAATATATTGGCTTGAAATCATGCAAATTTATTTTTTTCCCAGTCTGATGGCCAAAAACCAAAGTGTCAGCCAAATCATGCTCACTTGGAAAGCTCTCAGACAGAATTCTTTGTGTCTCATCCAACTTCTGATGGCTGGAGATAGGGCTTGGCTCAGGGCTCCCGTGTCCCTCTCAATCTTGACAGGAAGGTCACGGTGCCTTCTGCCCTGGTTCTCCTTTTCAGTTTGTCATTGGATTTAAATCATATCCAACTGTACAACAGCAGAACATCTGGATCTATACCTTACATACATTTACAAGTGCTTTATTTTTAGCTAAGTTTACTTTTCTGAGGTTCCTGAAAGGCATTATTTTGGGAGGACAGGATTTAACCCACCACAGGTGTACTAGTGATCCAAACCAAGAGGATTCAATAAAGCTTAACAGACACAGTGCAGCTCAAGGGTACCAGAATGGGCTCCCTTACTGCTTTCTCTTTGAAGTAATGGGTACAAATATGGAAAATATTTTAAAACATATTATTTTAGCTTTCAAAAACAAAATCTAGAAATATCTGTACAGTATTCTATTGGGCCAATGTAAGTCATCAATATATAATATTTCAAATGCATATCATTTTTCAAATAAATATTATTTCATCCTGAACTTTAGAATAAAAAACAAAATATATGATTATTCAAATTGTAAGTTTCATTTCACAATAGGTATGATTTGCCATAACATGGAAGAAATTCTTCTAATCCAAATTTATAGGGGTGGAGGGTGGGGAAACTGGTAACTGAACTGGGACCTCACCTATTGATCCAAATGTCATAAAAATCTTTGACAAAACAAATTATACTTGGTATGTCAAATAAAAAAAATGTTTATGGTTGGGGCCAGGGGTTTAGCTCAGTGGTGTAAGTGCTTGCCTGGCAAGCACGAGGTTGTGAATTCAATCCCTGGTACCAAAAAAAAAAAAAAAATGGTTATGGGTCTTTAGAGGGTATGTAGACTGATTGCTTTTTGATAAGTCTGATTTACTGTGAATCTGTCTAGCACAAGACTGAGTTTGGACTGGGTAACCAGGAACCTCCTTTAGCCAAACTCACTCCTTCAGCTCAAAAGACTGTTCAATAGAGAAACCAAATACTTCAGTTGTCAAGTTTTCTATATTAGTCAGTGTTTGGTAGAGAAACAGACAAGATATACAAATAAGTAAGAAGTGAAAAGATTGGCTTCCAATCAGTGACCACCCACAGAATTGGATGGGAGGATGGAGGGTGTGTCCAGGCACTGGAGAGCCATAGGATCCAGTCGAAACTCACTGGAGCTCACTGCAGTGTCCCGTGCAAGTCCGTGAGTGGAGGCCGAAGGGTCCATGCCCAAGGCTTAAGAGTGTGTGCTGGACGCCAAGAGAAGACTTCAAGGTGAAGTGAAACTGGGGCAGCTCTGAAGAGCTGAAGCGGATCCATCATTTTTACCTCCCGTTTGCACCATCCAGGGGACAAGCCGCCCTGAGGTGGGGTCTTCTACACCCTTCCGTGGGGAACTGCTGAGCCAATTTAGTTGAGATTCTCTTACTCAAGTTGACATAATCAAACAACCATCACAATATCTTACCCAAAAAGCTAAGAATGTCAACAGTCTTTTTCATATGTCATCATGTCATGCTGTCATGGGGAAAGAGAGAAAGCTAAAAGGACGGATATCACATACCAATTAAAATCTCTCCTGGTATTCACTTTCAGGAATTTTGCTTCCACAGAGAGGAAATGATAGGATACTCATGTAATTTTTTCCCATAAATTTGGATGAATGTTCCACAAACTAAGGATGTGAAGCCATAAAGTCAAAATAAAAATCGTTAAGTATGAATGACAAATTATTAAGATAAAATCAATGAAAAACTTGAAAAAAACCAGGAATAATACATTTAGAAGGGAAAATATAACTGAAAGGCCATCAATTTTGTTAGTATTATCAAAATCGTGTTTTTTGAATATGACAATGATGAAAGAAAGATGCTTGATAAAACTGCAAATTTTTTTCAAAGTTTAAGTTTATTGGTACATTATGGATAGATGTAACAATCATATTAATCATAGGGAATTCATATCTGTAAATAATGTATATTGAGTCCACTTTTTTTCCCCATTCCCCTCTCTTTCTTAATTGGAAGCAATAAACGTGGTAGAAAAAAGCATAAACTATATCATTGCAGAATTTAAAATGAGATTAGAAGCCATAAAGTTTAGAATTAACACTTAGGGTAACATACAGCAAACTGTTGGAGTATAATGTATAAATTAAAGTTCTTCATACAGATAGGATCTGATTATTATTTATCATTGTCTCTAAAGCTCACAATGTTGTGATCTGTTCTTTCAGCACTGTTCAGTTCTATTTCTTAGTCCATTTGGGCTGCTGTAAAAAGCACCATAGGTTTGTTGGCAAGTAGAGTTAAAAAAACAAACTTTCTTTTTCATGGTTCTGGAAACCAAGAAATTCAAGCTCGACGCGCTCACGATCTTGTGCCTGGGGAAGGGGCCGCTTCCTGGTGTGCAAATTGCTGTTTCACATTGTGTCTTCGCAAGATTAGGGGCAGACAGAAAGAGTGTGTTTTTACTGGGGTAATAATCTCACTCATGCGGGCTCTGCCCTAATTCTCTGATCATGGCATCTTGCTAAGTCTACATCTCCTAGCATTTTTACGTTGAAAACCAGGATTTCAGAATCCAGTGTATATATTTGGGGTGAAACACCCTTTCAGAACCTAGCCCTGTTCTTGGCACAGTACCCACAGCTATAAAGAGAAATGCATTTAGCTATTTTAGTGCCATGTTCCTGGGAAGACGTAGTTGACCACAAGTCTCTTGTTGGTCTAGGTGGTGGTGATGGAGTTATTCCAGGGCAGTCTACCGTAAGCACCATGTGACCAGACAGCTGGGTAATCATGAGCCTAGGAAGGGTTCTGAATAAAAAATGCCCTCAACAAAAAGGTGATAATTTGAACTTGAAGTTTCTCTTTTCCCTTGGGAATTTAAACAGGAATAGAGGAGGAGAGGTGATGTGCTCATACAGAGAACAAAAACAAAAACATGCGTTAAAGAAGAGGTGGAGACTGAGAACGAATGTATGGGGTGAGGGGGGGGCATCCCCAGAGTGTCCAGCGAGGCTGTGCAGGAGAGATGCTTAAACAATTTTAATAAAGAACTAAAGGTTCTGATGGAAAGTGAAGAGAATCTGTGTCCACTGACAGTAACTGGATAAAGAAATGTAAATGCAAGTAATGGAGCAGTTTTCATCTGCTCAAAAGAGTAAGTTTCTGTCAAATGCAACAAAATAGAGGAAGCTGGAGAACATTACCTTAAGAGATAAAGGTGATCATGAAGAAGACAGATGCTTTAAGATTCTGCCTACATGAAGTAGCTAAAATAATCAAACTCATGGGGAGAGACAGCAGAACAGTGGTGGCCAGAGACTGGGGGAATTCAGGAATGGGAATTATTTCAGAATAGTGTAGACTTGGGCTCTGCAACGGAGTGCGTTACGGAAATGGATAATAAGATAATCACACAGTGTGAGCATGTTTAGGACCACTGTGTTTTACATCAAAATGTGGTTCCTTGGTAAGTTTCATGTTATTGTATTGTATTGCAGCAAGAAATAATTTTTAAAAAGTAAATGCCACTGACTATTCTAGGACATGTACCAAGGAATGCATATGCTCCAGGAAAAGAGAATCAGCTTAGTCAAGAAGTGTCATTTGTTCAATATCAGTAAAATTAACTCATCATTTCAATAAACACAGAGCATATGCATAAACTGAACACTCTTATGTTACATTTTTAGCCACATTGAACTTAAAGGAAGTATTGATCTTTCTTTCACACATACACTTGTACAAACAATCCCAAAACAAAGACAAATAAAAACTAAACATCCTAAGTACTCAGTGGACTTAATGGATGTATTAAATATTGCATACAGTCTTGTAACACCAGTTCATTTCAGTAAGCAAGAAAAAAACAGTTAAAAACAATAAGAATCAAAATAATAATACTTAAAGAAAAAGTCTTTATAAAGTTGTAACTTTGCAAAAATATATAAAAGTATTAAGAATAATATTTACATTTAGTAAGATCATTTACTATAAATTGTAGCTACAAAAAATCAGTTTTGCATGAGGAAAGAGAAGAAACTGTATAAAAATATAAGAAATATACTGCATAGAGTAGTGTAAATTTCATATATCTGAAAAAGTATAATGAAAAATAAGCTAAATTTCTGCAGTGACAATTCCACAAAATGAGAAAAATGAAAGAATTAATAATAACTGGATATATCTCTATGAAATGGTGAACTAAATTTTATAACATTGGTAATGCTTCTTAAATTGATGTATACATGGCAAGCAATACAAATTAAAATCCTAAAAAGATCAAGAAGTCAACAAGCCAGCCTTTCTGGTAAGCTGCACAAGTCATGAATGGTCCAGAAGGAGAAAAGTCAGTGCCTCCTGAGAATTGGCCTTGCTGGGACTGAGAGGAGCCCACCAAGGAGCCAAACAGCCAGCCTTTCTGGTAAGCCAAGCAAAGCAGGCAGGGTCCGGGAAGAGAAAAGCCAAACAGTGCCTCCTTGAGCCTACCAGCACTTGGGCTGAGAATCAGCATTCCTCATCCCGCCCAACATAAGCAGCCAGCTAGTTCGGAGCACTGGCTGGGTTGATAGCAACTAAATGCCTGCATTGCTTGTTTGATTTTGAAGGCCTGGACCAGTGTTCTGAGCGTCAACTGGGAGGATGACAGTATGCAGTGTAGCAAATACAGGGGATTTCTTTATATCTTATCTTTGAAATCCAATATTGTTCTCACTGTTTTGTTCTGATTGTTTTGCTTTATTCAATATTCTGTTTTTATTGGCTTTATTCTGTTTTGTTTGGGTTTGATTTTGCTATACCTGATGGAATAGACAACTATTATGAAAATAACAAGATATTCTGTGTAACTATTGTTGTTTTCCTAGTATCCTGCTTTGAGGTTCTGTACCAATTTTGCTGCTTTGTTTTGATTGGCTTTGTTCTGTTTTGTTTTGTTGGGTTTTACTATCTTTAAAATTAAAACAATTAAATTCCTTAAAAGGGTTCATTAGATTCTATAATAATTAATGTTAGGTTTTTGGTGCAATAAGAGAGAAAAATATAATATAAAAGTAGCTTTTATTTTGAGGATGTGGAGAGAACCCCATGGCTCTAGAAGCCCTGGCTTTCTCTGACCAGAAAGCAGGGTGTGGGATATATTTATAGACTCTGGCAGGGGTGGCACTTAGGGTGGGCATCTGATGATGCACAGGGCGCTGATTGGATCCTATTTCGCGCCATTGGGACAGGAAAAAGGCAATTGTCATATGGGAAAGAGGGAGTGGCTTTAAAGGAAACATCCGTAATCCCGCCTCCGCTACGTAATGCCGCGCAGGGCACAGTCCTTTCAATTGATAGGAGAGCATCAGCAATGTGTACATAAGTGCAAATTCAATTTTATCTCAATTTAGTGTGTTACTCCATTATTCTGTATGAATTAATATGATTGTGGAAATGTGAACTAGTACAGCACTTTATTAAATCTTAATATATTACCTGTATCTATATGTATGCACAAAGTACGTAAGTAGCAGCTTCAAAAATAAAGTGTTTTTCACTTAGACAGTACTTTTTGGGTACTGTCTCTTCCAGACACAAAGGCCTGCTGTAAATCTAGTCTATATTAATGACAATAGGATAAATTTGGCATTAAGTCTGGCAAAGCTGACAATGACAACTATATGAACATGACAACACTAAACATTGTGGGTTAACATGATCCTAATGATGATCTTATAGGAAAAAAATAAATAAGGTCTGGACCAATTCACAAAACTAGTCCCAGAAGACCTGCACATCAAAAGATATTTCAGTAAAGTTTTAAAATACTTTATGAAAACTTCCTTGGTGTAGACACATTTTTCTGAAGCAGCACACTTAAAAAAAGTCAGAAAGGTGAAAAATAGTAATTAGGTCTTTAAGAATTTCAGATCAAAAGTGATATCATTAGGCAAGAAATAATCAAGCTGTAAATTAGAGGATGATATTTATGATACACATATTCAACAAAAAGTTCATATCCATAATATAAATGGATATCTGCAAACCAAAAAGAAAAGTAACTGACAACTAATAGAAAAGTCTACACAAAATATGAATAACCATTTCACAAAATAGAGTATACAAATGGGTAATAAGAATAAAAAAAAATAATCTCCAAGTATTACATTCAGGAAATGTAATTTAAAACTGCAAAGTTAAATTGCAAAAAGAAAAATACTATTGAATTTCTGTGAGAACACAGAACAATGGAAATGGTATAGGCAACTGAGTTAATTATAAATATTGTAGGGCTGGGGATTTAGCTCAGCAGCATAAGCATCTGCCTGGCAAGCGTGACATCATGAGTTCCATCATGGTAAAAAAAAAAAAAGAAAGAAAAGAAAAAAATGAAAAGAAACCTGTCAGGACAAGGCCCTCCAAAGAGCCAGTGCAGAAGACCAGATATCTTGTAACCTTGGATGAGACAGACAACTCCCGCTGTGGGCCAAACCTTAAAACAAAAGATCAAACAAATACTCCTGGCCTAAAGATTGGTATTCTAAATAGTTGTCTATCACCCTAAGGAAACCAAGAGTTGCTAACTCAAACCGCTACAGCCAAAGGCCCTGTTCTGTATGTCTGCCCCCTTGCTAAATGATGGGCCTCCCCATTTGTCCCCGATTTAACCCATTTTACCTGAGCAATTACACCCCTAAATCCTTATTGGTTGACCATAGTTCTGTCCCACCTCATGCCCACCTGCCTTGCAAGTTTCCATTTTTCCCCACCTTAAACCCACCTCACCTCCTGGTCTTGCTCTACAAAAACTCCTAGAAAAGGCAGGATCCTTGGCAACCCACTTGGTACCCTTCTGTCTCTCTGTCAGACAGAAGCTTTCCTTCTCTCAATAAATATATTCTGCTCTTAACCTCCATTGTTCCTAAAATTCATTCTTTTATTTTAGAGAGCAATGCTTTGGAAAACTGTCCCAGGTACCTACTAAAGCTGAGTATGTGATCTGTTCTTGGATGTGTGCACAAAATATCACACACACACACACACACACACACACACACACACACACACACTGGTGTTCTAACTAGCAACATTTGTGAGCCAAATTGGAGATATCCTATCTAGGACATCAATAAAGGTAAATGAACTTCAACAATTTAAAAACCCTACAGCGTCTATTGTGTAGATGAATCTCACAAATACAATACTGAGCCAAAGCAAGCCAGAAAAACATCAGGCATGTTATATGGTCCCACTTGTATCAAATTTAGATCAAGAGAAACTAATGTAGCTATGAAATAATCTGGGTAATACTGCCTCTGGAACAGGGAGATTTAAGGAATCTGTGGAATATGGTGTTTCCTTACCCTCATATTGGTTATGCATATGTATTTCTCAAATGAATGGACAGAAAAAAATATTTTTTGTGTTTGATCTTGCAAAGAGAAGAGGAGTCACATTTTTCAGGGAAGGTTCCATGCTGGGTTCTTGTGTGCTCCCACCACACTTCTTTGGCATGGTCTCCCTGGGTCAGTGCTGCTTCACCTGCCCTTATCATGCTCTGGATGTTGTGCCAAAGACGGTTCCAGGCAGGTTTTACAGCTCCACATGGTTTCGCATCTTCTAGGTATTAAAATCCAAGTTCATGGGAAACAAAAGACTGAAGGTTTGTTTCCCTTCAGCTTGAAGTGCTCGTAAATTTGAGAGCACCTTGCAGCTGCATGCAGCGATTGGTGAAACTGTCTTTCCTTCAAAGGAAGCTCTGAATAAGTATCTTCTGGCTGCAAGGGAAGCAGTCAGAAGCCACATCATACATTAAGTCAGCCCAGATTGATTCACCCACTGTAGAGTGTGTGATGTCCTCCCGGCGGAGGCAAGATGGTCTTCAGATGCCGAAGAGCCTTAAGTTCCTAAACTAACAGAGGAAAGCTCTTGTCCTTGGGGCCTGTATCAGTTCACCTCTGCTGGGAAATCCAGCCCTACCTGTCTCCAGGGGAGTCTGTCAGTTCCTTTTAGATTCCCTGCCTTTGTTGCCAGAGTAACTATTCAGAGCCCCTACTGTTCAGGTCACCCGGGAAAAGGCAACATATCAACCTTCTCTGACACAAATTGGCAAGATAAGTGCCTCCTGACTGTACTCTCTCAGCTGGGCATTTTGTAATCCTGTAGAAAAGTGTTGTAGGGCAATTAAAACCGTTAGTAGAGAACTGAAAGTGCCACCCTTAGCCCTTAAAATCACGTCTTCAGGGTGTGCAGTCTTGAGAGTGCGTTACTGGGACTGAGTAGCAAAGGTCAATTCAACCGGCACCTCCCATGCATATACAAGGCTCCCATCCTAATTCTGCAAATTACATACAAGCAGATTCATATGATTTTACACCTTGAAGAGCTTGTCTTCTAAAGAATGCACAGAATACATCAGCTCACAGGCAAACCAAGTTTTAGGGGAAATGAGAGCCACAGAGCAGTCAGCGTGGAGTGAAATATTCTACCAAGGTTTCATACATGCGAGGACAGCTCAGTGGCACAGCGCCGGCCTGGCCAGCACAAGGTATAGAGTCTATTTCCTGATACTGAAAAACCAATCAATCAATCAATCAATCAATCAATGTGATGATGTGATGCAATTTCAGGTTCCTTCTTTTTACCATGCTAACATTAGAAGGGTTATGGACAAAGAAAAGAACAATGAATGTAATCACAAACATGCTTTTGCCAATTTGCCTTGAGAAAATTTAAAAAAAAGGATCTCCTAAAGCTTTCAGCATAGCTGTGAATGTAGTGATGGAGGATCAAAGTGGGATGGTCAATAGTTATTTATCTAGGTATATTTTACTCTTATCTTTCAATTGATTTTATATTAAGAATTAACTTCCTTTTCTCATGAATGATTTTAAAATTCACAGAAAAATGACTTCAAGTTTTGCACAAAATATCAAGAGTATTAATAACATCCATCTGTCATTATCATGTAATGTTATGAGTTCTCGACCTATTGAGTGAGACCAAGTATATTTTTGCGTAATGTTGCATTATACTGAAGCATACGAAATGCCAGCTCAGAAAGTATAAAAGCTCTGTGTGAAATTTTCACATCAATCAGATTAATAAGTAATATTTCCTTGGTATTAAGCAATTCATAACTCATTAATATACTCATTTCCAAAAATCTGACCTAGACATTTACAAAACTACTTTCTCTCCACGTAATCCCAGGAGGGCACGTCCGTGTGCAGGCGGAGGTGCAGTATTTGACCTGCACGTCTTCCCTGCAGGGAAGCAGTACTGATGAGCTTTACAGACACTGATGTGCATATTTCCTGAACTTGGAGATGTCTTCAGAGATAGTATTTGTTTAAATAACATGAATATGAACTCATAGTCATATGGTCTGTACAACACACATAAATTATTTTTTAAAGAAGTCTAGAAGTTCTCTTTACCCTAATGACTTCTAACCCAATCAAACTTAAAGTTATATCACTGCAGATTTTTAATCCCGTCATCTTCCTCCTTTCGTGTCCTGTCTGGATTATTGTCATGTACCTGGGCTCACCGTCCTATTTGGCATAGAATCTTCCTCTAGTTTACTTTTCACATGGTCACCAGGATCTTTTCCTAAAGCTCCAATTAAACTGTGCCATTTTAAAGCATTGTAGTTACCACTTAATTCTTACTGTGATGTTCTTTTAAACTGTGGAAAATGGTTTTCAGTGAAATAATACATATCGAATGACTTCATCAGCAAATAAAAAGAACACCTGCCCTTAGAGTGGAATTGGAAATCCTTACCCCTGAATGTGCAGCTACTGCTTGAAGGGTCTGCTGGTCTCTGGTGGGGTGCATGTGCGCCCCCGGGGACATGCAGAATTCTACCTCGAGCCAGGCAGCCTCTGCCTCACTCCAGCATCGCCCCAGCAGCAGAGCACCGGATGTCCAGATTTAATTGCAGTGCTGGCATTGTGCAATAAATAAGTGGGCCTGAGGTTGCAGTTTTGGTCCTTGGTCTCTAAAAGGTAAATAAATCACTGCTCTGGGTGATATCCAAGGCCTCTTTGGAGCTTGTTTTTAAAAGCCCAGGCTTACTACATAGAGACAAACCTCATGCATCCTTAGCTCAGACCCCTGAGGTTGAGTCTCCAAACTTCACAGGAGCGAAGCTTCTTCTTATTCAGAAGGTGAGGACAGAAAGCTACTGAAGAATATCTGTACTCCCATGGTTCTGGGTACTTTTTAAGATACTTCACCTGAGAAAGACTTAGATGTTTTCCATACCCATCTTGCCAAGATATTTGAGAATTATTTTTCAATAGATTACAAACGAAATAGATATGCCAAACTCTTTAAACTCATGAATATGGCTTCCATGTGGATCATTTCTTCTTTTTTCCACTCATTTCTGGAAATCTTATGTTGAAGGCCCAGAGAGGTTGAATATAAAACCTCGGGACAGCAGTATCCGTTACCACAATCATCAGCTCATCCTGCTGACCTTCCTAAAGCCGTTCCCTGAGATTGTTGCTTCTTCATTTAATAAAATTTGTATTGATCAGAGAAACAATTAAAATAACAGAACGTGTTCATAAGTAATATTTGTTTTAATTCTGTGCTGTGCACTGTGGTAGGAGGCAGAAATTCAGAGATGAGTCACATAAGACCTCCAGCCAGCCAGAATGTTGCAGGCAGCTGAGTTAGTTAGAAATATTATAGGCATTGAGTCAGGGCTGGGTCCTCCAAGAAGCCAGTGCACAAGCCCAGATAACTTGCAACTGTGGGGTAGACAGACACCTACTGCTGTGGGCCAGGCCTCAGGACAAAGGATCAAACAAATGCATCCACATCCTAAGGACTGATATTCTAAATAGCTCCCTCTCACCCTTAGGAAGCCTGGAGTCACCATTCCATCCCCACTAGGGAAGAGTCACTGCTAAGAATGCCCGCTTTCTACATGACTCACTTCCCCATTTGTCCCTAATGTAATCAATTTTACCTGAACTATTAATCTTATTGGCTAACCATTGTTCTGTCCCACCTTATGCCCATCTGCCTTGTGAGTACCTAGTTTCCCCTGCCTTGAACCCATGGTTTTACTCTGTAAAAGTTCCTGGAAAATACAGAGTCCTTGGCAACCCACTTGGGACCCCTTCTGTCTCTCTCAGAAAGAAGCTTTCTTTCTCTCAATCAATATATTCTACTCTTAACCTCCGTTGTTCCTAAAATTCATTCTTTTATTTTAGAGGACACAAACTCATGGACATAGTAGGTCGGGAGTTTCATTCCCCTGTATCAAAAACACTTTGCCTCCTTTAGGCTGACATGTAATGCTCAGTGGTCATGTACGTTTCTGTTTTTTGTTTTTCTATTCCTCTGTGGTTCACTACATGCTGTGTTTATTACGCCCCACAATACAAGTTACTCAGCAATAAAGCACAATATCAATATTGTTATTGCTTCTGAAGTTTGCTAGATCTAATTGTTCTCCAGAGATCCAGTAGAATTTGTCTGTATATATTCAAAATGTATTTTCAAACTGTTATTTAATTTCAAAGAGTTAGAGTGGTACATGAATTTTGATCAAACTATAAATAATTAAATATTTTTATTTCTCACACACTTTCATTTAATTGTGAAAGTATTTCATTTACTAGTTTCATCATCTCTAGGTATTACTTTCTAGCACCAGTCACCTGTGCAAATGCCTTATAAGGAAGATTCGTAAGTCTATCATTTTTCTTAAACAAAGTCCTTATATGTAATAGCCTGGTAACATGCTAGTTCAGAAACCCACATTGCAGTAAGAAGGTTGGTGGTTGGTTTACAATACTCAATTCTGCCCATTAATTTCTTCAGTGGTTTCTTTCCCCAAGAAAGTCTGTCCAGACAGACTCCACTAGCAAGTAGTATGAAAGTATTTGTTACAAAATCAGCCTAGGAGAGCAGGGTTGTAATGACATTTATTAACAGAGACAGTGCAGCCATGTTAGTCTGAAGTGTGTGTGAGTATTGAAATGTATTTGTGGCATGGAAAAAGACATGAACCCTTGCTAGCAGAGCACCTATTATTTTCTCATAAATGTCCCAAATTTGAGACCTCTTAGCAGGATGTTCAAAGACCTTCTTCCCAAAGTCCTCTGTTCTAAAAAGAAAGTGACTAGAAGTTAAATGTAGCTTATAAGTGTTTACATAATTGAAGAAATTTTTCTACTCCTGACAGAGACTTCTGGGGGATAAACCTGTTCGTGAGGCAGGAAAACACCTATGTTCCTGTAAAACATCTTGACTTTATACCCTCACACTTAACTGCTTTGTCCACTCTTTCCTGTTAAGAATATATGACAGTATCCATTTTTTACTGCAGAGCTTTATTTTATTTTCCAAGTCCCAGCTCCTCTTCCACGGCCAGGGCCTTGGCTTCCTGAGCTCCTGTTCTGCAGCTTCCTGAATGCACCGCATGCAGCCTTGAGGAGAGACAGGGGCAGTGCTGAAAGGCACCAGGGATGTGGCATTGGCTTGCACAGAAGGGAGAGCTCCAGGTCTCTCTCCTTATTACTAAGCGGAGAAAGCACGCACACACAGCTCTAGAACACTTCTGATTCCTACGTGTGAATCAGAATGCTTCTCTTCTGGCCTCTTTGAAACTTGTGTAAAAAAGCTCTGTCATATTTCAATAGAGGCGGAAAACACCTTCCTTCCTATGCACATGTTTACTGTGTTACTCTCAGGGTCTACCCTGGGCTTTGGGTCAGTGCTAATGAACACCATAGCTCAGTGCTGGTCGTAAAGAAGCTCACACTATAGGGAAGTAAAACAGAATAAATATGATAGTACCAAGTAATTACTATAATGGAATAAAAACTGGTCATGATAATAGAAAAAAGACTAGAAAGTCATCATTAAACAGTGGCATCGGACAAAAGCCTATCTCAATAAACAGTACAAAAATAAACTATGATAAAACTTTCACCTAAAGCACACAGAGTTAAAACAAGGTGCCAGTATGGATGTCACCCATCCTTGGGGGAGAACTCGGGGCTTTTTAATATTAGACAAGCACACTACCCTGAAGCCACACCCCTGCACTTTTATTTTACTTTGAGACCAAGTGTTTCTAACCTCAAACTTGGGACCGTTCTGCCTCAGCCTCTCTAGTATCTATTTTAGCAGGCAAACGTTCGTATCTCATGTTTAAATACATTGCATTCCTTTATGTAAACTGCTTTTCCTTGGTGTCATTTGGCATCTTCAGAAAAGTTTTTAAAAACAAAGAACTAGCATTAGTTTTCAAACAAAGGACATATTTTATTCATCCAGCTACCTCAGAGGACTGGAACAACTAACTTAATGGCATATTTACATAGCTTGTTTTTCTGTTTAATGAATTGGGTTATTAACTTTGGAACTATGAACCTTGCAATCAGCAGATGGTGATGTAGGAACTTCCTATTTCCCTTAACCACTGTAGGACTTGATACCCTATGATTCCAGGGCCAAAATTACAAGTATAAGGAAAATAATAACTAGGTATTAAAGCATAAGACATTTCATTACAGGAGAACACATTTTAATGTGTATTTATGTTTATGAAACAAGACTTATTTTTGTTCAAGGCCAATTTTAATAATACCAAATCAGGGCAAAAGGATATTTTTTTTCTTTTTAAACAGAGACTCATGTGTTGATGGTGAATGAGCCAGGAGATGTTACCAGCGTAGCTTATTGCCAGAACACCTGGTCAGTTTTTAAAATTTTTATTTAAAAATAGCTATTAAGTAAAATTACCAGAGTGGTACATTACACTGTATAGAGCACAAATTGTACCATGCAAGAAAACA
The DNA here is from genome assembly GCA_004027455.1 of Hydrochoerus hydrochaeris. Lineage (NCBI taxonomy): Eukaryota > Metazoa > Chordata > Mammalia > Rodentia > Hydrochaeridae > Hydrochoerus > Hydrochoerus hydrochaeris. The sequence continues at coordinate 58,859 of PVLA01004186.1, read as the reverse complement.
AATGATTCAAATGAAAACAGCAACTATTTTGTTGATTAGACAACAGAATTTTTAACTGTGACTTGTTATATGTTTTTCATTTTAATTTCTCCCTTCCCTCCCCCACTTCTTTTATTTTGTCAGCATCAGATTTGTTTATCTTACAAGTTATTACTGTATCAAATTAATTTTCATTGGTGTGAAACATCACACCTTGTTATTTTTAGCCTTTTTCATAAAAGCCTTTGACAACAGGGTGTGTTGATACCTTACTGTGATTTACTTTTAATTCTGCAAGTGATTAATGGTGCTAAATATTTTCCCATGTATCTCTTAACCATTTGGATGTCATATTTTGAAAAGTATCTCTTCACATCTATTTTCCACTTCTTAATCACTTTGTTGTTTGTTTGCTATTAGGTTTCTGGAGTTTCTCATATAATCTAGACATTGACACCTTGTCAATATATTCTTTTTATTTTTTGAAAGTATTTTCTATTGCTTTTTAAAATTTCATCTTAATCAAGTAGCTTAAGTCTTTAATCCATTTAAGTTTTGATTTTTTTTATGAATTTCTTCCTAGGTTGATTTAAATGATGAGAAACAGAGGTCTCACTCGGTCATGCTGTGTGAAGATATCAAATCCTCCCAGCACCAATCCCTGGAAAGACTTTCTCCTTCATACGTTCTTAGCAAAGTTGTCAAGAATGAGGCGGCTACAGATGGGTGGTGGTTTACTTAGCCTCCCTGGTCTGTCCTGTATACTTTTCCCAACGTCCTGTCCTTTACTGTAGTTTCATTATGTGATTTAAGGTCAGCACTGTAATAACTCCTGGTGCTCCCTTTTGGCCAAATAAGGCTTTGATTTTCAGGATTTTTTTTTTTTTTTTTTTACTCCATATAAATTAGACTGCTGCTTTTTCTCATCCTGTGAACATTGTTACTGGAATCTCAATAGGTGATGACTACTGCTTTTGAATGAATGAATATTTAGACATATTGATTTTCCCAGTCTTTGAACATAAGCTGCCATTCCAAATTTTTGTGCCTATGCCAATTGTATTATCAATGTTTTATTTTGTTCACTAGAAACATTTCCCTTTGGTAAAATGTATTATTTTTTGGTAACTATTGTGAGATTGCCTTTTGTTTTTGTTCTTGTTGTTACTGTTAGATTTCTGTTATTTTTATTTCTGTATTTTATAAAAGAACAAAATTCCATAACAAAATAAGAGAATAACAATAGCTTACCCTGAGTATTGTTGTTGTCAAACTAGTTACTTAGAGCACAAAAAGCAAAAACATTCTTACAAAACAGAAGCGTAAAAACACAGAACTTTCTCCTCTATGAAGTTGATTTTGATTGCAGATAATTCAACAGTGACTTGAGCACAGCAATGCTTTTGATTTATTACTTTTAATGCATTTCAAAAATATTACAGACTGTGTCATGAGATTTTATTTTCCTAGTCCTCATAATTGAAATGATTTTCAAAGCTATTCATTTGCGTACGGTACCTGAATGTATGTTTTTTAACTTTGAAAATGTACTTAATGAATCTATTGAGTTTAGCTATTTACATATTTCCTTCCATTCAACATTTTAATGGCTTTCTTCAGTGAGTTGGTACACATGCACACAAAAATCAAGTAACTACTAGGAGATGGGTTTGTTATAAGTACTAAAATATACTTCCAATTGTCTCCTTAAAGCACATTAATTGTCCTACAATTAATCCTTTTATCCTTCTTTATGGCATAATAGTATTATATTGTATGTAAATACCACATTTTAAAAATTCATTCATTGATTAATATGCACATAGGTTGTTTCCAAGATTTAGTTACACTGAACTGTGCTGCTATAAATGTGGGTGTGAACACATCACTGAAATAGGACATCTTTAACTCTTTCAGGAAGAGTTAAAGGGGAAAACCTGGATCAAATGAAATTAGTAGTATTAGGTCTCTGAGGAATCATGAAACTTATTCCAGCACAAACGAAAGCTAAATTTGCATGTGATGTGTTATACACAATACATTATAAGTGACAAGTAACTTTAAAGCATCATTTTATTAATTATTTTGTCTCACTAATCTATCACTAACTCTCAGTCTTAGCATTCAAAGACAGTATTCCTGAAGGAAAAGCTGAAAGAAGGGGAAAACTGTGTTAGAGTGACATTTCTAAGGATGACAATGTGTGAAAGCTAAAAGACAGCAGGACTAATAAACTATCTCAGGTCAAAAGCCAATTAGTAACTGATAGAACTAGGATTTGAAATGCATGTAACCTTCAATCTAGAATCTTTCCCATCCTTCTTGCTACGTTCTTAAGCCATTTTGGAAGTCCTCTTTCATGACTGTTTCTGTAAGATGTGATCAAAATTATGGTGAATGCTGCTCTCCAGTGCCATTTAAAGGAAAGACAGGCTCAGCAAAACCTGACAGTGACACATGTCATTCACTGGACCTGGACCCTTTGAGTTCTGAGCTTCCCCAAGTCAAAATGGTGATGAAAGTTAAATGCTTTGAATGAATCCAAAACCCTGAGGCAGCCAAGACAGCACAATGAGAGAAATTTGCAAAAGAGGGCATCAGTCAGGAATTGTTCCAGAATCTCTCAAGAATAATGAAATAAATCTACTTGAAGTGAGAGAAGCATTTTGAGGCAGATAAATGGCTATGTGTATTAATTCAATTAAAAAAAAAACTTCAACATTCATTGTGTTTGTAATTGCATTTCACGTAATTTCTATGGAGCTATAGAAAACAAGAGATCATTCCAATACCTCACATTAGAAATGAACACCCAAGAGTTCCAGCTGCAATAAATGCAATAAGAGTTAATGATGTGATATATAGCTCCTATTTGTCACTGAGTTGGCTAAGTGTTCCCATAAAGGATAAAAACACTATGGAAAAAATGTGCTTAGCTGTGGCAGCTGTAAGCTAGCTCCATAAAAAGCACAGTTTAAACCTCAAACATTTCTGCTAGTTCTGGAGAATGAGCACTGCAACTTCTCTGGCATCTGGGGAACACATTTTCTGCTTGATACGCAGCTGACTTCTCATTGTGTGGTCTCACATCACCTGAGAAAGCAATCCCCTCCCTCCTGTTTCTTCCAGTAAGGGTGTTAATATCATTCACAAAGGCTCCTGACTGTCGGTCATCCCCTAATCATTTCCAAAGAACTTCATCAAGAATTAGGTTTTAATCACGAACCTTGAGGAAACTCAAATACCTCACTGACAGCATACAGGTTCCACTATACTGTGTATCAGTTATCAGAATATCCTTGAGATACTACAAGTGTAGACAGAACTACTGTTAAAAATCTGGATGAATGGAATTTATTAGAAGAACATAGGCCTTGGTGAAGATGTGTCTAAACCACCTAAGAAATAATTTATAAAACCAAGGCCAATTATAGGTAGGGGAAGCAGATTTGCAGAAGGAGTCACAACCTCACGTTATGGTTTATGTCTAAATCTGCCCTCAAATCCTCATGTACTCATGAGTTGGGCCTTTGGAAGGGTGTTGGATTATGGGAGCTTACAGATGATTTAAAAGTAGGAGGTGGGATTTTGGTCTGAAGAGCCAGGTCACTGGTTGGGTGGTAGAAGGATACAGCTCCCCGCCTCTCCTCCCCTGATTTCTCTGCAGTGGCCAACCATGCCCCTGCACCATTACACAACCTGCTGTAATGCACTGGAGCCTGCAGACTGCAGACTGGGCTAAAGCACACCTGCCTGTAAGTTTTAGGTGCCTGATACTAGGTCTCAGCAACAAGAAAAGATCTAAAACTCTTCAATGTCATTGGGCACTCTGAGATTCTTGTTTTATCCAGAGCCTTAATTGTAAAAATAAAACAAAATTCTACTTCAATGCATGACTGACAGTTTGGCCCCTCCAGGGATTTGAGCACCACTTTACAACCTCACGATATTATCTGGTATTGAAAATTCAGGTAGAGTTTTGTTAATCAGTTTGAGTTCCCTCTAACTTTTACAACTACAAATAAAGCCATTGACTAATGTAACCACAGGCAAGATGTGAGGTGTAAGATCGTAGTTGACAAGAGGACCGTATGAAATGATAGTATTATTTTGTAAACATGGTTGCTAAGTGAACACCAGCCCATGTTTATCACACCTTTGCTTTAGATCTCAGAAGAGTGGTAGGATTTTAAGTGTGCAAGGTAGGTGTCTCATTACTTTGTGCACTGAAAGAAAAAGAAGTTGATAGAAGTGATATAGGCATTTATATGTTAACATTTAACCTAAAACTTTATTTTTATTGTTAGGATTAAAAAGTAAAGGAAAATTCTAACATTGGTAAAACAAATGAAGTGGTGATGAAACAAGAGAGGTGTTTCCAGTAAGGAAAAAGGTCAGCTTGACTCCTCACAACTGAACTTGAATTGGATGATTTTATGAAGGCTCAGGCGATTCAAAATTTATTTCATTATTTCTGTCATGAAGGAAGTAACTTGAGCATTGCAAAAAGCATTTATTGTATTGCAAATAGAGGAGATAAAATGTTTTCTTCTCTCACTTCTCTAATATACTTTAATTAAGTTACAGTAAAATTCTAGCCCTTGTCCTACACCCTTGTTAATGTTAGGTAATTAAACCAGGTTGACTGAACTGTAGTCTCTGCCAACTAGTTTTAAAGCAATCTTAAAACTTTACAGAATTCTTTTTTTTTTAATGGAAAGTCACTCATTGCCTTTAATTCTTCAAGGTTTTATTGCCCTCATTTCTTTTGAAGTCCAGTTATGTTTTCTAGTAGATGGTGTGTGGAACTATGCAAAATAGTGCCAAGTTAACTTATTGATCAAACTACCTTCCTTTATCACCTTCTTTACTACCATTCACTTTAGCTTAGCAGTAGAAATACTTAGCACAGTTGCCACCACACTCGTCCCTTGTGCACAGAGAGAGGAGGGAGGAACCGCACCACGCTCTAGGAGAGCTCCGGGGGAGGAGTAAGGGGCATTGCAGGTATGGGACCTGATGAGTAGGAGCAGAATCCAAGCGAAATAACTTTGCAGAGGGAAAAGGAGTGAAAGTGGATATCTTAGAATACATTTTGTACCCAATAAAAATCCTGGAGAATCTCACACAGTAATTGTTGCAGGGACTTGAAAATAGGCATTCATAATGTTCACTGCTTCACAAGAAATTAATAGAACCAATACCGTCTTTAATGATTAAGAAGGAAACATATATTTTCATATCACAAAATGTCTTGTATTATTTGGTAAATGTATATTTCAATCATGTTGATTTTCACTGTTATCTTAAGCTTTATATTTTACTTTCTTAAAAGTATTTTAAAAGTATTTTAAAAGTATCTTAAGCTGCCAAGGGAGTCAAAGGCACCAAAACATAAGCTGCCACCTCTTTTGAGATCTTTTCTATGATCTTGGCTCCAGTTATCAAAAACTCACGTAGTACCTTCTGATTAGATGCCCCTTTGAGCCTCAGACCTGCATATCCATTTACTTATGCAGGAGCAGCCTTAGGATATCTCAGAATCAGTACATTCAAAGTCAAATTCATGGCAAACTCTCTGGCAAACCCCTCAACCTGCTAGAGAAGGTCTTGTGAGACTCAGCCCTGCCCACTCCCAGCCCAGGCCATGCAGCCGCCCTCTTGTGTTCACCAGTCAGCCATGACTCCTCCCTCATTGTCTGAGCAAGTGGGTGGACGGTTGTAGGAATCAGGTTTTCCAGAGACACAGGAGCAGTGGAGACATTCATCAGAAGGAACTGGTCCTCGTGGCTGTGGAGGCTGAGTGTACCAGCAGCAGTGTGGCTGGCAGACTCAGGACCCAGAACTGACAGGGTAGGTGCAGTCAGAGAAGGAGGGTCAGGACAGATTTTCCTGAGGGACAGGTTGATCTTCATGCTTCATGGTTTGTTTGTGGCATGAAAGGCCCTTCAGAGAACCAAAAGTTGGAGGAGTGGAGGAGAAAGGAACATAAAAAATTGCAACGCATTATGTACATGTGCCAACTCCCCATGACAATTGAAATCATTGTTTACAGCAAATGCATGCCAACAAAGATTAAAATTTAAAAGTGCAAAAAAAGAAAAGGATTTTAAGGAAATATTTTAACTATGATATTTAGTAGTTTGTTTAAAGTCACAGAGGGTTTAGGTATCATGAGACTCAGTCCACAGTAGATTGAGGTCTAGGTTTTGAATGTCAGTTTATGAGGGTGTAAAGGTATAGCCATGGTTTAAATCTGGGATTGTGTCTTCATTGTGTCTCTTCAAGACCTTTTTTCCTTCACATACCAGGGTTTTATTATGACATAGTCTCACCATAAGTTTAGGCAAAGCTTCAGACACCACTTTCAGTTCAGATAGTAGAATGAAACAGAGACAGAGAACGCACAGAGGAACAGTAAGTTTCCCGAGTTAGTTCCAGTGTCCTTCACAAGCTTTAAACTGCATTTTTAATGGCAAAATCAGAGAATGGAATAAAAAATTAGCGTGAGAATATCAACATTATTTTCTATAAACCAATAATGAATGGGCCAAGAGAAAACAATTAGGAAAATAATTCCATTCACAATAGTTTAAAAAGTACCAATGGGTCAACAACCTAATCAAGGAGGTGAAAAACCTGGGGACCCTATCCTAGAGGGTAAAACTCAAGTTTCTCAAATGATTTGTCTTGTATGGAAAGTGAACCTTCATGGATTTAATTGTATCAAAATTATCCAATTGTATTATAAGTTATCAATTAGACTTTCATTTAATTGTATTATGAATTATCAAGTGGACTTTTTAAGCTGTGCTTCTATTAACTATTCTCTTTCTGTATCCAGATCTCAGATTTTTCAATTACTAAGCATTATACAAGTGACGTAACTTAGGTTAACTATATTACACAACAACAAAAAGTAGTAATTCATCTATTGGGGATCCTGCTCATTATGAGCATATGGCAAAAAACATTGACAATTACTCTATTCTTAACAAGTTTTACCTTTATCCATAGGGACAGGGCTCAGTTAAAAATACTAATATTAAAAATGATATTTTGTTTTCTCTCTTAACAACTTTGCACAGAATGGACATTTGGCCAATACATTTAGATAGATTTCTTTGAAGCAAGCATCATCATCTTGAAAAACTGAAGCACACTTTGGAGGTCATATAAATGATAAACTTCTTGTAAGCCAATAAAGAAAATGCAAGACATACAAGCACAGTGTTAAAACAAAAGTAGCTAGGAAACAAAGTAAATATATTTGTATGACCTAATTCCTTTTATCTTTTTTCCTCTTATTGTCCCAGATTCACTGAAATAATTGCCTATTTACTTAATAAATTGAGTATTAAGTGGATCATTTTCATTTTTGTTTATTCTTTAACTAAATCCATTTTTTTAACTATTAAACTGAATAAAACTGACTTATAATTCCAGAATTCAATTTTTAGCACTAACTGTGAACACTATTTGAATTGATTCTCCTAAAATGTGTAATAAATATAGTCTGTTATACTTGATATTCTGTTTTATGGACACTGCACGCTTATGAACTATACATAATTATCGGTATGAACATAGAAACTGCAAGTAATAACTTTTTGTATTAATATATGCATAATCTCAATGATGGAGGACTAGCTGATCATAAACAGAAGACTTAAAATGTAGAGAAGCGTCATGCTCATTTGTATCTTACTTGGGTCTAAATATATTCTGTGCTTCTCTGATCATTCAATGCTGAATATTCTTTCTGGATTCATTTTTCTTGTTGCCAAATTTGCATTTCATCATACAAGTTTAGTAAGAGTTTGCAGGCTGGACTTCCCAGGAAGACGGTAAAGTTGCAAAGGATTCTGTACTGGAGATCAGGATTGTAGTTCTCTCTTTATGATTAGTTAAATATAAAGCTCTGTATTAAGCCTCTGACTTCTGTACCTCATTTTCTGCATGTGAGCTGTCTCATCAGTAGGGCCCGTCTCTCTCTGACATTCTCTCTGTGTGTGTGTCTAACCTAGTGACCTAACAGATTGCCATAACTAGGAAGGTGCTTATAGATTGCTGACCTGCTTTCCTGTTTAGGATCAGCACTTTACAGAGAAGGGGGTTCTGTAACCTGTTTGATAAGCACATTTCTCATCTGTCAGGACCTTCCCTTAAGTGAAATTCATATTTACAGGATCTAGACTTTGGACTGTTAAATCCTAACCCCCGGTGGTGGTTTCTTCCCCATGTTTCTCTTCTCCGTGCAGGTCTCTCCCTGCTCCTGTCTGCCTCGGAACCACTGTCCTCTAGAACCAAGCACCTTCCCTTGCTACACTGCATGATTCTGATGGATGGGTATTTGAAGTTGGGGTTGAAACTGCCAAACCATCTATGACAATCAGGGCAGTGAAGAAGGCTTGGGAATAGATGGAGTAGCAGACAATGACCCAGGTCCTCCACCAAATGTTAGTATAGCAGTGTTTAGGAAGCTCATTTCTCTGTTCACTCACCATAGGGAGGGGACCTCCTCTTCCAAAGGAGAGCAAAGAAAAGTGAATGGATGCCATCCCTGTTTGAGACCAAGAATTATGCAAGTGGACAAGGAAGCCTTTTTGAACTTATTCTGGCAACAAACTCTCCCTGAACAGCCGAGGTTTGCTTGGTGCTACATTGAGGTGGTTGCCAGTGGGATTGATGGCAAACCTCCCGAGCACAACTGCAAGATGTTATAGCTCCAAATTGATTTCACCGGAGAGGAGGAAGCCCGGGTGTGCAAGGAGAGCCACGCGGTAAAAAGAAGTACAGTGCCGTGCCTGACACTGTAGCCCTGAACCCACTGTTCCCAGTACTAGCTGCGCTGCTCGGTTTACGCTTGTTAAAATTAGCTAGTCCACGGGCAGACTCAGCAGCACATCCACGCCTTAGCATGATATTGTCATCCCTGCACGTGCAGTTTGAGATTCCAGACCGATGGCTGAGTGTCTTCTAGTCAGAGCAAGTATTTGTGCTTCTCCTTATCAGGATTAAAGCCACACCGTGGGGTCTCCACCGGCACTGAGAGTGGAGATTTCCCTCTGTTCTCATAAGGCGATTGCTGCCCAGTTTACTGTCCAGTTAAATTTAGTCAGTTTTGAAAAGTTGGCGTGGTGAGTAAAACAAATTGAAGAGGGTTCTGTGAAATAGAGTCAACAAATTATTATTATTACTCACAAGTGGGAAACGGGAAACAAGGCTATTAGACGTAATTGACCCGAGTGGGGCTATTAGGCTGTCTTCTGGTCTCCCAGAGTAGGGCAGTATCGCTGGTGCACATGGGCTGGGAAGAGCAGGGCTCCCTTAATTGGACCTGTGCACTCGTTTTCTTTGTATTTATTTATTTATCTATTTATTTTGGTACCAGGAATCAAACTCAGGGCCTTGCGCATGCCAAGCGGACTCTGTCTCTGAGCCGTATATCCCCAGCCCCTGCTTTAAATTTTTAATCTTCTCAGTTTTGAATATTGCTTAGGGACTCAGTAACTAGCAAGAGTACAGCTCAGGAGAGAAATATAACTAGACAGTTTATTAGCTTTTCAATTAAAAAAAGACATTCAATTCTTGGGGTTTGTCATCTTTTTCTAACCAATATTACCATGTGGGAAACCTATTCCCATTATTTTCAGGTAAAAAGTAATTTAATCTAAAGTATTAAAATATATGACAACCCCCTCCCAATTTACCATGTAAAGCAAAATAAATCAGCTATGGACACTAGGAGAAAAATCCAAGGGACCTTAGGATAGATTAGGAGATAAAATAGGCAAGTCCCATCAACTGCAGGAAAGACATGGGATGTTTCTACAAGAGAAAAAAATGTTTAGCTGTGGTACATACATGACTTTATGTACTGGGGGATGATTATGTGAGATTCTGGAATAGAAGTAAATTCAACTAAAACCTAAAGTGATAATAGAAACTTGCAAAAAAGTATAGCTGTATCTAACCCCAAATACTTACAAAAATCACAATGCTAAAAATCTTATTAAAACCAGAAATGTAAGAAAATTCAATAAGCAGATAAGGGAGACTAAACTTTTAGAATCTAAGTAAAATATAGGGTCACAATGGTATACTACACATTGATATTCATTTTTAGCCAAAATATTTTAAAAGAAAGAAAACAAGGACCTTCTGGCTTCTCCCATGCATCAGATTCACATGTCTGTTGTGTGAGCCATGTATCCAAGGAAATTTGATTTTTTTTCCGCAAATGTCACTTGAGCACTGTTACGAGTCCAGTCTTGTCCCGGGGGCTGAGGGTGAACAGATGAATAAGGCCAAGGGAATCCTGGCACCCATGTGGCTAATGTTCCAAGCTTCCTCTGTGCCAGACTGAAGGCGAGTCTGCAGAAATATGATAGAAACTTTATCGACTCTATTGACTCAGTGGGTTTCATTATCAGAAAGATGAGCCCCAAAGTATATGTTTAGTAATACTGAGAATGACCTTCCAGGAGACCTTCCTACAGGGGCAGAGGAACTGGGCACAGAACCACACAGGTGCTGCCTGTGACCAGACCTGATGATCTTCTGTGTCATAATCCTTGCGTGTTTCAGAGCTGAGGGAGAACGCTGACCCTTATCCTGGCTCAGAGAAAGGAAGTGGACATAGCCTCACATGCTCAAAGTCCAGTGGGCCTCACTGTTCACATGGCTCTTAAAAACTTTGCATGTGGACAATTTCAATGGCGTTTTCCTTCCTCAGGATATTTTACTGTGAGCGAAATTAAGTTAGACGAGAAGAAGGTTTCAGGAGCAATCGAGGTCACAAAATGCACCCTGGAATCCTAAAAGGCTGCATGGTGTTCTGTGCCACCCTTCTTGCCAACACCAAGTCAGTGGCAGGAGGGTGACTCTAGTCAGTGTCCTTTCAGCCCCTGCAGTCTTCTGTCAAGAGCCTTGGTTATATCCATAGCTTTCCATTTTCTGATCTGCTGCCACTGACATTCTTAGTACTTCTTGTCAACCATGAGCAGCCAGTGTCTTTATATTGTAGCCTGAGCATCACATTTGTGCCACTTTCCTACCCCGTTTCTTGATGAAATCACTTCTACCTACATTCAGCCTCGGCCCAGATATCTCCATTTTAAGACAATCACAATTCTAACTTAATAACTCAAGTGCAATTATTTAAAATTTAGATCTCTTTGCATTATAATATTTTCACATAGAGGCAAAAGTGTCTTTTGCACATCTTATCATACACATGAATGAAAATATAGCTATGTAAGTATTTCTCAAACATGTTTAAAGATATGATCTTTGTTTCCGTTCTCAACGTAGCACATGCTTATCACTTTACCTGCATTGTTTTTATCCTATATAGTTTCATTAGGGTAAATCTAATTTTTGTAGATTAGAAAGAAAAATGAAATGGCTGAGTAGACAGGGAGCCCATTCATAAGTTCATTATGGTCATTTTCCTTTTAATAGTTGAGGATTCTATCACCCTGAAATACATTGCACTCTCAGAATTTGACAAAATGACTAGCTTTTGAAATTCTCTCAGCACCTGTACTAGCCTCTGAAGACACCAAGAACACTTTATTATATTATCCCAATATTACAAAGCCCTGCATATAAAAAATCCATAATTCAAATTTACTGAGCAATAAAATTGACTTATCTCGTTTTTATTTTAAGTAATCCTTGTAAATTTGACTTTTCTCCAGGGATATTTTGGTTCAAAATCAGTTTGAATAAACATGAGCAGGATCTGACCACAGTGAGATAGGTGGGTTAAGACCCAGAGTAAAGCTGATCTGTGGAGTAATCAGAAGGATGCAGGGAACACAAATGTCCCCGTCTACATCTCTGGCTCATTTTTAAGACGAGGACACACTAATACACAGCCTTCATCTGCTCAGGGCCACCCTCAGCCTCCTCACTGCCCTGGGATCCTTGATGCTTTCCTTTGTGAATAGCAGGATCCATGGGGGCCGCGTCACCCAAATCAAAACTATATCTGTTCCCATTTCCCCCGCTCTTGGCTGTCATCAAGTTGTAACAGTGAGTGCAGACTCTGAGCAGGGGACCTGTCACTCAGTGATACAGCCACATTGCAGTGGTGGCATCATTTACACTGTGGCTCAAAAAACACTTTAGTTCACCTATGACAATGTCCAGGTATGATCTTCCTTTTCTCTTGTATCTCCGAACCAGTCTTTCGGGTGAAGCAGGAGAAATATCGTCTCATTACTTGCTGTTCCCACGAAAAAGTTGTCTGTTTCTTCCTTCATCCTCCAAGTCCTAAACTATTTGGTATAACTTTTGTGGAATATAATCAGTAGAGCGTGGCAACTCTAGTTTGGATACTGGATTAAGCTCTGCTTGGATATTCTGCAGAAATTCCAAGATTCAATGACTAAAACAGAATCCATGAGCAAAAGCAGGAAAAAAAAAAAACAGGCAGAAATCATTACCTTGCTCACATTGGATGTTTGTGAGTCCAGGCACAAGGTTTTGACCAACTGCCTGACTCCAGAGGCTGAGGAGAAATAGGCAGAAACTTTATTAACAGTATGATTAATATTTGGTGATAATCAAGACTGAAGGAGTAGTGATATACATAATTCTCCCCAGAATCCTAGTCTGATTTTCTGAGATCAGTTCAGATATGCTTCTATGGGTATTAAACCTACTATTGTTGGTTCTTCAAGTTTTGAGATGCTAAGTATCAATAGGACATGTGACCTTGGGAATCAGTGTCCTCATTAAAGAGGTGAGAGAGATGTGCCCGACCATTTCCATACTGTGAGGACCCTGGGTGTCCACTGTGAACCTGAAACTGGGCCCTCACAAGACCTGGAATCTGGCAGCCACTTGGTTTTTGAATTCCCTTGCTCCATAACATGTAGGATGAATTTCTGCTGTTCAGAAGCTATCTGGATGTCATTATAACAGGCTGAATGTAACACTGACATATTTATTTAATTCAAATAAATTTAGCTGAACACAGAATGAAATATATTTTACTATATACCACATATTAGGCACAAGATTAAATACTGGAAACAGAAGAAAAAGAACAATTGTTTGCATTTGGACACCTATTGTAAATAAATTTAGTAGCTGACACCAAATATATGTATCATATCTATTGGATACATAGTTAGAAATGAATCATTCACTTAGTGGGTAAACATCAGCTCATATGTTTTGTTTCAGAAGCTTTGTATCAAAATTAGCTAAATGTTTAGCTACAAAACTCTTATCTATTTCTTTATATTATTTATGCAGATACAGTAATTTGCACATAGGCTGAAGGGAGATATTTCTAAATTAGTAGGCGAATTAACAGATATGATTCCAAGTACACAATAATAGCACTCTATCCATGGGACAAGTAAAGTATTTCCTTTTTGTATATTTGGCTTTGCTGTACTCACACTTTTTCTGAGTTGCTGTGTTGTATGTGACTTGAATCTAAAATCCAATGACCCATATACTATAAAGTAAAATAATTATTAAAAACAGCCATACAGATTTGCCAGCTCTGATTTAAACATGTTCTGTTAATCAAAAATCTCTAGTATGTTACTACTGATCTATGTCATTTATAAAGATCGCTTATTAATACACTGACAAAGGAAATGATTTTTCTAAAAAGGGTTGAAACTGTAAAAACTGAAACTTCTCTTTTTGCTCATGCAATACTTATGGGCATCATTTTTCATGAGAAACACAATTCTGTTTTATTTTAAGAATTTTCCTTAGCATCAAATTGTTATCTCTTAGGTGAGACAGGTCTGAACTAGACGGTTAGCATGGTATCCAAAAAGGCTGGGGATTTGGCAGGTGACAACCTTATCATCACATTTACCTTGCAGTTCTCACCAAGAGATAAGGGTATTGTTGCTAGGAATACTTGAGTTTTACTCATATTGAACAAGAGTAGGAGTAAATCTTTACTTTTCAATTATCACTGTGACAGCATGGAACACTATTTTCTTTTAAAACTATGTATATATTTTATAATACTTCATTTTACATCATAAATACCTGAAACAAGAAAAATGTATCAATTAAATACTGCAGACCATTTTGCTGACATAGTTCAACATCCTACTAAATCTTCTTCCATTCATGTCTTAAATCTTCCTCCATTCACGTCTTTTGCACACAAGTGCAGGCCCAAAAAAGATCTTATTTTAAAAGCTTATTATACACACTTCTGGGCAAAATGCTTTTAAAAAAAATTTTGATATGCTTCAGATGATATTCTGTGACACACCAAGTAAATCCATTCGGCTTATTTTAACTGAATCTTGGAGATTTGAAAACTCCATCTGTGTCCAGGATGTCCTGTGACCTGCTGGCTAAGGGGAGGCGGGGGAGGCAAAGATCCAAGACCCACTGCACTTTGCTGCCTCTGGAGAACCCTGCTTATGGCTTATACTTGAAAGGGTTTATGAAATTTCATTTAAATATGGATAATTTTATTTCAAAAGTCTGATGTAAACCTAGAACCACTCTAACAAATTTAGTATCATGCAAGGATATGTGGAGATCATTTTCATGTAAGTGTTTAGAGTAAGACCTTTTCTCGTGATTTTTATTTATTTTTCAATACTTGAAATTTATTTCAAAGAGGAAATGTTCTGTGGGTAATTACTGCATGTCTCTTCCTTTGTGAAAACTCTGATGCTAAAACTAACATCTCTGCTGTAAATTTCATATTTCTGCTGCATCTTCTGAGAATGATATGTATCAAGTACAAATGCAAATATGCAATTCGTGGCAAAATTAAGGTCATTTCATCGGAGATTCTCTTAAGAATTAGTCACATTGCCAATTTCGTTTTCATTTTAGTACAGAGTCATTTCTTTGCTTCAGCTTAATAAACCATTAAAGAAGTAGAGCAAGATCTCCTAGGAAACGTGGAGACCTTTACATGTACAATGAGCACTCTACTGCAACTAGTAAAAGTTTCTTTCTGCAAAGTTGGTTTTTGAAAACATTGGCCATGCTGAAGGGAAGAGGCTCACTGTTTTCTGTAAAGTCTCACTTGACGTGGATTTAGGGGCAGTTCACCAGGGTGAAAGGACAGGTGCTCACATGTCTAGCGACTCAAGTCAGAAAACTAGATCTGGCCCTAGCCGCGTTAAGCCGCAGCTACTCAAATTCTGCAGGATCTTAGTTCTAGGTATAGTTTACTCTCTGGGGCTGCCCAGGCTCCAAAAGCAGGACCCACATAGCCCTCCTACCTACACAAGTCACGCTTTTGTTACTCTTGTTGTCGTCTAGAGTTTCATTTTGTTTTGTCATTGCTTTCTCCAGTTTAGTAAAAAGTTCCACGACCCCCTTGTAGGATGAACATAATGGAGTTACCCACTTCCGTCTCATTTTATAAAAGATGACCGTGAGCTTATGCGCTCCCTGTATAAATACCACCGACACATCTCGCACCCATGCACACCCACGCAGACAAGAGCGGGACCCGTGTGGGGTGGACACTTGCTACATCCTCTCAACACGTACAAATCGCAGCACAGACCTTATTATAACCCTGGTTCTATTTCCCGGTTTGCCCAGATTTCCACCCTCTTTATATTTTACATTGTTATATTTCTTTGCTCTTCCAAGTATTCTTTTATAAACAGAATCGGAAAGAGACGAACATGGATGATGGAAAGATGCTGTTCCGGGGTTGCTCCTGGAGGGGTGGGCTGGGGTGACGCGGACACAGAGGCTCTGGCCTAACCAGGGCGGGAGGGCGCCAAGGCAGCTGCTCCCGGGGAAGCACAGCTTCACCCAGCGCCACAGGCCACGGCATTTAGAAGTTAGTGAGAGTTTCCTCCCACAGAAACCCCTTGCTTTAACTCAGAGACAGGAGCCAAACGAGCTTTCTTGTACCTACATGTCTGAACTTTGACTTGCTCAGTTTTAAACCGAATTCCCTGAATATTAGTCAGGCTGCGGCTGCAGCTAATTCTATAGCTCCTCGTTCTTCTTCTTCTGCTCCTCCTTCTCCCCCTTCTGCTCCTTTTCCACCTCCTCCTCCTCTCCCTCCATCTCTCCTCCCCGTGCTCTCCCTCCCTCCCTTTCCACGGCACCCTCCTCTTCCTCTTCCTCCTCTTCTTTTGCACGGTCCCAATGAGAATACTTAAAACCCATTTAGGCAGCAAGCACTCAGGTCTTCCGTCCTCACGACTGTTTCAAGCCCCTTCCTGTCATCTTTGCTCGGTGGAGAGAACAAAGGTGGACTGTAGTGTGTATCACTTTCCAATTCTATTTATAAATGATTACTAGGAAGATCTAACAAACACGTGTGTTACAATAAAATAAAATATAAAAGGGGTGAAAATCTTGGCAGATTGCAAAATAGAGCCAGGGTAGTAACAATGTCTATCCTGTGATTTACACACAGGAGAGGATGTAGCAAGGTTCCACTGCGTGGGGGCCTGGGATATAGCTCAATGGTGTAAGAGCCTGCCTAGCAATCTCAAGGTCACAGGTTCAACTCCTGATACACCTCACCCCGCCCCCCAAAAAAGATTCCACTGGACATGGATGCCTCTTCTGTTTGCATGGGTGTGTGATATATTTGTGGTATTTATATATGGAGTGCCTCAGCTCTTGATTGTATTTTGCAAAATGGATCAGAAGTGTGTTACTCTATGATGTTTATCCTGCAAAGGACAATGGAGCTTTTTACTGACATGCTGTGTGAAAATGGTTCAGAAAGATGACACCTACATCCTAGGGTTCAGTCGGAATCAGCGCTTTGTCATACTCATCTTCATGTCCTTAAGCTCCAGCACATAAAGCTCTGTCACATTCGTAAGTGTGAAGGACAAACCATTGAGATTCATTTTGTTCTCTGTAAAATTCATCTTGCAGAAATATACTTGCTGGAAACACATGTCTCCCTTAAAATCGGCACTCCAATTTTCTAATTATCTTTAACAATGTGCTCTTGTAACAAACAAGATGCTAGAAATGCATAAGTAGGCTCTATAAGCTCATCGTGTTTAGAGTACTCCAGTCATGGTGCTTCCTAAATTGCTGAGGATGAGCTGGAATGTGATTCTTTTTATCCTGAGAATACAAACTTAATGCCAAACAAATACAAGTAGCAAATAGAACGGTATACCCCGCAGTGCACTAATTCCCTCCGGTACTTTCTGAGGTCACCGTGCATAAAGACCAGGATCCATTTCCCGGTGAGAACCTATTTGAAATGCCATGAACAAAGCTGTCCTTTGGGATAACAGTTTCATTTTTCCCCTTACTGAGTGGTGTTATAATTTTATATTACTATTTTTTTGGAGGAATGTCTCAGTTATGTACACATTATTTTATTTTTCTACTGTTTCTTTAATGAAATGAGCTAAATGTACAGGCTAAAAAACATTGTAAAATTCTTATCTGACAGTTTTGCATGTCAGAAGTGTTGAAAGGGTCTCAGGGAGTCAAATGGAGATTCTTCTGTGGCGTCTTTGAGGAAATTCCACACACCCTTAGGGTAGTGGTCACTTCTTTCTGTTCATTAAAAGCCACTTTGACTGTCTGTAACCCAACTGTGCTTTATTTCAGGAATAGCGGCTCTGTTCAACATCAAAGTCTCATTTAATGTACGATGCAGAACCAACAAAATACAGCATGCAATGCAGATGGTATTTTTATTCTGCAGAGAAAGAAATGAGAAACCCATTATTTTCCATAACAATTTAAGCATGGTCTCTTGTGCATGCTTTGTTCTAATCCAAGATATGCATTGTGTGTGGGAGGTCCTCTCACCTTTAAACGACTCTTAACAGCTGAAATAAGACATGTCTTTGTCAAAAGAAAAGCCAGAAATAAAGCAAGCAATTCATCAGTAGTTACCTAAAGAAAATGATTAACCCAAACTGCAGAACAGCCTATAATTTTCAGTTGTATTGCCGTGCTGTGATGGTCACGCACAGTGCGAAGACCTGACAGTGGCCTACAGCCTTGTAGTAACTTTGCTAGGATATCAGACAATCATTTCTTTTTCAGTGCTGAATATTAAGCTCTATAGGTCGCACGTCTGTTAGGCAAATGCTTTATCACTGAATTAAATTTTAATCCGGACATAAATTATTAATAGCTTTTTGGAACTTCTGCCTGTTGAAACTTGAAAATCTGAATTAAACTAAAATGGCAGAGGATTGTGCTACAGGGTTTCACTGTGCAGATAAATATTCCCACCATAAATACAGCCTTTCCATTAGGGACAATCTTGCTTTCTTCAAGTCTTAAAGATTGATAGCCTCGCACCCACATTTTATTGGAAATTACTCTTTTCCTTTCATGTTCATTAATTTTTAATTACTCCTTTTAAAGTGAATATTTCTTTCCACAGCATTTTCATAGTAGGACAATGAACACTGAGCATTCACATTTTGCAGAACATTTTTATGAAAATTTCTACCTTGTTTATTAAGACCATTTCCTTGGGCTGCGGATTTAGCTCAGTGGTATAAGCACCTGCCTTGCAAGCATGTGGTCTTGAGTTCGATCCCTGGTACTGATAAAAAAATAAAATAAAATAAAATAAAAATAAAATAAAATCATATCCCTGTTCAACTTTCAAAAGCATTTACATTTGGCAGATCATAACTATGACCTTGGTAGGCCTGTGATATTTTTCTCCAAAAAGTAACTATTGTCTTGAGTTTTGTACACATTTTTCCTTGCTTTTTTCATGTACACTTTATTTTGATGCTTTTACATGTTATCATAGGAATTTAATCTTGTATATTTAATCTAGCAAAATGTATATGATTAAATAGTTCTTCATTCCACTTTCCAGTAGGGGTATTAATGCTTTAATTCTAAATAGGTTTTTGTAGTAAAGACTGCTTCTACCAACAACTCTAGGGAACAAAAATCTATTCTGATTTTGTTTATTTTCTTCATTTTTGTACTGATGCTGTTTCTTCAATTTGTGTGTGTGCATGTGTGCGTGTGTGTGCCTGTGCGTGTGTGCATGCATGTGTGTGTGTGTGTGTGTGTGTGGTTCTTTCCCATAGAAAAAAGACACATCCACTAATCATTTTGAACTAAAATTTTTGCTTTGGATTTTCTATAAAGTTACTATAAAAAATCTGTAAGATTCTACTTTACTGATTAGGAGTAAAGATTTGCAAGATGGACTATTGCGGTCCCATGTGTGTGTTACCTGCTTTAGTCTTTCTGAGTTGATGGCAGATTACACAGTTATTTAATCTTTATTATTTGTTGTTCTGTATCAAATCCACGCTGCTCTGCCATTGAGTCACTTGTCTAATCCTTCTTATTTTATTTCGAGACAGGGTCTCACTAAGTTGCCCTGGTGACATTTGAACTTGTGTTCCTTCCATCTTAGGATGCCAAAGTGCTGGAGTTACAAGAGCCTGCCAGCTCACGCCACTCAGCCATACACTTCTGATGTGCCATATTTGAGCCATTTTTCTTCATGGCACCCTGAATTCTTTTTCTGTCAAGGGTTCTTTTATCAATATTAACATGGGAATAAGATAATCAGAATATGTTTCGGTTTTATTTCAGATTCATAAAAATCCTTGCATTTTTGTATTTAGCAATTATCTCACCAGTTTCTTTCTCTTCTCTTGTATTTTATTACACACGGGAAGATAATTGGCATTTTCAAGTCTGCCTGAAAGTCATCTTATCTGGGTAACCTATGTTAATAGCTATATGTATTATTTAAATTTTCCATGTGAATGCATGAAACAGTGTTGTTAATCTTTTTGTCACTGCAGGCAAGACTACATTTCCCGGGCCTCTAATACCATTGTTCAGTCTCTTTAAAAGCCCACGACCAGCTTCCTCGTGTTGATGGTGTTTTCAAGGGACCTTCTCATGCTTGTTGCTTCCTAGTGAATAGGAAGCTGCTTGTTGATACTTGCAATTTATGTATGGCATTATTCTTTCATGACTTATGAACATATTTGTGCCATGCAACATAGCACCACGAAACTTAATGGCTCAAAAAAAAAAAAAAAACCCCACACACACTTATTGTCTTTCGTGAAGTGATATCTCACTGTGATCTCAGATTCTATTTCTGATGATTAAAAATATTAAATACTCTTTTCATAGAACTGTTGGCCATTTGTTTACCTCTTTAACAAAGCTACTGAGCTCATTTGCCTATTTCCTAAGTGGATTATTTGGGATTTTTGCAATTTGATTATTTCAGTTCTTTATAAATTCTAGATGTTAGCCCACTTTCTTTTTTTAAAAAATTTGATGTTAAAGAGAATAAAACAAAAAAGGACAGAAGAAAGCAGATCAGAACAGAACAATGTAAGCAACACAGCACTTCACAACAAGACAAGCAGATATTAACAGTAGCTACCACAGTGTCTCTTTCTTTGAAATAGTTGAGTGGGCTGGGGATTTAGCTCAGTGGCATAAGCACCTGCCTGGCAAGTGCCAGGTCATGAGTTTGATCACCAGTATCAAAAAAGTAAAAAAAATTGTGAAATAGTTAAGCATAGATTCACATACAATAATATTAAACATAATAAAATAAAACCATTCAAGAGAATGAAAGTATCACAGGGCATTCTGAACCAAATAACAGAAAATGAACAATGGCTACTATAATATCTCGTTTTTCATAATGAATTTGTTTATACTATCACATATATTAAAATCCAATAAGACACAGCATAATAGAACCAATGGTAATGGAACAACAAAAGCATGGTAGGACTTCAAAGCAAGATGATACTAAATCAGCAATGGCTGCCATAATGTCTTGTTTTCTTCAAAGTAGCTGTTCATACCGTCACACATAATAAAATCAAACAAAACAGAATAAAACCATTCCAATTAATGAATGAAAACATAAGGCCTCAAAGCAATGTAATGGAGAACCATGATTAACATAAAATCTTATGTACACTTACCATTTCTTACACTAGGGAGACTATACAGTATTTATACATGTGGGTTTGATATACTTCACTTATGAGTATGGTCTCAAGTTTTACCCATTTATTTATAAATATCACAATGTGAACATTCTTTATAGCTGAGTAGTACTCTATTGTATAAAAATACAATAACTTTTTTATCCATTCCTCAGTTGATGGGCACTTAGGTTGTTTCCAAGATATGGCTATTACAAATTGTGCCACTATAAACATGGGTGACCATGTAACACTGTTATGTGATGTTTTCAGTTGTTCTGGGAATATACCTAGAAGTGGAATAGCTGGGTCAAATGGGACTTCCAATCCCAGCTTTTTGAGGAATTTCCAGACTGACATCCACAGTGGTTGCACCAGTCTACACTCCCACCACAGTGCAGAATTCCTTTTCCCCCACAGCCTCTCCAGCATTTGTTGTTGGTATTCTGGCCATTCTTTCTGGGGTGAGATGGAATCTCAATGTGATTTTAATTTGAATTTATCTAATGACTAATGATGATGAACATTTTTTGTGTATTTATTAGCCATTTGTATTTATTCATCTGGGAACTGTGTGTTCATCTCAGATGCCCATTTTTGGAATGGGTCTTTGAATTTCAGGGTTCTGATTTTTTTTTTAAATTCTTTATAAGTTCTAGACAGAAGTCCTTTGTCTGAGGAACAGTTCAGTAAGATTTTTTCTCAGTTTGTGGGTTTGCTTTTTACTATGCTGGAGATTTCTTTTGATATGCAGAAACTCTTTAATAAGATATGATCCCAGTTATTGATTCTGGGAAGTATTTCCTGTGTGGTTTGATTCTTGTTGATGAATTCTCTACCTACCCCTATGTCTTCAAGATTTTTACCTAATTTGTCTTCTAACAGATTTAGTGTTTCTGTTTTAATATTTAGATCTTTGATCCATTTAGATTTTAGTTTAGTACAGGGTGATAGGGATGGGTCTAGTTTTAGTTTTCAGCATATGGATAGCTACTTTTTCCAGCACCATTTATTAAAAAGACTATCGTTCTTCCAGTGAACATGTTTGTCCTCTTTATCAAAGATAAGGTGGTTGAGTGTGTCTGTAGTTGTGGTTGTATCTTCTAACCTATTCCATTGATCTTCAGATCTGTTTTTATTCCAGTACCATGTTGATTTTATTATAGTAGCTTTGTAGTATAACTTCAAGTCAGGGATTGTGATACCTCCTGCCTTGCCTTTGCTGCTTAGAAATGCTCTTGCTATTTTAGGTCTCTTCTGGTTCCAGATGAATTGTAGGAGTGATTTCTCTAGATCTATGAGGTATGTGAGTGTTATTTTGATTGGAATGACATTGAATGTGTATAACAATTTTGAGAAAATGGCCATTTTCACAGTATTTATTCTTCCTATCCATGAACAAAGGATGTCTTTCCATTGACTGAGGTCCTGTTCGATTTCTTTTTTCAGGGTATTATAATTTTCCCTGTATAGCTCTTTTACTTCTTTTGTTACATCAATTCCTAAGAATTTTATTTTTTTGGATGCTAGTGTGAAGGGTGTGGCTTCTTATTTTTCTTTCAGTGATTTTTTTTTGTTAGTGTATAGGAGTGCTATTGATTTTTGAGTACTGACTTTGCATCCAACTACATTGCTGAATGTATTTATTATATCTAGGAGTCTCTCAATGGAGTTTTGGGGATCTTCTATGTAGAGTATCATGTCATCTGCAAATAATGATAATTTAACTCCCTCTTTTCCTTTCTTTACTCCTTTTATTTCTCTCTCTTGTCTAATTGCTCTGGCTAGTATTTCCAGTACTATGTTGAATAGGAGCAGTGATAAGGGACATCCTTGTCTTGTGCCTGATTTTAAAGTAAAGGCTTTCAGTTTTTGGCCATTTAATATGACACTTAGTTGTTGGTTTGTCATAGATGGCCTTTATCATAGTGAGGTAAAGACCACTTATTTCTATTCTCCATAAAGTTCTTACTATGAATAGGTGTTGGATCTTATCAAAAGCTTTTCTGCATCTATAGATGCAGAAATGATCATGAGATTCTTACTTTGGGCTCTATTGAGATTTTGGATTACATTTATTGATTTATGTGTGTTGAACCTCCCTGCATGCCTGGGATGAATCCCATTTAGTCATGGTTCATAATCTCCTTGATGATTTTCTGCATCCTGTTTACCAAT
The DNA here is from genome assembly GCA_004027455.1 of Hydrochoerus hydrochaeris. Classification (NCBI taxonomy): domain Eukaryota; kingdom Metazoa; phylum Chordata; class Mammalia; order Rodentia; family Hydrochaeridae; genus Hydrochoerus; species Hydrochoerus hydrochaeris. Next base: position 35,781 of record PVLA01004186.1, on the reverse strand, counting down.
ATTTTATTGAGAATTTTTTGCATCTATGTTCATTAGGAGATTGGCCTATAGTTCTCTTTTTTAGTTTTGTCTTTCTCAGGTTTTGGTAATAGAGTAATATTTGCTTCCAGGAATGACTTAGTGAGAATTGCTCCCCTTTCTATTTCATTGAAGAGTTCGAGGAGTGTCAGCATTAAGTCTTCTTTGTATTTCTTGTAGAATTCCACAATGAATCTGTCTGGGTCTGGGCTCTTCTTTATTGGTAAGGACTTTATTACATTTTCAATTCCAGTCTCAGAAAATGGGTTATTCTGCAGTTTTACATCATCAGGATCCAGCTTTGGTGGTTCATATGTTTCTAGGAATATGTCCATTTCTTCTGTGTTATCGAACCTATGAGAGTAGAGGTTTTTGAAAAAGCTGTTGATAATCTTCTGTATTTCCACAGAGTCTGTAGTGATTTCAGCTTTTTCATTCTATATTGCATGAATTTGAGTCTTTTCTTTCCTTTTTTTAATTAGGTTGGCTAGGGTCTTATCAATTTTATTTATTCTTTCAAAGAATCAACTCTTTGATTCCTTGATTCTTTGAATTGTTTTCTTAGTCTCTATTGCATTAATTTCTGCTCTGATCTTTATGATTTCCTCCCTTCTTTTGGCTTTGTGCTTGGCTTGCTCTTCTTTTTCTAGATGCTTGAGGTGTAGTATCAGGTTGTTTATTTGTGTTCATTCTGTTTCCCTAATGTGGGAACTCAGTGCAATAAATTTTCCTCTGAAGATTGCTTTCATTGCATCCCATGGGTTCTGGTAAGTTGTATTTGTATTTTTGTTTGCTTGTAGATATTGTTTAACTTCTTCTTTAATTTCCTCTGTGACCTATTGATTGCTCAATAGTGTATTATTCAATTTCCATGTATTTGTGGGGTTTTTGCAGTTTCTTTTATCATTAATTTCTGGTTTCATGGCACTATGATCTGATAACATGCAGGGGATAATTTCAATTCTTTTGCATTTGCTTAAATATGTTCTGTGAGCTAGTATATGTTCTATTTTAGAGAATGTCCCGTGTACTGCTAAGAAGAATGTTTATTCTGATGTTGTTGGGTGGAACACTCTGTATATATCTATCGAGTCCATTTGTTCACAGGTGTGATTTTGTTCTGTTATTTCTTTGTTGATTTTCTGTCTCATTGATCTGTCCCTTTGTGTCAATGGCATGTTAAGGTCTCCTATTATAATTTTCTTATTGCCTATTTGATTTTTCATTTCTGTTAATACTTGCTTTGTGTAGTTGGGTGCTCTGGAATTTGGTGCATATATAGTTAAGATTGTTATCTCTTCCTCTTTAAGTTTTCCCTTAACTAGTATGTAAATGACCTTCTTTATCTCTTCAGACCATTCTTGGTTTGAAGTTTACATTGTCTGCAAACAGAATAGCTACCCTTGCTTTTTTTTTTTTTTGAGTCCTGTTATATGAAGTATTGTTTTCCATCCTTGGACTTTCAATCTATGAATTTCCTTTTGGGTTAGATGGGTTTCTTTAGACAGCATAAGGTTGGATGTTGTTTCTTGATTCATTCTGCCAGTCTGTGTCTTTTGATTGGAGAATTGAGGCCATTTATATTAATGGTTATAACTGTTACATATCATTTTATTGTTGACATGTTATCTTTCTGCTGTTGTATCTTTATCTTTCCATTATGTTTGTCTGTCTTGCATAGTGGTTTTTTTCCTATGTGTATCTAGAATGTCTTTCGGTATTCTTTGCAGGGTTGGTTTGTTGATCATGAAATTCTTCAGCTGTACTTTGTCATGGAAGTACCTTATTTCTCCATCCATTTTGTAGGACAGTTTTTCAGGGTACGTCAGTCTGGGTTGGAAGTCATTTTCCTTTAAGATCTGAAATACTTCAGTCCATGCTGTTCTTGACTTCATTGTTCGTGTTAAGGAGTCTGCTGTGATTCTGATAGGTTTTCCTTTATAGATGATTTGTCATTTCTCTCTAACAGTTTTTAAGATTCTGTTCTTATGTTGGATTTTTGGGGTGGTGATTATTATATGTCTGGGTGTAGTTTTATTTTGGTTATGTCTGTTTGGAATTCTATATGCTTCACTACTCTGTATGTCAGTTTCCATTCTCATGTTTGGGAAGTTTTCAGCTATTATGTGTGTAAAAGCCTTTTGATATCATTTGTGTTGTCCCTTTTTTTTTCATTTATCCCTCTTAATCTTATGTTGTTTTTCTTTGCATCATCTTGCAACTGTTGAATTGTCATTTCCTGATTACTTGTTATTTTTGAAAGATCTTTCCTTTCCTGTTCACTAGCTGCAATCTTATCTTTGAGATCTGAAATTGTATCTTCACTTTCATTGAGGAAGTTTTGGGAACTTTCAATAGAATTTTTGATATCCTGTATATCTCTTTAAATCTGCTTCATGCGTTCCTTTTGTTTCTTATAATGTTCATTCAGGGATTCTATCTTTTTGCTTTGCTCCTCTAATTTTTAAACTGTGTTTTCTTTAGATGCATTCAATATTTCTTTCACTACTTTTATCATTTCTTCTTTTACCTAGGAGATTATTTTTGGTTTGAGTTCCCTTATAGTTTCCCATACTTGCTTCTTTATTTCAGTTGATATCATTTCAGACATTTCAGGCGTATGTGTAGAATTTTCTTCTATGTACATGGCTCCTAGGCTTTCTTGGGATGGGCTGAAATATTGAGATTGCACTTTAGGCTTTCATCCTGTCATTTTCCTCTATTTCTGTGTTTCAAGCAATGTTCAAAAGCTTCCCCCAGGCATCTTGGAACATCGGGCATGTTGGAACATGTTGGAAACCACCTCCTGTGCCCTCGGCTCCTGGGACTGAATAAAGGTCACTGAGTGTGGCCCAGTCAGACCGGCAGGACCTCCTGAGCCAAATCCAGTGTTTTAGGAAGCTGTGGGTACTTAACTGCTGGGAGCAATTGTCTTAAACTCTCTCCGGGCCAGTACCAGTGAGTTGGAACTCACCATGCACGGCCTTGGCTCCCTGTATCAAAAGAAGGTCACTGGGCGTGCTCCAGTCAGGTCCGGAAAACCTCCTGAGCTTAGTCCAGTGTTTTAGGGAGCTGGGTGGGTACTTAACTGCTGGGAGGGACGGTCTTAAACTCTCCCTGAACCAGCCCCGGTGTGCTGGTACTCACCTTGTGCGGCCTTAACTCCCTTGCACAGCCATTGACTCCCTCCCATGGCCTTGGCTCTTTGGATTGAAAGAAGGTCACTGGATGTGGTCCACTCAGCCCTGAGAAACCTCTGAGCCTGGTCTAGTGTTTCAGTCAGCTTGTGTTAGCCCATTTTCAAATGCATAGTTTGGCAGCATTTTCTATCACTTCTAAAGGCTTTTTCTTCACTCTGTTTTTTGTTTTATTTGTTGTTCAAAGACTTTTTATTTTCATATAATCCTATTTGTTTTTGCTTTTTATTTCCCATGATTTAAAGTCTTATAAAATCCTTGCTACACCAATGTTATGAAGAGTTTCTTCTATGCTTTCATATAGTACAGAGAATAGAGTAGGGAGGGAAGCTAAAGAATATGGAGAGATACATCAGAGACTGCAAAATTAGGGTTAGATAAGAAGATGACTGTTAGAGCCCTGTTACTCAGCACTGACTGTACTAAATAATACTGTAGTACTGTAGTTATTTCGTAATACTGATTAAAAAGAGATTTTGAAAAGCAATGATAAATGCTTTTGCTAAATATGCTGATTTGATCTTTACAATCTATATATGGTAAGGTTATACTCTATCCCATAAATATTTAGAACTATTGCATGTCAATTAGAAATAAAATACAAATTTTAAAATACCAAGTTCATGAATTCTATTGTTTTTTCTCTGTGTGTGTCTTATCACTTTTGATAGTAAAACTAAAATTCTTTCTACTATATCATTTAAATTCCCAAGCAAAACTGATTCCTAGAGAAAAGTAATGGGCATATACAAGTTTAAATTCTCCCTTTTAGATCACATGTTTATAATTCCCATGAGTTCATTTGTTTAGTCAAAAAAATTGTAGTCTCAAAATAAGACATTTGTGTGTGTCGGTACGGATGCATATTCACTGATAATCTACCATGGTTGGGTTTTAAAAGTATAGTAACATTTTACTCTGTGCATTTGTAGATTGGTTGACAAATAGAAACTTCATCTTGTAAATACTGAGAAGAAAGCTTGTAGATTTCTCTCTTATTGTAACTATTAAATCTTGTGAAATGTGATACTCCAGCCTCTTCTTGGGTCTATCTTCTGTCAAGTTCCTTTTATGCTTTTCCTGTATTTCATGGCATAAGCTCTTAGGGATCTCCCACAGCAGAAATCATCAATCCCTCTTCTTGCCATGTGTATAAATGGGAATACAATCTGAATTTGGGGAGAAGTGGTCAAAAGTCCACCTTGCTCCTCAGTCATCCATGCTCTGCGGTTCAATTACAGGAATAACAAACATCTTGCTTTTTATGTCCTTGGTGCTTCTCAATTCTACCCCTCAAAACTCCCATGGAATTCTTCCAGGACAATTGCAGTCCTTACTATTTGTTTCTCTTTAAATGTCTACAACTCATTTTCAAAGTTTATAATCTTTCTAACGTTTTATCATGAACCTGTACAGTAGCTATCAAAGTTGTTAAACCGCTGTGAAGAGAAGGGAACTGAGACTTAAGCAGGTGAAATAACCCACCAAAGTTCACAAAGATGCTGAATGCCAGGGCTGAGGAAAGAAAGGAGGTCTGGTAATATAAAATTACACTTCAGGAAAATTGGAAACTTTTAAAATGCTCTCAGGTAATTGAATTGAAGAGGATGGAGCATTAACACTGGGAAGCTGAGCATTCAGACTCAATTCTGCAGGTAGTAACTGTCAAGACTTTTGACATTTTTGCCATTACTGAGTGTTCTTGCCTGTAGGAATCTTAGGGCTCTCTCACTGCACCAAGGACACTCATGCAAATAACCCTCTTAACACTTAATGTAAAGAAGGAAACTTGTCACCATGGTGTTCCTAGGAAAATGGAAGAAATGTGGGAAGAAAAATGTGAGGTAATCATAGCTTTGGCTGCTTGAGTAGCTAAGAGTCTTTCATTGGGTTAATGAGGTTTTAATATCATTCTTTCTTTGTTATTTCCCCTGCGTGTTCTACACCAGTAGTTCATTTTTTTCTACATTAGAAAGCCTTGAAAATTGCTTGATGAAACTCTGGTCCATTCTGGAAAATACGTCTCCAGGATTAGATATGCGACTGTGTAATTTTGCTTTCATGGTACTTTAAAAAGCTTAATAATCGAAAAGGTCATGATTAACATCTTTTTGTAGGTCAGGCAATGGATAAAGCTGACATAGTGGTAGAAGTGGTTTTTGTCATGTGTCTGTGCTATTAAAAGTCTTAGCTATGCTTCCCTGTTTAGGAAAGATAATTGATATCCATATCAAAAAGAACAACGTATGATAATTAACAGACTAAAACCTGGAGAATTGTGCATGGCGATGTGATGAGAGTTTATTATGAATGATTATGTGGCCACAGCTACAGTTTTGAACTCTGCTTAGGAACTTTTGCTTTTCATGGCTTAATGTTTGGAAATGTGTAGTCAGCATCAGCTCAGGAAGCAATGCAAAGCTGGATTGTCACAGTAAATTGAAACTGGCTCCCATTATGTGGAACTGGGTCTGTGCAGTTTGGGGAACTTGTTAAGCAGAGTGTAGGGATATTTTTCTAGGTAAGACAGTCAGCAAAGGATTATGGATGTGAAGTTGAGAGAGAATCACTATGCTGCAACTCACAAGCATGAGTTACAAATCCTCCCCAAACATTCTAAAGCTCATATCAGGGTACAGCTTCTGTCATTGTTAGAATAGTTTCCTGTGGAATCTGAGGCTCTTTGTCAGAATCAAAGGCACATGTTCGGTGTGGATGCAGAGATGCCAAAGGACCAACAGGGGAAGGAGCAATCTACAGATCTGGGTGCTGTTTCACAACCATAGAAATAAGACAACAGGTGCAGAAGGCTGCTTGTGTTTTTTCTTCTAGCCTTCAAGTCTTCTATAAGTCTCCCTCATGACCCACCCTCAGAAGAAACAGATTTTAAAAAGAAATAAATGAGTTGATTAAAAAGGAATGCTAATAAAATCCATTGGTTTTATAATATTTTATTAACAAAAAGATAGGAAAAAAACTTTAAAAAGTGATAGACCTGGCCTCCTCAATATCAAAGGCATCTGGGCTGCCAATTTTATCTTTACATTCTGTATATTGGCTGTCATATAAGATTGAAAATCCTATGAGGGAGACCTATTTATCTTAGAGTAAGTAGTTTGATAAGATTCAATAGATGAGACCAAAGACTTGGAAATTATTTACAGATTGCTCTGAAAGAGTAGACACTCATGAATCTAGAAAGGTATCAAGTATTATGGCTGAGGAAGGTGCCTTAGAAAGCACATGGGCAGACCCTCCTTGGTAAGGGCTCGTCACTGGTGTTACTATTTAAAACAGGATACAAATGACAAATTTTATGAAAAATGATCCATATTATCAACAGAATTTCTAAAGGAATTAAGTAGGACATATGAACCCTATTAAAATTAAAAATTCAACTTCTTTTGTTGTACTTTTCCTTGTCTATGAATTTCTTCTAAATTCATCTTTGACCCTGGCCTTTATTGTCTACATTCCTGCCAGGATTCTCGACACCTGAGCCCTCTAGAGCACCACCCATCAGGTCATATTTATAACACACTATGTCTTCTGAACCCTGCATTACTGGACCTTTCTAGCTCCTCATGCAAATCAGTTCCAAAGGCTTCCAAACCACATAATCAAGTACAGTCACAAAACCACCTCTATGTCTTTGGTAATAATTCCCTGTATTCATCAGTTTTTCCATTGCTGGATACAATGCCAATACCCACCACTTAAAGAAGGAGCACTTTAATTTGGCTTGCTGTTGTAACCCCTTATTGCAATGCTCCAAAGCAGAGCCGTGGTGGGAGGGCGGACAGGGAGAAAAGGTGCTCAGCTTATGTTTATTGGAAAGCAGAGCAGAAGAAAGCCATAATGAAGGGACAGAGGGTCAGACAGAGACCCAAAGACCACATCCAAACACACCCCCCAAACACGCCTAAAATTATACTCACGAATTCCCTGGATGGATCCCTAAATCCATCAAGAGTAAACACCACTCTAACCACCACAAGTAGATCAGGACCATTTGGAACAGAAAGCCCCATACCCAGGACAAATGCCAGTATATTCTTGTTATAAGTGACTTTAGAAGCAAATAACATTATTTTCTTAAAACAAGAGTCCATAGGGTCAGGGAAAATGGAGTCGTGACAATGAATTGCTATATTAACAAAAATTATCTTGAACTGGTAGATGGGCATATCAAATTCAAATTATTAAATTAACACACAAGTTCATTTGTTGAAGATGGTACTTAGGTGCTAGAGTAAAAACCTGACATGTCCAAAATTAACTTTATATTTTGTGAGAACAGAAATAAATACATCTGGTTGCTGTTAAATAGGAAACTAGCTGAGTGCAGGAGAAAACACACCAGATTTTGCATCAGTGCTAAGGTGAGCTCACTGTGGCACTCCTCAGGGCATGTGGAGTCAGGGGTCTCGATAAGCTACCCAGCAAGCCCTGCACTTGCACATGGAAGAGGAGGGGAGCCTGCGGGGCTGCCAGGTGCTTGTGTAAAACTGTGTGGATGCAGGACGAACACAAGGCCCACAGGACATCACATCCTGGATTTGTGCTCACCAGCTGCATTCCGAAAACACGAGGCCATAAAAGAGCTTTCTTGCCTAGACTGAACTTAAAAGTCACACTGCATATCTATCTTACAGCCGCTGCAGGTACACTCAGGAAAGTGATTAGAAACATCTCTACTTCACACCGCCATAGTCAGTAGGATAATTTATGACAGCACCTTCTCATTTCCTAACTGGCTACCTGCCTCAGCGCCTATGGTATGGCCCTGACCACTTGGAACGCACAAAGTGATGTCTTCATTTGTCTAGGAAACTAGTCAAACGGTCAGAAAGACGAGCAAACAAAGTATTAAAACAAATCCATCTGTGAAGCTGCTTCACCACTGGCAAACTGTAGGGCCATATTTAATCCCACTAACGCTACCTAGAAAATGAGGGCGCAGTAAAGTCAGTTTGGGGGGAGATACGATAACAATTGTTAGGGGTGTTAGAAACTCTTGCATGTTGAACAGTGTGTTTGACACGTAGAACTGAGGCAGAGAGTGGTTAAATATTTTCTGCTTCAGAAGCCGAAAACTCATTACATAGATTTTGTACAGTAGAATTGGGAAATAAAGGACTGGGAGTTTCCATGTATCTCACTAGCACCTAGGGAATTCTTCTCAAACACAGTCTACGTGCATTTTCCACTTTCCAATAAATTACTGCAAGTGACTATCTACCACCGGGACCCCTGTGTGGGACGAGACTTTTCTTCATTCCTTTGGAGTAAATAATTGTGCTTCTGGTTGGTGGGGAGAATGTCTCATTTATATTTTCCCTGAAATATTTAGAAAGATGGATAACAACACTACTCCAAGTCTCTGAGCCAACATTTGGTTTGCTGGAGCATTTCCTGACAGTTCCCTTCCAATCTGCAACCCAGTCCAGTGTTTGTGTGTACACTGAATGTGAGTTTAAGGCTCCATTCCAAGTAATACTGCAGTTTTCTTTTGATGTTTCTCATGAAACAGTTGAGGAAGGCAGGCATGGTACCAGATCCACTTTGTAGGAAAGGAAGCAAAACCAGAAGGCTCTGGAGTTTCTAAAACTTATACACACACCTGGTAAACAATGCTCCAACTTTCATTGCTTTTTCTCTGGGTAGCTCCAAAACTGAAGACTACAGTACATGGTTCTTGTCACTAATTTATTTTCATTCAGTTAGATGATAAGAAGACACAACCAAAGAAAATCCAATAAAATTTGGCATTCAGAAAAACTATTGGATACATAGAAAAATCTGGGAAGAATAGAGTCATCCACTCTAAAAAGATATTAGCAATTTTATAACTAGCCACATACAAGAAAGATCATTTTACTGGACTCTGAGTAGTACCCCCAATGCGGTGGAAGTGTCCTCGATTGACCTGCAGATAGGTTCTTTGTACTTGGTGCATGAGAAACAATTTCAGGACACATTGGTGAGAGGCATAAGGTTATTAGGCAGAGCTGAAGAGGTGAGCAGCAGGAGAATACAGGTGCAAGTTGTCCAAGAGGCCTCACTATGTCCCAGGACTGGGGACAGACCTTTGGTTTTGGAGTCATGCTTTATGATGCGCACTCTAAAATGTTCTAGAACATTCTTTGAACCTTTGGATCCATTTCTTCCTGGTAAGGTCAGGCTGCCCACCCCACAGACCTCATTAACTAAGTTAACTTCTAGACCTAAAGCATCTTTCACAGATTTAGTGTGATAGGAGAAAAAAGAACAATCAGACAGACAAATCGAGGGAGCAGACACACCCTCAAGGGCTCAGATACAGGTAACTGTGGGTAACTTTGGGTTCTGAAGCTGCAGCTTTACTGAAGGTACAATTTTAAAATTGATTTTCCTTGTCTTATTTTTATCTATCTGTATTTTTTCTTTCCTACCCTTACTCCGGTCAAACTCAATAGCTATTCGGCCTTTGTCTTCCAAGGCTTCCTGAAACATAGAGTCAACCCATGACGGGTTTAAGTTGCCATCAATACCCCCAGACGTGCTGTTGGCTCTGCTGGCTCTCAGTTTCCTTTAGTCTTGGACCAGTGGGAAGTGAAACAAATTCACCAGGAAGACACAAAATGCCTCCAAGACATTCATCTCTGCCCTTTCTCTGAACACAGGAACAGATAGGAAGTTCCTGCACAGTAACTTCATTTCCAGCTCAACCTTGTGTATGGCATCCCACATGGAAGCACATGCTCTGCTTCTAATGGGTACCAGCTTCCACCTTTTCAGAGTCGAATACTTCTGGTGGGAACTGGAGCATTCTTGTTCTCCTGCACTGATCTCAATAGAACCCCAGAAAAAAATATGAAGTCAGCAACACCTCTTTTAAATTTGTTGATTTTTTTTTTTTTGAACTGGCCTTTTTCCTGGAACGCTGGATGTGAGCCAGCCCTGCTGGAAGAAGCACTTTTGCTGACACAAGCTGGCTCAGAGCCTCCCGCAGCTCTGAAAGGGGCACCGCAGGCTGGGCAGGCTGCTCAACCTCTGTGCCACCCTGGTGTCTCATAAAACTAATAATGCAAATTCCAGAGAAGTGCATGATGTTTAGAATAACATATTGCATTTCAGGTCTTTATAAAAGAATTTGTTATTACAAATATCCTGTGTTTTTACACACATTGCTTTGCATTACCATTGTATGAAATGTGTCTGCTCTTCTTCATTTAAAGAAATTAAATTTATTCCATTAATCATACTGATCCTGAATTTTATTTATAATTATTTAAATGGATTTGAAGAGAGGCTTATTACTTACAAACTTTTGATCAATTTTTCAGACATTCTTCCTTTCCCAAAAGTTCCTTTGAGGACTTTGTCCACTCACCCAACCTCTATTTGTGAAATTCATCACTGCAATAGCTTTGTCTGCTTCATAAAGAGGGAATTCCCTTTTTGCTCCCTTGGTCATGAAATAAAATGCGATAGATAAAGCATGATAACATAGGAGTAACAGCACGATAATTAATACATTTTTATAAAAGTTTATGTGCTTTTGAGTTGAAAGAGGCACATTTGTCAAATAAGTAGACCAAATTTAAATTACAAGACCCTAGGTAAAATTTCTACAGACAACAAAATTGAGACCTCCTGAAAACAAGGATAGCTAAACTAAGATGGTGATATATATTAAATAGAACATTTGAGTTGTCCCAAACTGTTGATATATCTCTTTCAAACTAATATGTATGAGTTTGGTGTTGGGACATTCCAAAACAGTTTCCAGCTTTTACTGGAAAAGAAATGGAGCTTCAGAAAGTAAAGTAGAACCATTACCACAGCTCCTTAGAAACAGAATGAGAACATAATCCCCAAATTTCAGAATTATCTGGACCACCTTTAAGTATTCTAGTATGTAAAGTATTGAACCTTGAGGCCAGTTTTGCTAAATGTCAAAGATGTAGGAGCCCAATAGTTGGAAAACTAGTCATATCTGAATAGTTGACAATAGTATAACTCAAAAGACACTTTTAGTCATTAAGATCTGTTTGCCTTTATCATATTTATACTGCCTTATGATTTTCTGTGTTTTTTTTTCACAATTTTCCCCAAATTCCTTGTCTACTTTTTCTTGTCATACTATTGTTACAGTATGGGGATTACTCTGTAAGCTTTTGAGGTGCATTATATAACAACTGTAGAATTTAGGAGACATTGATCACACCCAACAGTGCAAGTTTAATCACCCAGGATGAACAGCAATTTAAACAGCCCTTTTCATGTTTTCCATCATGTTCAATTTACATTCAATGTTAGAGTTTACATTTTTTTTAAACACAGTCTGCATTCACCTGGGAGTCAGGAGATAAACTCAAGACCCCAAGAAAATTTAAGCAGAGTGTAGGGTACTTTCTCTGCTTTCTGCTCAGTGTCTGCCTCAGGCACTCTAAGGAATTCCCATCAAATACCTTCTACAGTGTTTGAAGACAGCTGGGCAGCAAATGGGCACAAGACAGCACTTTAGAACCATGCTCATTTACCACCTCACAGGCGTTCAGTTCAGAATTCCAGCTGGACTCACCTGGCTCTCTGCTTAAGACCTCATCCATCCAAGACAAGGTGTTTACCCTAACCTTGAGGCTCAGGGGAGGAGTGTGCTCCTAAGATCACCCAGAATGGGGGGATTCAATTCCATTATCACTGAGAGTGGATCTGGGATTGCTCTCACGTTCTGTAGTCTATTCTAGGTCCTTTCACTGGGGCCCCCTCCAACTTAGTGTAAGAGATTCTCCCTTACATTGAATTCCCCCCTTCTCCATTACTTCCTGCTCTCTTACTACCTTAATACAACTCCCTAACCAATGCTAACAGCAGGGAAATCTAGTTATATGGGACCATGAGTTTTGCTGTGTAATATGACAGAACTATTGGGAACAACATAAGAGAGCAAAGGCTACGGGGTTCAGCTTAGAATCCCCCCTTCCACAGCACCAAGTTCCACAGCTGAGTCTACAGTACAGATTGTCTTATTGCTACTATGAAGGTGCTGTTTCTTTAGCATCTGTAAGTAGTTTGCCTTTGCCAAATGTGTAATGTCAAAAGACAGGAAAAGTGTGAATTCATCTTGACTTGGTGTTTCCATGTGCAAATGGAAGGGAACACTGCCTAAAACGGTTATTAGAATTATGGCATGTCTTTCTTTCCCCTTTTGTAGTCACTGTAAATATTAGGAAAGATTAAAACTAAAGTACCTGATATTTTTGAAAAATTATTAGATAAATCATATGACTTACAGGTAACAGTGAGGGATAGAAGGGAGTGGCAGGGTACATAACTAGCCCAGGTCTTGGTCAGTAAGTGGCAAAGTTGATACTTGAACGGAGACCCTGCTGGCTCTGGTGTGAGTAACAATGGTCTGGGATGTATCAGGGACTTTTCCAGTCCTGTGACAAAAGCCTTCTGTTCAGAGGTTGCTCATAAATTATTAATGAGCCTATGTTTTTCTGATTTTGCTGCTTCAAAATGGCCTTTTTATACTAGAGAAGTTCAAAACATTGATTTAAACATATACCTTGGGTAGTCATAAGTTCTGATCACTACTTTGAGTATCCTGTGCTGTAAATGGAGAGATGAATGAAACAGTTCACGGAGAGGCAGAACTCCGGTGCAGGAAAGGAGAGGCAGAAAGTGAGCACGGAGGGCTGAAGGTTTCCTCTGGGGAGAAGGACTCGGCGGAAGCCCAGCAAGAATAAAACAGAAAGCGAGTGACGAAAGGAGAACACGAAAAAGTTGGACACATTCACAGATTTCAGTGAAAGGCCTCATACAAAAGGTGCATACAACCTACTGACACCTGATACAGCAGTCACTAAATAAGAATTTAACACAGTTTTCTCCAGCTGTTGAGAAAGTAGAATATTGAGAAGTAAGAAGAGCAGCATATTTCTTAGAAGCAAATGAGGGTGAGCTTTACGTAAAGGTGACAGCAGCATCAGCAATCAAACAGACTGAGGCAAGGGGGAGCGTCGGTGGCCTGAGCAGAGATCCAGGTGCACTGTCTGGTAGCTTTGCGTTCACAGCACTTTGATTGCAAGCTATGGCAGCCTACACCCCAACTCCCGAAGAATCATTTCATGCAGATGGAGAAACTGAGGTCTAGGCACTTACACGATTAATAGCCTCGTATCCCTGCTCATCTTTTCTTGGTTCCATATTGCCTTTTGTTTATAACCACATTTATTTTGCACATGTGTGCGTGTGGACACACCTATAAGCTGTGTATCCTTTTAACAAAGATGTTAGCGGCAGGTCCTCTACGGGGAGACATCAGTGTGTCTTAAGTAGTTACTAACCATTCTGGGTATAAAATGCAGAGAGGGGGAGTGTGAGGGTGCTTTAACCTCTGCTCAGACTTTCAGCACTTTCTACTTCCTGCAGATTTCTCATCGTGGCGAAGATTGGCAACTGATCACCCCCAACGTGAGAAATCCCAAACAAGAGGATGCTCAAATGAATTACCTGATGCATAATAGAAGGATTTTTATGCAGATAATATCTCAAATGACATCCCCGCATTTCTCGATTATTAGTGGTTTTCCAAGAGAATTGTACTGCTGTCAATCAAAAGCCTTTCTGAAGCACCGTGAATAAACAGCATGAAGAGCACACATGACGGTTGGGAGTCAGAGGCTTTGCATCACCACTTTACTGCTCATTCGGTGTGTGTCATTGGGTTCTATCTAATGTCCCTGCGCGATTTAATTTGTGAAAATGAAACAGATGATCTCTGGTGTCACATCTAGTATTATAATTTTGTAATCAAATATAAAAAGATCATCACCCGCTATGGATTTCTAGTAACTTGCAAAGTCCCGTTCTCTTAGCCTAGTGTCACATCTGTCCAAGCTCCGTTTCTCCATCTCCTTCCACCTCCCTCCCAACACCTTGCAGTGGAAACAAATATAGATAGAGTGTGAGCCACGACCTGGGCTGGGCAGTATAAACATGAAACTTGTATGTTCATTGTTATTTTCCTACAGATTTCAAGACAGTGATGCCACAGTTCATAACAGTTTAAAAGGACAATCAGTGATACATCTCAGGCTACTGGAGGCCTGTAAAGAGCTGATTTTCCTTCAGCATGAAGCTAGTTAAGGACTGAGTCTCATCATCATCGTTGGTAAAGTCACCTTCATACTAGAGAAGTTCCCAGTTCATCTTTGGAAAACTGTAGTTAAAATCATAGGAGATGAAGAATAAAAGAAGTTTTGCTAGAGAATGTTACCCGTTTCCTTTTTTCCCCTAAAGTGTTTGATTTACTTTCATAGAGTATCTGACAATGGGCCCCATCATTTTGACTTGCAAAGTGAAGTCTGAATGCCATCCCTCGCTTGGTCTTGTAGTTAATACCTCAGTGCACATTTATTGAGACCTGGTATTCACAGACATCCCTAGATATTAGAGACACAAGACTGAACAAGGCAGGTCTTTTTACTTCACGTTCCATCTACAGTGAAAGAGGCGATGCATACTGAAAGTTACCAGACACAATTAGGAGCTCAAATAGAGCACTGTACAAGGTGTCACGGCAGACAGAGAACAGGTGACATCTAATTCTGCCTGAGAGACAAGAACAATTTCACAATGAAAGTGGTTTTATCGAATAAGAGATTTTCCCCATTAAGAGTGTAAGTTTTATTTGAAGAAAGGGCAGAGGGCAGCTTCCAGACAGAACAACTACAGCTGAAACTAGGAGATGGGAGAGCTGAGGGGGACTGAGAGAACGGATTAAAATGGGGTGATGCTGGGACTCCTTATTGCTCAAAGTATGCGGGGTGGAGAAGCTAAGGTACTTGAGAACAATATAGAAGAAGTTAGATGCCCAGCTAAGTGACCTAGGCTGATTTTCCCATTTTGTGGACATAGTGTTGTCTGCCAAGTGTTTAATATCTCAGTCACTCTCATTATAAAATAAGTAAATTCAGTTTCTTCACCGAAACCCGATTCCCCTGTACATTTGACCCGTATGATTTTAACATGACACCACTTTCTGAATGTAGGAGTGAGCGTCACACAAGGTGGTCCTCCTGCCAGGCTGTGTATCCTTTCCTGACAACAGTACCTGCCACAGCAACCGACTGTCCCCCATGTGGGTCTGCACATAGCAGGCCTCAGGGTCATTGTTATCATGACTGAAAGAACAAAGACTGAAGCCAGAAACCAACCAAAGCCTCAAAAGAAAGGCTCTCAGAATTTTCTACTTGAATGACAGTGAAAAAAAGTCTATTTTATTTGAGGAAGTTTGAATGAAGTCAAAGCAGTACCACAAGTCAAAATTTAATAGGGTTATATTTTACAATGTAAGAAATAATATTTTAGCTATGAAAAAGAAAAAAGTAATTAGGAAACAAGAACAAAACTTCTGTAAATGGGAGAAGAATGGTGATTGAAAGGAGTGTAGAGGAATAGGAGAAAAAGATAATCAAGTTACATCCTCAATGACTATAATCATCTAAGCTATAACAATAAACTTAACTAAAAATACTTTAGATGCAGATTACTGACATTCTGGTGCAGTTTTGCAGAAGAGGTTATGATGGAATGAAAGAAGACCAGGTTTAAAGGAACTGCAGTAGAAAATTAATGATAAAGACCTAACTCAGTGCAGTGACGCTGGACAGGTGATTGGAGTTATTGCCTATTTAATTCCAGTTTGATTCACTAGGCCTAAACTCAGAGCTGAGGCCAGTGTGTTCTTTATGTGGTTGCTGAGTGGGTAATATGACAGCACATGGAGACAAGAGGTATGATCTGTAGTGAAGGACTCGGGAATTTTGTGAATGCCTATATTGCTAGTACATGCAACAATTTGGGTAATGGTAGCATTACATAAGCTACCAAAAACAGAGCAGGAAAAGCCACTATCATGGAGGAGGATGGAATAGTGTTAACTGCAAAATTCATTTTTGCATATTTAGGAGCAAGCTAGGCAGAATTTGAAGGTGGACTTATTAAGATTCACATCCTGTGTTGGACACAAAAGAACAATTATTCCCTGTGTATGGGGAAGGACCCGTGTGTGTGTGATTCTAATGAAATGTCACACTATTGACCAGGTTACATCCCTTGCCAAGTCAGAATGGGTTCCAAGAGAGTAATTGATGTTCACAGTAACGGATTCAAGTTGAGTAAAAAGGACATTATCCCGAGTGAATCTGGTTCCGATGAGGGTGTGGACTGATGAGAGAAAGATTCCTTGGCTACTGTTATAGAAGTGACACACAGGACTGTGAGAGAATCATGCCACTGCACACCGAGTACTGGCAAGGCACAAGGTTTAAGCTTAGACCAGGAAAAGAAAAAAAATGTATAAATAGGTGTATATATGCAAAAGAGAGCTAGGATAGTTGCACTACTAATTCTATTAGTTCAAGGAAAGGAACAGTTAGTGCTCATATCGTTTGATCAGTTTTGCATGCCTCTGTCTGGTCATCTGAGCGACTCTTCTGAAGACAACAATGTGCAATAGAACAACCATTGCTAAATTCCTATCATCTTGCTTGAAATCCTGTATCCATATTGTTTCCGGTTTTGTTGTTGTTGTTGTTGCTGTTGTATGTTTCTTTTGTTTTTTATTTTTTCTGTTTCTTTAATTAAAAAAAAGATTGGAACAAAACAAGCCACCCTTCCAGCCTCTCATCCCAGGATTGCTGATTTAATGCAGACCATATCATGAGTTTCTAAAGGAAGCTGATGTGACATGTTGCGTCTCTCCCTGTGATGGCATTCTTCATCATTTAATCTATAACTGTTGAAAACAGCTAACATCTGCCCAAATTTAAGTTCTTTGATGTCAGTGCTTATTCCTGTGATTTCTCAGACATCTTAGAAATGAGCTGCATTTTTTTTGATAATAAATATGTTAAGAAATGAACATTTGAAGTTCTGTTTCTTGATAAATATATTTTATAGAAATCTAGCTGCAGTGTGTGCTGTGCCTTTGAATGTGTGTTTGAGAAATGTGTTCATGTTTTAGCTCCAAAATGTCCCCCCAAACACGTCTCACTGCATGAAGCAAGTGCACCTGCTGCCTTGTCTGTATCTTTCAACACTCACCATTACGTGTCACAGACTATTTATTGCAAGAACTGTAAAAGCCTGAGAACTTCACAAAGGAAAACAAGCCATCAATTTACCTGCAAGTTGCCCTAAAATAATAGAATTTAAGATAACTCTCTCCCAGCTTCCTGACCTTTCCCTTGAAATTCTTTGCAATAACTTCTACTCATCCTTCCTGAGATGTTCAGTGAGAGGAATTAGATACCCAAAACCCATGAGCAAAGATCATCTTCTAGGTGATGCACTCCCTCTTAATTTTGTTAGTGTAAATGCAGAAATATACAGAAAACTTCGAGTTGATAGAGAATATTTCTATAAAAAGAAAAAGGAACGATTTCAATATTGCACATGCACAAAGACACACATACATACACTCACACTTCCTACTCTCAACACTTTTTTAGTACTGGGTGTGTAACCTAAGGCCTTGTGCGTGCTGAGCTAAGGCCTAGCTCTGCTGTGTCTTCAGCCCAACTCTGCCCTCTTAGATAGAATAATTTCTCTACTCTGAGTAGGAGAATGGGGAGAAAAGATGAGCAGGGATCTTCATTTTCTACCTTTTTATTCTTTGTTATTTGCAAGCAGGTTTTATTCACAAAAAAAGTAACAGAGATCAATAGCTTTGAAATCAGCAATGACCTCAGTGCTGGGAAAACCTGCAGGCTGCCCAGTTTCTGCTGTCCCATTCTGACTGGTTGACTGATGGACAAGGCAGGACTGACACCTCCCTGAATCAAATCTTCCAAATATGCCATTAATTTTTGAGTTGGAAAATGGTAAAATCTTTGGCATCATAAGGAACGTCAACTCTTTTGCTCACACTTGGACCCCTCACCAACTCTTTTGCTCACGCTTGGACTCCTCACCCCAAGAGGAGCCAGCTTCCTGGTCACACCAGTCAAAGAGTCCTACCTGCCCAGTGTGGTGGCAGCCACCTCTCACCGCAGTGTTCTGGAAGGAACATGAAGCAGAGTCACCGCATCCAAGCCCAGCTGGGGCAGGTCAGCCGCTTAGCTAGATCCTGTTTTAAACATGACAGATAAAAATTGATGAAGTATCTCACTGTGAAGGTCATGACCTCCGTGCTCACTACCAAAAAGAGTAGCAGCAAGTACACAATCGTAGCAAGAGGTCCTGTGAAAACAAAGGTCTCCTGCCACCTGGCTTGTGGGTGAGCTCAAGCACCGTCAGAGTGGCTCCTCCATGCCTGGTGTCTTGACGCAGAAAACTGCGGTCCTGCCCGGTGTCCCAAGGCCAGCCTCCCTCGCGGGCTCATCTCTTAGCGTCCGTGGGATTATGCGAACTGCCTTCCACAGGCCATTGCGGTTTGGGGCGCTGTTGTGCTGAATGCGCAAGTAATGCAGGTTCTAAGGGTTCTGCTCCAGAATCCTCCTGAGAGCTACTTCAAAATAATCATGATTAATTCAGTAAAAGGAAAACAACTATAATGCCAGAGTGTCCTCAATTAGCTCTATGGCGTACAGCAGATTTTTGAAAAGTTAATCACATCTGCAAAGTCCATTTCTCTATATTAGTGTCATAGTCACACGCTCTAAACGACCAGAATATCTTCAGGGAACCATTACACAGCCTACCACGGTTGTTAATGCTCATTTACACCAGACAGAGCCTGCACAGTTAATGTCTGGAAAGCTATTTTCTGCTAAAGCTAACAATGCAGTTGAGTTTCCTTTGTTATTTTTTAATTTATTTTTTACTATACAGCTCCTGAAGCTTCACATGGATTTGATGAGAATGAACAATCTCCAGCAGGCATGTTGCCCAATATCTTGAAGGAAGAATGGCAAACAGGATGGAGTGTGAATGCTTGATACAGGTGGGTTTTTTCTTTATTTTATCCCTAATAACTAAAACAACTATCTTGAAGGTAGAATGAACTTGGGAAGAAGTCTAGCCTTTGTTTGTCTTAGAAAAATGCCCCAAATGGCTCCCTCATTACAAGGAGGAGCAGGTGTATAAATCTAAGCAAGGGAACGAGTCATGCTCCAGGGATCAGGACAGGAGTCACAAACAGAGTGTGGATATTTAAAATAATGACCTGGCATGAAAATAGAGATTCTAACAGAACGAAAGGAATGACAAAGAGAAAGGTGCCTGGAGAAATTCTGAAAGGAGGAGTAGAGGATTAAATAAATCACAAACAGAAATATGTCAGAAAACAATTCCATATCCTAGAAGCATAAAAATGGGCCATCGCTTTCCATAATACATGAATACACAGGGCAGGGAAATTTTCAATAATGATGAACCAGGTTTTGAGAAATCCCGAGGGACATTTGTTTAGAATGAACATGATCGATTAAATCCACAAACACAAGAGTTGATGAAAATCTTCCATAATTGATCACATTTTTCTTTTCTCCTTTCTAAAAGCAAAAGTTAAGGTTTCAGGACTTTAAATCCAAAAACATTTCTCCACAGCCTGGCTGTGACAAGAACGACACTATCTATCTATCTATCTATCTATCTATCTATCTATCTATCTATATGGCACTGAAGAAAAACAAAAGGCATAAGCACGTTTTTTATCTACTAAGCCTGTAAATACCTCCTGCCTCTTTCATTAAGTGTAGAGAATGATTTTTGATCACATGAATGCAGCTCTTTGAAGGATAAGAAAGATATTGCTTATATGTGCCTAGGGTACATCTTTAAAGCGAGACTACTGACGTATAATTCAGTTAGGTAACATTCAGTTCCTTTTGAGCACAGTTCTGTGTCTTGTCAATTGTAAACAGTTATGCAAACACTACAACAGAAAAGATGTAGAAAAGCAGGGAACCTGTTCCTGCTGCTCTGTAATCAATCTAACCTTTCCCTGGTATTAGTTGGAGCCACTGATCTATTCCAGGTTCCAGTGTTTGGCTTTTCTACCGCGTAGCTTTTGAGACTTCTTTGCTTTCTTTCAACAATGCCCTTGCTGTGATTGACATATTGCTGCATCTAATTTATTTCTATTGTTGAGTAGTATTTTATGGTGGTATTTAAATATAATTATTAATTACATTTAATCATTTGATCTGGTCCACAGCATGCTGAAAGAGCACATGCAACAAAATTTATACAATTAAAAATGAAATTAGATAAGTTTAATGTAAATATCTACTCATAAAGTCGTGACGGAACTGAGGTATGAACAAGATCATTACCCTGAAAATTTGTCTCGTAAACAAATCCCTTTCTTCTGCATCAACCTATCCTTGAGCAACAGCCATCTGCCTTCACTACAAAGAAGTGTGAACCGCAAGACTTTTGTTCAGTTGTAATTATGGACTTTGTAGTCTGAAGAGTTGGTTTGCTTTAGGTTCTGAGTAGCACAACCCAGGCTGTGCTTAAGTCCTGATGCCTTCCATTCAGCATGATTATTTTTAAATCCATCCATGTCATCCTATGTCCATAGCTAATTCCTTTTGATTGCACAGTAGAGTTCCAAACACGTTCTCATACTGACACAGCACAACTTGTCTGTCAATTTCCTTATCGTTGCAGACTTAGGATAGTTCCACTTTCTGGCTAATAGACATGAATGTCCTGTGAACATTTATGACCACATGAGAGTATGGATAATTTCTTTCACTTCTTTGGGCAATATTTAAAAGTAGATTGACTGGATCTTTTGGTAAGAGAACACCTAGCCTTTAGAAATGGCCAGATTGCTTTCCAAATGGCAGTGTGATTTTAAATACTTTGCACTAGTGCATCAGAGTTCTTGTTTCTCCATGTTCTTGCCAAAACCAAATATGGTAAGACATTTAAATTTTGCCTGTCCTTGTTTGCATGTAGAAACATGTAATTGTAGTTTAATTTTCATTACTGTTATAATTAACGGTGTCCTAACATCTTTAAATCTGTTACTTGTCACTTCCATAACTTTAAAGTTTTTATTGTTTTGTTGTTTCTAAACATGAGGTATTATCATTTTTATATTTATAAAAAGAGTAATTTTTCTTTCACTTCAGTAATATCTTTTAACATTTTCTATAATGTGGGTGTATTGTTGATGAAATATTTGATTTTTATATGACAAAATTATTTGAGACTTTATTTTTTATCCTCAATTACTTATTAGCTGGAGCACTTTTGAGGTTTTGCTGCACTGTTCAAAATACAAACACACACACACACACATATGCTGGTAGCTTATGTCACTGGATGGAACTATAAGAAGTCTTAAATACTTTGAAGCAAAAACTCCTTTCTTGTGAGTTTTCTTACATATTTGACTTCTACATATATCATAAATCTTGCATTTCCTTCTTAATAGATTTACTTTCAACAGCCAATTGCTTTTAAGATTTGTTAAAAATTACATATATTTGCCATATATTCTCCTTAATTTACAATGGATCTGTTTCTCAATACCATAACATTGTAACTTCCTCTACAGTTAATCAGAATCATTGAACGGAAAGCTGATTTCTAATGAACAATGGTTATCTCAGGTATATATACAATAGCTGGTGTGATGGAAGGTGAAAACATAAAAACAGTATCCAAAACAGCAGCGAACCTATCTCACATGCGCCATAGCAGGCTACTTCTCTTATCAGAAGCTCTAGAACGTTTGCCATCGCTGATCTGAAATGTTCGTAGCACAGTAGTTCATCAGTTATTTACCTAGTCAGTCATGGAACTGACTGAGCATTACAATTTCCTGCAACTGTCAGGCACTGTAGAGGATAGCCCATGGCAACTTACTCGCCTAGGAAAAAGACAGCAATTCATATCTGAAGTAGAGTTTTTTTTTTATTAAAATGGTATAGGTTTCATACTATTGCCAAGAGGAAAAAAAACTGATATTCAGTTATGCTATAAAAGCCCATGTGTATACTTTATTTCATTTTGTTCTTCCTAGAACAGTTCATTTCTTTGTGTAGATCTAATTCTCTGGTGTCATATATCTTTGCTATGAAATGTTTCTTTTATATTTCTTATAGCACAAGTGTGTAACAATCAATGCCGTTTACTTTTGCTTTTGTGAAAAATTGTACTTCCCTCTCATTTTTCTGGATGTAGTATTCTGGGTTGACAGAATTTTTCCTTGTATGCTTTAAACCTGCTCTGCTTTCTAGATAAATAACTGAAAATGAGAAGGCAACTGTAATACATAGTTTTGCTTCTTTCATCTTGCATTTTACTTCTTGCTACTGTCAAGAGGTGAGTGTTGTCTGTCTGTCTCTCTCTCTTTCTCTGTGTGTGTCTGTGTGTGTGTTCCCTCTCTTTGTCTATGTATGAACAGCAATGGCAGTTATGGTATAGTTATTTGTGCTAGCAGTAGAATTGAAACAGCTTAAAAATAGCACTTAGAAAACAGAAATAACTGACATAAGAAAAGAAAACTCCAAAACAATAAACCACATTGGAACCAAGTATTCAAGAGGTTTGGGTCACTGTTAGACTGTTATTCGCTGTAGTGTCTCACCACAGCTGTGGGTTGTATATGCAGACTCAACTAGTTGGGCATAGAGAAAGTACTGCAAAGATAAATGAAAACGTACAAACTCTTTATCTTATTACTCTTCTTCAATAATAGTTTGACAACTATGTATGCATTATAAGTACTCTGGAGGTGAGTTAAACTTAGTGAGAAGATTAAAAAAAAGCATGCATTTTACTATTTATATGTGTGCATGGTTACTGGGTACTAGAAAAAGAAAAAAATCTAAGACTATGACAGAAATAATACTTTAAAATATAGTAGGAGAAATTTTTCCAAAAAATATTGAATGATCAATTGGAGATTCAAAAATTCAAAGAATCCCAAACAGGAGAAATGTATCTGTTCCTTGGTGTTTTCTGGGGTTTGTTTCCAGTTCACGACCACCCCAACACACGTTTCCTTAGGAATCCCTTCCTCAGGTGTTTCAACGTATCTGATCTCTTAAAATTAGTTTTTTATCATTTATATATTTTGTGTTTCTTACAAGCCCAGTGACTCATTCTCATAACTTTCTTTTCTCTGTTGAAATTTTCCTTTACTCTTAAAACTTTTGTACTACGTTTTTCATATCTTCATCATAGTTATTTTTGTGTCTCTGTGTGACAATTTTTCCTCTAGTTTTTTTTCCCACTTTGACACTGTTCTAAGGTTAGTATTGACAATATTTTTTCAATGTTCCAATCACCATGATTTATCATGATCTGACACACAATAATCTAGCATTTATCTTACTTTTTTTTTTTTGCTTTGCTCAT
This sequence comes from Hydrochoerus hydrochaeris, assembly GCA_004027455.1. Lineage (NCBI taxonomy): Eukaryota > Metazoa > Chordata > Mammalia > Rodentia > Hydrochaeridae > Hydrochoerus > Hydrochoerus hydrochaeris. The sequence continues at coordinate 12,244 of PVLA01004186.1, read as the reverse complement.
TAAATAATCATTTTGAAAAGAACTACTGTTAGGATTGGAAATGCACAGGGCAATTTCAGATCTCTGTTCTTCTACTGAAGTTCGGGGTCATCACTGCTGCTTGCTGTGGTTGCATTCTTCTCATGAGGACTTAGTTAAAGAGCTGATCCTCTAGGACTCAAATAATTGTTAACATTTATACACACACCCTTCTACTTATCCACATAGTCAAGAAGCTACAAATTAAACCATATCCTTGTCCCTGCTCAAATCCTTTCCACCACTTTGGAGCTGCCTCCCTGAAAGTCACAAGGTCTGTGGCATTTCTGAAGTCAGGGCTGCAATTTGGTGGCTCTGATGGGCTGTCGTGTGGGTAGCTGGACACCTGAACCCCCACCTGAAACTCCTGAAAGATTATTTTCCTAGAGAGAGACAATGGGGAATTGTATTACTACCCTACCAAATTTTTCTAACTCAACATTTTCAAGCAAGTATGATCAGTTCCCCAAAGCATAAAAGCGAAAAAGTTTAAAAGGAGCAAAAATGGAATCTTTTCACGGACAGGTTTGTAGTCAGCTACATGGTGACTGTTAAACAGCAGAAACTTGAAAATGTGTGGTTGCTACAAAGGTAAAATAAATTTATGTGTTTTATAAATGTCTGCTGTGTTTTATCTTTCTGATCATCAAGCACTCCCTATTTATGTTACTCTATAACAGTAGAATCATATTAACACATCTTCCAACATAACATAAGTAACTGCTCTTAGCTCACAATCAAGATATAATTTGTAGTATTCTCCATTCAGGTCATTGAGGTTGTGACTTTCTGGCAATATAGAAATAAAAACACAACCTGCCTCCCCCGCGATACCCACACATGAAGATGTGGATATGGCATGCTAACTCCACCACAGGACAGCATCAGGAAGTACTTCTACTCACAATGAGGAAATTCAAAAGAGAGAGCTATGTGGGCTGGGTTCAGCGCTTAACAGAAATGGTGCTGGCCGTGGAACGCAGCCCTGTCACTGAGAGGACACCGCAGACAATGATGAGGCTGAGAAAGTGAATTCCCCATCTCTGCTTCCTGTGCCTTCTAGAACTCCCTCACATGCAGGAGATGGTCCAGTTTCTACCCTGCCCACTGCTGCTCCTGCTCCATCTGGTCTAGTCCAGAATCATCACTGGAGCTGACCGCACACAAGAAGAAAGTGAGTAACGGGAGGATGAGTAGAAGGCACCAAAATAGCGTGGATATTTTCTTTAGTTATTCCACGCTGTGAGTTGAGGAGGACCAGCTGGAAGGCCAAGCTGAAGGCCTATAAACTCCAGCTTTGGGCTCATCATATGCTCTAAAATGTCAGAATGTGTGGGGTGGCATTATAAAAGAAACAACCGGAGAAGAGAAGCAATCGAATTAAGGGCAGTTTTATGATCCAGAGTCCCTGCTTTCCAGTTCGAGGTTAAGCTTTTCTATTTGGATTAATTCTTGTGAGACTATGTAACATCAACACAAAAAGCCCGCACGGGAGATTCCCCCGCAGCCTTGTTTAAAAAGCTAACTATACTTGATATTCTCTTATCTCAGCATGGGACCCAAATAAAGGACAATACATCTGATGGCTTCATCCCAACCCGATCTGTTTTTGTCGGTTATTGTGTTTCACTTTAGAAAGCGGTGAGAAGGTCTCTGAGTACATAAGAACCTTGAAGGACTTTGAGGATTATTGATTCTAAACTCCTCATCCTATGTACAAAATACCAGCAAAGTTAAATTATTTCTCAGGGTTATCTAATTAATTATAGCACTTTCAACTTTAGCTCTTTTTACAGGAAAAATGTCTAACACAATTCCTTCACTTGTCTCTTACATCAAAATATTATTTCTTTCTCCCAAACTTTTGTCACAAAGAAACATAAAAACTTTCATCAGGGAGGAAGCATCATTTTTCATAAGACTGGAATGCACAGTTTTACTACCAAATAGTGGTCCAGTGCTAGAATCTCATTAATGCTGTCTTTTTCCTAAATTTTCCTCTTAAAAAGGGCTGTTAGGGTTTGACAGTTGAGAAAATGCTCTACTTTTAAGATGAATTTTGATTGCATACATTTTCAACGTTTTCATGCTGCTATTCCCTGTACTGTGCGGTAATGAGAATTTGCTCTGTGTGTGATTCATAATGCGCATGCTGTGGGCCAGGGCAGAGCCCGACGGTGACAGGCACTTAACTGATTTGCAGAGACCCAAAGAAAGTGATTTGTCTCTAGGGTTGAAGGTAGTTGACTATTTTTGCTTAATCCCATTTCTGAACTCTATGTTTGCCTATATGATAACCTATAGACAAATCTGAATTTAAAGAAAAATAAATTTTTTCAACAGAAAAAGCCTTAAAAATGTCTGACAATAATGTGTCATTTTAATAATCTTTTTTTTTTCATGCAATTATCCCCACATTTGAGAAAGTGTTTCAGCTCTATTCTAAGCACTGTTAAAAGTCCTGGGCACACGAGCTTTGCTTTGGAGACTCAGGAGCTGTGTACAGAGCATCACAGAGGCTGAGACCCAGAAGTAATGCTTAACCCAGGTCTCAATGTAGACAGAAACTAAGGGGTCCACAGAGTAACAAGTGTGCTTGACTTTTATGTCTCTCTTGATTATTTTATTTAGGTTTACACTTCCTATGGAAAGCTGTCTGTGTCATGTACATTTTTGCCTCTGGGACCAAATACTAAACACTTGTGACTTACAGGAGAGGTTTTACTTTTGCTTACAGCTTCAGAGGGCTCAACCCTGGTTCAACTGCATCCACGGCAGGAAGGGCCCGGGAAAGGTGCATGTTGGAGGAAAAGTGCTCAACCCAGGGCAGCCAGCAGGTAGAGAGAGGAAGAGAAAGGAGGAGCTGGGAAAGAATATGTTCTTCAAGTGACCCACAACCAGCGGGGCCCCAGCTACTGACAGAACATGCCGTTAGGAACTCATCAGTGGACTGATACACTGATAAATGTACCAACCCCGTGACTCTATCACCATGCAGAAGTCACACCTCTGAACACATATCACTTCTGGGGACACTTCAGTTCTAAAGCATAAAACTAGGTATTTATATATGTGTGTGAGAACTAGATTATATTGAAAACCACAAAAAATCTGGTGGTTTATTTCACATGCTCTGAATCAAATCCACAGAAAAATTTTACAGTGCTGTATTGAGTAGGCTCATTTTTTTGTAGAATCGTGATATTGACTGTGGCAGCTATATGAGAATGAAATGAAAACCAACTTGCATTTGAATTTGTGCTTTAATGCTGATTCAGATCCACATGGAGTAACTGACTCTTGAAATCTTATTTATAATTATTCTATATAAAATCATACAGCACTGAAGGATCCAGGACATGACTGATATTCAACGATAAGAGAGGAAATATATAGGATGGAGAGCAATGCCAGTTACAGTTCTGATGATTACAGATCTGACTTAATAGACCCAAGCAATAAGGTGGCATCTTAATTGTTGATGTGTCACCATGCTGGGTAATTTGTTAGCATGCATTTCACATACAAGACCAGAGCTAGTATTAGAAGGAGAAGGCTGTATTTAGAAAAATACTGAAGCTTAATGTACAGTAAGTCCCCACTTATGAACATTCAACTTGCACATGTGCACAGGTGTACAGTGTGAGACTCATAGGTGCACTGCATAGGATTCACTTTGTAAGACTCCAGAGGAATCTGGCTTGTGAACTGTCTCCTGAAACTGAACTTGTTGGTAAGCCAGGTACTTACTGTATCTCTTTGTAGTTATGTAGATTATGAACTTGAAGTCAGTCTCTATAAGCGGTTTTGGATTCATAGCAATGTCACACTGGTTCTGCATAATAACCATAATCAGTGGCTGTGATTTGTATTCCAGACTGTGTAAAGCTGTTATTAGGTCAGCCGTCTTCCTGACTCAGCATTTGGTCAGTTCTTAAAAGTTATAGTTCTGTGACATGTACTAATACTATCGATTAGTCTGATATTTTCTCACACAGGTACCAGATTAAGGTCTTCATCAGCATTTTAAGAAGTGTGGATTGATGGTTTTTCTCATTAACATAACGCAGCATTCCTTGTTTTACGTTTTTATTTGTACATGTTTGCAGTCCATGCAGTTTAAATCATCTCGGGGAGGGGTCTGCGTACACCACACTGCCGGATTCTTTCTTCAGACCCACCCCTCCTTCCTCCAGTCCCCCCTTCTGCCTCTCACTCCCTTTCCTCATCTTCATTCTTGTTATTATCACTCTCAGATCACTTTTATGACATATAATGTTCACATTCATCAAGGATGTGAGGTTCTTCTACATGGTGTTTCTTTACCCTGTTCATTTCCTCTATCCCCAACCTCCATCATTGCTTGGACATCTTACCCTGGGAAATATAATGTTGACTGACTGATTTTTAAAGCATAAAAACTTATCAAGCTATGTAATAAAGTACATTTGCAGCAATTTAATTAAGATGGAGTATGCTTCGCAGATGCTTAAACACTGTAGAGAAGCTAAATAGCTATTTGTTACAGTGACTAAGATCTTACTCAAATTGACTTTCTATCTAAGTGGCGTAACACTGCCGGAGTCCAGCTGCGGCAGGGCTCAGGGGTCCCAAAGGTGGTCAGGGAGTCAGCGAGTGAGAGACAGAAGACACTGCACACCCGTCTGTGAATGAATCTGAATCTATTTTATTTTTCAGAAGCCGGAATATATATTTGCTAACTTTTGGCAGCAACCCAAACCCCAAGCAGGAAGCGTCCCAGGCTTAGGGCCAGGCAGGGCAATCTTAAACAATATGTGTTAATCAACTTTTTTCACCTTTGTAACACTTTAATCTTGTTACTTAATTAGTTTGGAAAATGTAAGCCGAGGCACAGGAGGAGAGATGGAGTGACAGCTGTGAAGCTATCATGCTGCTCCCTACATTTTTTCCCTTATCACTCATGGGAGTATGGCAGGCCCTGTGAGGATAGCGCCTGTCTTGGGTCAAGGACTCTTCATATGAACCCAACCAGGCCTTACCCGTCATGGGCCTGCAGGACAGCAATTGGTCCCGTGCCTGTCTTAGGCGGCCGGTGGCATAACATATGTGTCCTAGTTGCCCATCTCTGGCTGCCTGTCCAGTGTCTCAGGGCAGTTGTCTCACAGGAATTTTGCAAATCCTCCCCCATGAGCTCTCTCATTTGAAGCTTTTGTATAAACTCTCTCATACCACTCACAGAAGGTAAAATTTCACAATTAGTTTTCACAAAGGGGTTATCTAGAGGGTTTCTAGTAACTCCTCTGGAGTTTCTATTTTCGATTTCATATTGAGTATTACATGAAAATATATATATGTGAATTACACAAATTACAATTATCAGTACAAAACATTACAAGATCCTCGTGCCCAATTCCCACATGCAGTGTCCTTTTCCTGGAGAAGCGATTCCTTGAAGCGCTCTCCTCCACCCATGGACCTTGTCACAAGGCGTGGATGGACTAGGATGCAGCATAACACAAATAATGTCCATCACTTAAAATTGTATATGAGTGTGATGTTGTGGATTTGAAGATGCTTTAATTTCTTCTCTTTGAGAAGACTCACACAGCAGAAGGAAAAGACTCTGGGTGTGAAGTACATGTTTAATTTCACCAAGTCCATAAAGAAGGGAGTTTCACCTTCATCCCAGAACAAACAACTTCGAACTTAGAGTTCACTTCATTCTACTTCTTCATTTTAATGATGATTAAATCAAAGGCTGGAAAGGTTATGGGACACAGCCAAACTCTCATAAAGATTTTGAGATACAGCTTGCATAGAAAAACAAAAAATATTGGAGAAATAATTGTCTTTGCTATATTATTTTTCAACTTTCAGTGTGAAAAATGCTTATGATTTTCTTCCTTTCAGCCATTCACTATTGTTTTCTTCTTACTGATTATCTAAAAGTGAAAACTTGTATTTTTTCTTTGTGTCTGCCTGCTCCTGCTTGGTGTGAATGATGATGAATTTTGCTAAGTGGAAGTTCCTTTGTTTTTCATAATAGTTACTATACAAAGAAGCAAATGATACAACTGTGGTCCATATGATGCCCAAAGAAGACTTCTGAGGATAGATTTTTGGTAGAACTTTTGCTTCTGATGAAAAGAGAAGAATATTTTATTAGTCTGAGTATTCATGCTTCTCACTTCTAGAACAAAATAGCTGACATCTACCATTTAAAGGAGGAAAGCTTTATTTTGGCTCACGCTTTTAGTTCATAGCCAGTGCCCAGGCAGGAAGGCAGGGTGCCAGGGTCTTACAGAGCAAAGCTGTTCACATCGTGTCACTCAGGAAGCAGACAGTGAAAGGAAGATACGAGGAGCGAGGTACAGGCTTCCGGCTCACAGTGACCCCCCTCTTCCGACTGGACTGCTCCTCCTAACAGCACCTCAGCTCTCACCTTCATAATCCAATCGCTTTCCAGAACCCCAGCTTTGAGGGCATGAGGTTTGCCAAGATATCCAGATAAAAACCATATCGCTGAGGAAAAGAGAACCGGGGAAATGTATGTTAAAGAATACTCAAAGAATTGGCTTATGCAATTGTGGGAGTTGATTAGGAAGTGAAAATTCCATAGGGAAACTAACTGGAAAGGGAAGTGGAACCTCTCAGGCTGGACTTGATCTGCAGTCCGCAGGTTGGTATTTTCCTTCCCTCAGGAATCTTCATATCTATTTTGAAATACTTTCGTGGAATGAGATGCAACTGTTTCAGGTTATCCAAGATCATCTGCTCAACATGGAATTAACTATCACAGGATTTAATCACACTTACCCAGCATCTTTCACGGCAATGCCTGGATCAGTGCTCATGTAAAACTGAGCCCTGTTGCTTAGCCAGATTGTGCAAGCCGCATAAACTTGACTACCACAGGTGGATAAGAGTAACGGCCTTCCGACCGTGGGCCTCCTGCCATGCTGGTAAAATTACCAGGCATCTTGTAATCACTGAGTTGATTAAGATACCACAGTGAAGATATCCGGAGAGAAAGATGGAAAGTTCTACACCCTTTGAGATACTGATTGGTACTGCGATACCTAATATTGGGGCCCTTTTCATAAAATGATGCATCTTTTCAGTTTAGCTCTCTGGAGTCAGAATTCAGTCTTGCTTGCAGCTTAGAATATCCCACCACACCGTACTGTGGGCCACCCAGTCCTAGGACTCTTAAACACAAGTGGTAAAATGATTACATTCTTGCATTAACTTTTCTCATGAACTTTGCCCACAGCTATACCAGGGAATGAAAGTAGTTTTTGCCTAATTTATAAATTTCAACCTACTTTCTGGTCTTAATTGACCTAATTGTAGAAGGCCAGCACGCTTCGTAGCAAGTGGTTGGATTCCTGAACACTGATTTGAAGTCTCTCCTTAACTACACATGCCTTCAAGTTATGCTCATTAGCTAAGTCCAAAGACCTCTTATCAGCATGTGGTCTAAACTTGAAGTCAGAGAGTAAAAGTAAGTAAGTTTAATGTAAAAGTCATAAGGTGTGTTAAGCAGAAGTGATACATGCATCCTGGGAAGTTTGCTGTAGGGAATGTGTTTCCCCCAGGAAAAGTCTTGAAAAATGGTGCAAGGTCAAATGCAACTCAAGCAAACATTTAGAGCTACAGATGCTATATCCATAGAGAAGCACGTCCTACAAGAATGAATCCAGGCAGACAGAGTATTACTGGACGGAATGTTCCAAAAGTATTAACAGTGTTTTCCTCTGAATATATAAAGAAGTTTTGAGAAAACTTCTTCCTTTCTTCTTTTTTGCTTGTCTATATTTTCTGTAATGCTGATTGATATTATAATGCATAAATATTATTTAAAAGAAAACTCATGATCTGAAGTAATCACAGCAAAATATTGAAATCACCAATAATTAAACAGATGGTTATTGGTGGATAGCTCAAGTACTGGAGACATATCTAGACAGCAATGTTGAATCTACTACTTATTTACTAAGTACTTTTACGGTAGTTACTAAGCTTGAGTTACTTCACTACATTTCAATGTTTTCCTTTATGAAGTGAGAAAACAGTAACACATTACCCATGCTGTGGCAGGGAGCTAATGCATATTACCCATATAGAAACATAGCAAGCATTCTTGTTTCTCTTGGTGTCTCATACAGGAGAAAGGATAGTGGTAATCCTATATAAAACCACATGCTTAAAATGAAATACTTTAAGCATTGACAGGGACAACTAATGCAATACATTTATAAGGACAGCAAAAGATTCCTCCGCTCCCTAAGATAATCTTTGCTATCTTTCTTTTTCGTTAGCCTCTGTTTGTACTATGCCATGTTTACATTCTTGTGTAGAGTTGCGGAAGACAGTTTCTTTCCTTGGCTTGTGAGTAAGGCTGGTAGGTGGGAGAAGGGTTTGAGATAGAGTGGGGTGACCAGCCATACTGACAAAAATTAAGAACTAGGACATCAGACAAGAAATGAATCTCCTCACACGGTGTGGGGTGCAGCCAGCCCACTACTAAGATCCTGAAATTCAAGGAAATTACAATTCAAGGAAATTAACCAGGTCATCGTGAAATCCCAGTCTAGGGTAATCACTGCATGAAAGAGCTGGACTGGTCAGCCCGAGGCCCAGCTGGTCATTTTAAACCCACAAACACCCAGGCAGGTGAACAGAACACCTTCACTCATCACCTCCTCATAAATAATCCCAGCATAATGATATCAGACACCCTTTCTACACTTCCAGCTTCCATTGTAGTTTAACCCACATGACACCCGCATTGTGACTTCACTATGTAAATTACCCACTTGGGACCACTCTTGTCTCTTAGGAACTATTCCTAGTCTTCAGTGAAACTTTCCTACTCTTAATCTCCCTTGTCCTTTGGGATTCGTTCCTTGATTCCAGGAGACATGAGCTCGGCACCTCTGACACCTGGCAGGCGGGAAGCTCCTCCTGTACCGCAGTCAACAGTGCACAGAGCACAGTTTCAATCCTTTTTCACCCCTTCTTCCCCTCCCTCCCTCTCCTCCACCTCTCCATCCTCTTTTCATCTGAGAATGGTCTCTCCCTACTGCCCATTAGCCATCATTCATTCTGCTTTTTACTTATATCTTGGACTTCTCTAATAAAAAAAAAAGTGTGCAATTTAGGCTTGTGAGTCTGGCTTATTTCACTTTCCATATGGTCTCAAGGCGCTTCTTTTCCTATAAATGACTCAAGTTTATCTTTCCCATGGCAGAATAGTACTCGTTATATGTAGAGACCACATTATCTTTATCTGTTCATCTGCTCTTGAACATATAGGCTGCTTTCAAGGTTTAGCCAATATGAATTGTGCTTCTATAAACAGGGTTATGCATATATCACCATAATGTGATATCTTGAACTCTTTTAGGATGTTTTAGGGGAATGACTATCTGGGTCAAATAAAATTCCTAGCTTTAGTTCTTTGAAGAATCTTCCTACTGATTTATATTGACAACCCCTGTCTTCTCTTCACCTCTCAAAGCACAACACTAGTTATTTTCATAAATGTGATAGCAAAGGTCCAGGCCCCGGGTCATCTGTAGCTAGAAACCTTCCTCACTTATCCATTACCCTGAGCTACAAGGTCAGTATCTCCAGTTTTATGAGCATCTCAAATTTGCATTTGTCCAATTTTGCCTAGTTGAATAAGGTGGGGAAATGATACCACTGAAACGAAAATAAAATGAAGATGAAAATCAACCAAGCCTCTGGATATTTATCCAACAGGATAATTTGCCATGGAGAAAATTCTATATGTGTCAAGATACCAATGTATAGCACAACATTTTCTCTCCTACCATAATGGTATGAGAACCTGAAACCCTTTGTTTCCTTCCTTTCTTGTTCCCCTCTCGGCAGAGGCCCTACAATTGTAATTATCAAAACTGGCATAAAACTGTACATCGCTTCACAAAATGGCATTCATCCTTGGTTCTGAGCTACTTTTTTTGACAGGCAAAACTGGTGAGAGGAGGCAGAACCATGCTGGGTCCACAGCGAAAGGTGTTTATTTCACCGGCCTCCTGTTGGTGGCAGCACCGAGGACAGCTGTGTGTCACTCTGCACTGACAAAAGGTGTTGATCAGTGAAAAAATTTGCAAATCCATTAACAACGGCCCTGCTCCCACCCACTTGCAGGAAATGTTTCTGTGCATAAATGACAAGAATAATACAAAGTATAGGATATGTCTTAGAATGGTACAGTAGAAATACATAGGATTTTTGAAAATACCATGTTTAAGTTATAATATGGTGAAACGTTCATAATTCTGATGGAAATTTGGCTTAGTGAGTGTTTTTTTCCCCTGTAATGCATATAAAGTTACCAAGTTCTCAAGACTGTGAGGCCAAAATAAAGAGATTTGAAAAGAGCCCCTCTTGAAATGAGGCACGGGAGGAGGTCACACAGGCCGACTTTCTCTCCTTTTCATTTCTTGGATTTGGTTGAGATTACCTGTACACATCCACAGATACACATCCATCCAGACACACACACAAACCAGTAGAGAACCTTGAAAATTGTTTTACATACACACTCACATACACATAAACAAGTAGAGATACTTGTAAATTTTTTATGTATCATATTTGAAAACTTTATGTATGGTTATTTGAAAACTTCCTAAACACAGCTGTCTTAACACCTTGGAATCCCCAAATAAGGAACAGATATTAAAGCATGTGTCCAGAGGTTTTGCGTTCCAACAAACAACAAGAAATTCACTTTCTGTACGTTAAAAACTCTTGAATAGTGGCAGTTCTAAATAGTTTAACATAACATATTATAAACCCTAGCTATTTATTTGTTTTTGGAGACAGCTTTGAGTCAGGGAAAAGACATGGTCTTCTTCAAATCATCACCGCTTTCAGAGAGAAAGGCGGGAAAGAAATCTTTCTTCAGGAATAGAATAAGGTGCTAGCCACAGAGGACTATATAGTATATATCACGCCCAATACAGCATACTTGGTGTTCTAAGTTAAAATGAAAGGCAAAAATCCACCACTCCCCACTCCAGCTCAGCTAAGAATTCAAATTTTTAGAGAGAAAATGCCTTAAATCTTACCAGTGGTTGCTTTAATTACTTTTATTCACTATCACCTACCTGTGATAAAGCAATATGTATTTTTAGGAAAGTACATTTTCACTATGATTTTCCTTCCTCTATGAAGAATCTTTCTCCTGTCAGGACAGGTATTTTATTAAGGTACACTGATTACAGCCCTGTGCTTTATTCCAATCAAACTGTACACTCTGATTTCTAGGAAACAAGGTGGGCTCGGGCATCAGTATGGGGTTACTTGCTAAACTGCTTAGATTGTTGACAGAATCATGCCTATGGCTCTTGTTTGATACAAAAGCTGAAATAGTTGATGCATCGAGTACAAATTATGACAAGCTTAAACACCGTGTCTGACACTTCCAGCTAATGAGGAAATCTGTCAGAAGAAGCAGTTTTCCATGCTGAAAACAAGCTGTGCTGCATTAAATGTAACAAAAGCTTTGCTCATAGAAAATCTGTCAGAACTACTCTTGCACTTGCTTGAATGGACAATTATCTTACCCCCTTCATGCCTCCATCTTTTTATCAAGAAATGGAAGTCATGTGACAAGACCCATAGGAGAATTTACAAATGACAAAGTCCCATATGTTTGTTTTGCTCTATCAAAAAGCTATTAAGTAAATACCTCATGTCAGGTCTGCGTCCATCTCTGGAGGAGGGTTTACATACAAAGTGGAAACACCAAGGAGTAATTTCCCTCCCAAGTGGGTGCAATGGGTAATATTTATCCCACCTACCTACCTGTTAGGTCCTCTGCTAAAGACTTTACTCACAAAATGACAAGCAATCTTCCCAAGAATCAGGTGAATTAAGTATTGCTGTAAACTACATGTTGTAGATGAGAATGGAAATTTTGGGGGAGTTTAAGGGAATTTTCCATGGTGCAAAAGAAGGCAAGTGAATCCTTTGGCATTTATCTTCAGAATCTTACTTTTAACCATCATTCTTTTGTGCTGGGGTGCGGCGCCCTTTTCTGTCCATGCCGCATCCTAGTCCATCCACGCCTTGTGACTATCGCTTCTCCAGGAAAAGGACGCCGCATGTGGGAATTGGGCGCGGGGATCTTGAAATGTTTTGTACTGATAATTGTAATTTGTGTAGTTCACATGTGTATGTTTTTATGTAATGCTCAATATGGAGT
>PVLA01004185.1:110416-177625 GCA_004027455.1 Hydrochoerus hydrochaeris | reverse complement strand
TCACATTTCTTTAAATACAGTGTAAAATTACAGCTGAAGGTGCACTCTTGTCTACCGTCTCCCTCCCAAAGGTCACGATGTTTCTATCATTTTATTATGTGTTTTATGTGTGTGAAAGTGATTATACACTTGCACGACTTGGCTTTTCTTTGCTTGGTATTTTGAATTTCAGCTGTTAATACTCAGGTCTAGTCCACTTGTGCTCACCAGAGAGTAGCAGTGTGTTATCTAAATGCCACTCCTTCCCTCTCCCTTCCCTCCTGCTGCACCCTTATCTCACTCTTTCTCTTTGTGTCTCATGTGCTGAGCACTCTGGCTGCACCACAGCCCTTGGCCTGTCCTCCAGGGCCTCTGGGACTGTGGTGACCTTCAGAGTTGCCCCGCTGGCACGAGGTGACCAGGCCTCCGTATCACTAGATCAGCCAGTCCATACCGATTGTATCTGGGAGGATGTCTGACCGTTGGTGAGTCAGTGGTCAGTTCCTGGTGAGGTGCACAGTCTGACATTTGACCTGGGAGTCCAGCCCTGAGGTGGGGGTGTGCCAGCCTTAAGACAGAGTCTGGGCGAAACACCCAGGGCAGTGTGACTCTCCACATGCCCTGACTCACATGGCCCTTGGGGCTCCTTGGGTGAAGAACTGCAAGAGGACAAGAACAATGAAGAAGAGACAGAGCTGAGGTCAGGTGGAGCCCTTACTCTCTGGATGGGAGGAAAGGAACTGCCCCTCAACGCAGGGGCGTTTTATTTGTACCTTTACCAACTTAATGTCGCATGATTCCCTGCTGTCCTAGCAATCCACTGTGCAGATTGTCTTGCGGGTAGGTGTTCTCTGGGTGAAGCAGCTTCTTCATGTGGCTTGCCCTGGACACTGTTTGTTCTTGGGACTGCTTGGCCATTCCCCAGCCCTGCACGTGTGGTCAGTTTCCAGCCTCGGTGGCTCCCAACACATTTCTTCTACCGTTCTTCTAGCATGGCTCCTAGCAAGGGGGAGCCTTTCAAAGCCCAAAGCACTACAGGAACACCTTAGATGTGGTCAGGCAGAGACACTTGTCTGACATTTGCAAGATGGAAGTGAAATGGTAGCTGTATTTGTGCTCCTTCTGCATTTCTGCTGACAGAGACTGGGCAAACCTCTAATGTCTAGTTTTGAGCATCTAGATCACTGGTAGGGAAGCTACAGCTTGAGTGTTACTGTGTTTCTCTTTTCGGACATGAAATGTTAATGAATGCATATTTTTTTCTAAACTAAAACCTCACCATTGAGGTTTCATGGCATTGCTGGCACTGCATGGTGAGTCAGTGGGTTTGGTGTTGCGGTCAGGCTCTCGGTCTCTAGAAGGTTCACCACCAACAACCTACATGCCAGCTTTGCAGAGGTTCAGAAACAGTTCATGGGCATCCATTTCACTTGGACAGGTCCCAGGAGAGCTTCATATCCCTGGAATCAGCAAACACACCTATAACCTTGACTTCTTGCTGGCTGTAGCCGTGATGAAATGGTTCTGGAGACAGAAGTTTGCTGATCACAGAAGAGGCAACAGTTCTCTGGGGGACTCGGTGCTGATTGTGACTCTCTAGACCATCTCTAGATGCTGAAATCTCTGGTCTACTTATTCCAAGTTTCTCCTAATGAGTCTCTTAGTCACTTAGCACCCTTAAGTCTTCCTCTCCTGCTCGACTCTTCCTGGGCAATTTGAAGGTCCTGCACTTGGAAACTGCTTTGCATCACTTAGCTACAATTTTTTTAGCAACTTCTATCAGATATTTAGATAATTTTCTAGTTTGTGCTTTTACAAGTGATAATGGTTTAGATCTAAAATATCCACAGGAAGTCTCATGTATTCAGAGGTAAGGCTTTTAGAAGGTGGGTGTATTATGGGATTGCTATGCTCATCAGTGGATTTATCACCCATGAGTCCTGGTTGAATGCTCTATTAGAAGATGGGCCTGGTCAGAAGAGGAGGGTCCCAGAGTCTGTGGTATGGAAACATGTATCTTGTCCTGATTTCTCCCATCTACCTCTGCTTTATGCTACAAGGTGTGCAACTTTCCTCCACTACACCCTTCAACCACAAGCCTTCTGCATCAGAGCCAGCCAACCATGGACTGAATCCCCCAAAACCATGAGTCAAATGAAACCTCTTCTCCTTTATGTTGTGCATAGAGGGTATTTTGCTCAGCAATGAGACATCTGCCTAATACACACACAATGTTACAACAAATATCCTATGCATATTGCTTTTTGAATGCATAGAACAGTTTTTCTGGGATATAAAAATATATCTTTGATATTATTAGATCATTCCAATAGCTATTTCATTACTTCCTATGCCCCCTAGTTAAGAGAGTTTGATTTCTTTACATCATCACCAACTCTTGGAATTGTTATACACTTTTATTTTGCCAATAAGTGTAAAATGATATCTCTTTTAGTTTTAAATTTATTTTTTCCAATAAGTAGTCAGATTGAGCATTTTTCATAAATTTGTCAGTCATTCATGTTTCATTTTTTATGTTCTTTCTATTTTCTTACTGGATTATTCTCCTAGGTATGGTCCTCTCTCTTAAGGATTTAGAAATCTATTTATGAATCTTGGACCTAATCCTTTGTTGCTGTGTTATTGTAAACATAGGCTCCCAGTCAATAATTTGTCTTTTAGCTTTTTGTGGTGTCTTTTAAGCATATAGAAATTTTAAAATTTTAATGGTTCAAAGTTTCATTTCATGGTAGTAGTTAACAAATCTCAGAAATAGCTGAAGGATCAAACTGCAAACTGTGTTTCAGCCTTCACTCATAGAATGAGTGTCTGTCCGAGCCAAGCAGCACAATCACAGTTATTCTTTTCTTAATACTTAGTCTAGTTTATCACTGGTTTATGCTCAGAGTGAAGATGAAAATATAAACTGCCTACTTTGTGTATTTGTGTTATTCAACTTGAAATTCAAAATCGAGGCGGAGTGGGAAAAAGAAAGCACAACTCATCAAAGAAATGCTGATGGAATCACACCCCATTCTCACCCTGAAGATAGTCGGTCGTCTTATTGGACAGTGCCCCCAATGATGCTGAAGGCGCCTCAAATCAGAGTTCAGCACAGCCTTCAGACATGACGGATCCTGGGCAGGCAAAGCAGAGCGTGTATGTATGTTACAAACGCTTGGCAGGGTGAATATTAAATAATGGGTACTGATTTCTTAGCTCTAGGAATAGAATTTTACTTTGCAAAACAGTGAAACAACATGCACAGTTCTTTATCACAAATATTTATGTAGTGTGATGACAGCAGAGAAGAAGGTGACGACATTAGACAAGGATTCAGAGGAAGTAATGCTTCCACCAGAGAGAAGAAGAAACAACAGATTCAAAAATCTGGAAAATGTGATAAGAGAGCATTATAGTTTGGATCTAAAATACCCTCCAAAAGGCTCATGTGTTCAGAGGCGAGGCTTCAGGGGGACACGTGGAATGTGTGGGTTCCGGCCTCCCTGGGGATCAGCCATTGATGCATTCCTGGCTGAAGGGTTGGGAGGTACTGGCGAGCCCGTCTCTGGGCACTCACCTCTCAGGGTGTCTGTTTCTGGCTCTCCCCTCTGCTCTGTTTCCTAGCTGCCGTGATGCGTCTGCTTTGGAGCCAGCTGAATAGGAACTAGAACCTCTGAAACTGTGAGCCCACAGAATAAATCTTCCCTCCTTTCCGTTGTGGATGTCAGGTATCCTGTCCCAGCAAGAGTAAGGTGACAAACACAGCAAGCCACAGTCGGAGAACTTCAAGCCATTTAGTGTAGCAGGTGAGGGAATGGCAGGGAGGGATGTTTACAGGCAAAGCCTATGGGAGTAACCATTTACGAATCCATGTCTTCAGGCAGAAATAAAAGAGTGTGGGAAGTTATTTTAATGATGGAAGCCAAAATAAGAATCTTGAAATGTAACTGTTAAAAATATCTCAAGCTTCATGGAGATTAGCACGCTGCTTCCAGTCATTTAAGGTGCCACTGTCAGGAGAAAAAATAAAAAACCTCTAGCCAGGTGGCCAGAAGACGTAGCTCCTCTTCTGTTCTTGGGTTGGATTGGCAGATCTCCGTCTTCAGGGACATGCCAAAAAGCTGCAAGGTTAGACTAACACGGGAAGGGAGAAAGCAGAATTCCAAATGAGAAAATTCAGATTCCTTCAAAGATTGGTGCTTCAGAGATATTTCTAGGTGAACTCTAAATTGGATGATTCCAAGACAGTTACAAAATGATAGGTATATTGCCTCTAATGTCTGGATCTACTAAACAAGGCATTGATTCCTGAACCTTGTCTTTTAATTGAATCACACAAATTCTGGCCCCCAAGATGTTAGTTATAATACTTAGATGTTTTATGCGATTTTTTTTTGTACTGGGAACTGAACTCAGGACCTTGTACTTGCCAGGCAGGTGCTAATCCCTGCCCATTTTATGTAACCTTGTCTCCATTATTTTTCTCATTACTGAAAGAAAATACCCGACACCCACAAGTTAAAGGAGGAGTGGTTCATTTTAGCTCACACTTGTAGAGGTTTCAGTCTATAGCCCCAAGGCAGGTGGCACGTCAGAGGGCATTGTAGAGGAGAAACTGTCCTGCTTGGCAGGCAGGAAGCAGCACAGAACTTGCAGGAAGAGGAGGTGTATATACTGCTCGACCACACTCGCAGTGACCCACCTCTCCCCACCAGGCTTCACTGCCCAAAATCACGCTCAGCTATAAATCTGTCAGAGCACCAATCTAGTATCACACACCATGATCCTGTCACCTCCCAAAAGCCCCACCAATGAGCACGGGAAGTTTTACAGACACATCTAAACCTTTATCCCAAGTAACATGCACTTGTGTCCAGAAGACATCTTGACTTGGTCTCAGAACACACAGACTTCTTAGATGTAGACATGGCCCATGGTGAAGAAAAACAGCTTTTAAACCACGGTGGCAGCTGCCCTGTGGTCCCCGAACTCAACTCACCGCTTATATAACTGGACTTCTCCAAACTTGAATTTGCATACTTGTTAAATAACAAAGCAATCACAGACCATACCGACACCCAAAGCAGCTACACAAACAACCCAGTTCTCTGAACCTATATATACTAATTATATAGTATGCTTTAAAAAAAATCCCATGAAAATGCAGAGTTGATCTTTGTTTTGAAATTGCACATCTGTAGGTTAAAAATCAGTTAAGGTGATCTTAACTAGGATTAAAAATTTAAAACAGCAATGAAGTATATCAGACTGGTATAGCACAAAACAAAGGAGATTCAAATAGAAAAGTCATACCATAAAGAGAAACTAAAGTCATACCATAATAAGAAACACGATATTTTCAAAAATATGTGATTATGTGTGTCTCAGAGTGTGCATGTCTGTGGATTTATCTGGTATAAAATATTTAGTTTAAATTAAAAATGAATAATTTTAAGGTGACGTAGACTTTAAAGTAGGACTTTGGACTCCGAGTCCAGCTGTCTTGCTAACAGAAGATGCTTGTCCATTACAGGAAAGGGTTAGATGCCACAGGCGTCCTGGTGGACATTAATCACTGGTCACGGGATGAAGGATGGAAGCAACCAAGGTTCTGGGCATTCCTGAGAATCAGGGCCCGGATGAGAAGAACGAATGTGCCTGTGAGTAGCCAAGGGCTCTTAGAAGCTCAGCCGTGTCTCAGGAATGTCCAAGCCAGAGGTCATAACTGTGCTCACAGGAAGAGCAAATGCGGACTCACTGCCCTATAAATGTCCTCTTCTGGGAGTCCTGGGCTTATGTAGCTGAGATGGGAGGTGGTGTTCAAGAGTATCATCCCACTTAGGAAAAATGGGGTCAGGAACATCTATCTTTTTGCGATTTTCTTAGAACAGAGCTCACTGTAGAAAGTTCCATGAAAAAACAATGTATGTCTGAAGAAACCTCAGTTTTCACATTTGAAACCAAAGTCTAAAGTTTCATTCAATTTAACATTTTCTAACTGAGGCACAATGTTTACTAACAAAGTTAATAGGAAATTTTGACATAAAAATGCTTTGATTTTAATTCATTTATTTTATTATATTTGACACAAAAGTGTATTGAGCTCCCACTGTGGTTTTGGCAACAAGCTGAGAACATGGAGTGAACGAGCCAGGTGTGGTAAGTACAATTACACTGAGCTTATAAAGACTAAATGCGAAGTGCTGTGGGGAGACCAGAGGGCAGCCAGGCAGGAGTCCGGGCTGCTCTGAGGGCTCAAGGGAGACGTGTTTAAGGAAGTGGCATTTAAATTAAGGCCTCCTTGTGAGGAAAGAGTTTAGTAAAATTTCAGGTTTGTGGTTGGAATTGTTCCAGGAAAAGGCTTAACGTATTTGAAGGAAAAAAATGAGAGAGAGAGAGAGAGAGAGAGAGAGAGGCCAGGTGTGGTAGGATTACACCTGTAACCCAGTAAGAGGTGGCTGAGGCAGGCTGATTGATTTGATTTCCAGGCCAGTCCGGGCTACACAGTGTGTTCAGTGGTGGCCTGGACTACATAGCCAGACCCTGTCTCAAAAAAAAAAAAAAAAATAGCGAGAAAGAGGGAGCATAAGAGACTCAGCGTGGGAGACAGGGACAGAAACATTAGCGAGATGAAGACCGCGGAAGCAGTGACATCAGAGGGACCTATGGGTGAAGTCCGTAGAGGTGGAACCTGGATGACTCAAAACTGCTTCAAGAAAAGTAGGAACTACCCTAAGGGCAGCTTGACGGTTAGGTGACTATGTCAATTGCAGAAGTTCAGGTAAGAGAATTTTGATGAAACCCACTCAGTGATTCCACACCCTGTGCTGCTATACAGGACCCACCCTGGGGAGCCCTCACCTGGCTGTGCTGAAAAGGGACGGTGAGGAAGGACGGATCTGCTTCCGGTTTGTTTGTTTATTTGCTCTAGTAAAACACTGACTGATACAGGCAGTGAAGAGCCATATGGAAGACTTTGAACACAGTTTTGGCAAAGCCAGTTGCTGCCACGAGGGAATCAAATAGAAGTGACAGAAATCGGGGTCTGTTTCAGTCTGCGATGATTAATGTGGTAAGAGGAGTTTGGGAGCTCCAAGTGAAACCCAGCAGCACACGTCTCTACTAGAGGAGAACCGCCCAGCCTACGGGCACCACAAGGAGGTCAGCAGTACTAGCACTTCAAGGAGTGCTCTCAGATTTTCTGTTCTCTTCTTGCCTCTTACACACCACAGTACTGCTGTGTAACAAATACTCCCCAGCAGGGACTCTGACCACAATCAGGAGGGTTCCTTCAAGCCTGCGCTGCTGAAACTTGCTAATCTAAGCAGGATTCACTCCAGTATCCCTGCCTCACGTTATGGACACAGAGATTTGACACCTTGCTGAGGTTTGGACTCAAGCCTGCTCCGCACGAATCTATTCATTTTCATTTTCATTTTCAGTTCAGCGTGCTTCAGCTACCCCGGGAGACCACTCCCAGGGAAAGGGGTTTCAGGGTGCGCATAGAAGCACAGAGGCCTCTCAAAGACAGACTTTACTGTGTTTCGTCATCACTTCCTTGTTTGTTGGGAAAAATACATAGCATATTTATCTTTGAATAATTTTTAAGTTCTACAGCTGATTTATCTTGCCAGAAATTCCTTTAGGGCCATCCGTGTTGCAGTGTATGTCGCAATTCTCTTTCTGTTATGAACTGAATAATATTCCATTCTATGCCTGTGCCACATTTTATTTATCCATATATCCACTAGTAAGTACCTGCACGTCTTCCACTTTTTGATAGTCACAAGTAACATTTCTATGAACATGGGTGGACAAACACTTTTTTGAGTCCCTGCATTAAGTCTGGGCAAAGTACCCAGAAGGGAATTGTTAGATTGTCTAGTATTCTGTTTAATGTTTTGAAGAATTCCTGCACCATTTTTTAGTATGGCTACACTGTTTTGCATTCTTACCAGCAAGCACAAGTATTCCAAGTGCTCCCTATTTACGACAAAATTTTTTACCTTCTAGTTTCAGGATCAAAATCAGACTAACGAATGTAAAGTAATACCTGACTGTGAGTTCGCCTGCATTTCCCTAATGATTACTGATTTTGAAAATGTTTTCATGTGCTTCCTAAACATTTGAATATCTTCTTTGGAGTAATGCCTCTTTAATCACTTTTGCTAAGGTTTTAATTGGGAGGCTAGGTTTGCTTGCTGTTGAGTTGGAGTTCTTTATATATTTTAGGTATCAATCTTTTATCAGAGACATGATTGGCATTTTCTCCCATTTCACTGGTTTTTTTTTTACAAGCTTTTCATTTGGATAGTCTGATTGATTTTCTTTTCTTTTGTTGCCTATAGTTTTGGTATCGTAGCCAAGAAATCATTGACAAACCTGATGTGGTAAGGCTTCACCTCTTTTGAGGAAAGAACTACAAGGTTCTATGGCAAATAAAAAGGATCAGAAAAGCAGCTGCTGGAAGAAGGAACCAGTTACACTGACCTTCCCCGTGGTGACGGCTCCCACCGTCTGACCCCTTCCAGCTTTGCCACTGGCTTCTGCTTTAGGAACCAGGAGATCAGACACCTCAGAAGTGACCGTGACTGAGGATTGCCTGAAGGAGTGACAACTCCCAGGAGGTTTTGCATTTTAACTGTTGGGGAAAAAAATCCTAAACCAAAAGTCAGAGGACTTGCTTTTGACATTTGGTGCATCTCAAAGAAAATGACAGAAACCTTCTTGGAAGCTGAAGCTGCAATTGAGGAAAACCCACTTGGTTCTCCAGTTGTCACCATTCTGTTACTGAAGCCTTAAAGACATCAAACTGCTTTGTTAATAGGTGCTATCAGGAGTCCGCTTCAGAGAGGCCGGGGTGACAGGGTTGCCTTTAAGCCAAGCTGACCTCATTTGTTCAATAAGCAAAATTCTTAGCCTCCCACATAAACCTTGCTCTCTTTGAGATCACCTTCTCGGTGCGATGGCAGATAACTGCTCTTCTTTCTTTAAAAGCTGTTGTCAAGTCGTATTTACCCTGCCTACTTGTGACATGAAACAGAAAAAGATATTTTGTTAAACTCTTTTCCAAGCTTTGCCAAGTCCTTTTATAAAGTGTAATTGATACAATAAAACAAACAGATTCCCCCGTTTTCTGAACATGAAATAGCTCTGCTGAAGCTGCTCTTTCAAATCATCCTCCCTTACAGGAAATGCTGATTGTATTTCTCTACCAACCTCCCAAGGTACCCACATGCATACATCACAAATACAAATAAAAACAGATGTGCATACACACACACGCAACACCCCAACACACACATGCACGCGTGCACAAATGCACACAGGGTCACAAATCATTGGTGCAGAACATAAAAGGACAGGCATTGTTTCTGAGGTTGTCTATTGTTTGTTTTATGTCACAGAGGGCACCAGACCAAATGCAGAGAGCAGCGTGTGTGTATGTGACAGAGAGAAAAAAGGCACTAGAGGGAACCACGTAGCAAAGTGGCTACTTGAGGGCACAAGAGATCTAAAAAAGACATGAAAGACAAGGAAGACAGGGAGGACAGGGGGGACAGGAGAGACGGGGGGGACGGGGGGACAGGCAAGACAGGCAAGACACGGAAGGGGAAGTTTATTGCTGACACAAGCTAAAGGAAAAGGTGGGCAGAAGGGACCCAGCATGGATGATCAGTGCCGTTCACCACCCAAGTCCACCTGGAGGGAGTCCTGCTTAAGTGCATTTTGGCCCACCCCCCGGGATCTACTGTGGACACCCTGGAGTGGACACAAATGCACCGTGGCCTTTGTGATGAAAATTTCAGACAGCTTAAGGGATCACGTAAAGCAGCAAAAAAAATATGCACCACTGAGGCTGGAGGAAAGGCTTTGTATGCCTAATTTGTTGCAGAAATTATTCAAGAATAAGTCAGCTGTGAAAATATGGCCACTCAGACCTACCAAGGTCAGTGGGAACTGTTAGGATCTGCTGAGCAAATCCTAGCTATGTAATCAAAGATCACTTGGTTGAAGCTTGAACTTAGATACCAATGTTTTCACTCCCACTTTTAGTGAGGGGATAAAATTGGGCTCCAACTGAGGTGAGCACCTCTCAGGTAATTGTGCTGAGCAGGAGGAATGGTTCCTGTTCTCCAGGACAGAGAAACATCCTCTGTTGCTTCCTTTTCCCCTCTGTCCGTCAGTGTCTGGGTATTCACCTCTGATCACAGAGGGACTGACAGGAAGACGCAGCTTCTGGTGGGAGTTTTACCAGGGCTTTGCGAGCAGAACTGTCTTTATTCAAATTGGCCGATCCATGGCTCCATACAGGGGCATAAATAACAGCTCGACAAAGCCTGAAAAACCGCAGAAGGTGGGGGCAGGGAACCCAGTGTCTCGCGGGCTATGAATTAATCAGTGCCACCAGAAAAAAAGCCTGTTTGATAATTCAGTGAATATTCTACCAAGGGCATATTTCACACTGTCCCCAAATTTATAAATAAGCTCACTACCCTCCAATAGAAATCTCTCCCGAGAGTTTATTCTCTAATGACCACATAATAAAATGTAATATATAATCTTGTACTAAGCAATAAATAGAGAAGACTCGGCAGCACTGTCTTCCTCGGGAAACCTGGAGTCTTCGGGATGCATATTCATTCCCACAATGAGACACAAATCAACATGGTGGCCGAGCAGGCGTGGGTGACTGATGGCCTTGGTGCCTAATGAAACCAAACCATGGAAAGCATTGGAGAGAGGGATTGAAGTTAAGTGAGCTACCACTGTCAGCCGGGGTATCCCCGACTGTAATGAAACTGCCAGCGGTTATTTATGGAGACATAGGGTTTGGGGTGTAAGTTACGTCTGGCAGACTGTTCTTACAGACACGCATGCTTTGCCTGCCACAGTGAATAAGGCAGCGGATGCCAGGTCACACAGGGTCCCCGTCCCTGACGAGGATGACATCTTTTCCCAAACATCAGCACCATGGAGCCTAAAAACAGGCTCTGGACCAGAAGGAAAATCGGTCATAATAAATTCATGAATTGAATGTTGACTTTGGGGAGGACGAGAGAAGATGTCAAAATCAACACGAGTGTTTTTAAAAAAATTGAAACAAATACCTGTACAAAAATAATGCCTTTAAACCAGCATACAATATACACTTATTTTCAATGTTTGTTAATCTCTT
Source organism: Hydrochoerus hydrochaeris (assembly GCA_004027455.1). Lineage (NCBI taxonomy): Eukaryota > Metazoa > Chordata > Mammalia > Rodentia > Hydrochaeridae > Hydrochoerus > Hydrochoerus hydrochaeris. The sequence continues at coordinate 166,464 of PVLA01004185.1, read as the reverse complement.
CTTGGCCACAGGTTTTTTCATAAGACCGAGAAAGGAGTAAAGCAGAAGGAAAACCCATATGAATCGCGTGCCCTGGAAGCACACACCCCCCTCTTGTTTATTTGTTTAGTCGTTGTTTTCATTACGGTGCTAGAAATTGAACCTGTTGGCTTCACACTGAGTTATATCTCCAGCTCCGTTTTTTTTTTTTTTTTTTTTTTTTTTTTCTTAAAGACAGGTTCCCACTAAGTCACTAGATTGCTCAGGTTGGGGTTGAAACTTGCAATCTTCCTGCCTAAAGGCAGCAGAGAACTGGGATCATGGCTGCCTACCACCGTACCTGGCTGGAATGACCATTTAACAGATGAAAAATTAAGCAACTTTTCTAAGGACGTGCTGCTAGAAAACAGTGCTGTTTTTATACTTGCATTAATCAGTGTTCTGGGAGGAAATAAATAGCACCCTCCACATAGCTCACATAAGGGTTTTATGAACACCTCTATCAGTCAGCTTTTCACAGCTGTGAAGAATGATCTAAGAAAAGCAATTTAAAGCAGGAAAGATTTATTTTGGCCCTTAGGTTCAGAGGTCTCAGTCTGTGGTCAGTGGAGGTGAGGTAACATTATGGCAGAAGGCAGCTCACTTCAGACCACAAGGAGGCAGAGACAGGAAAGACCAAAGAGTTGAGGACAAGTTATAGCCCCTAAACCATGGCCCCATGAATCACCCACTTCAAGTAGTCCCTTCTCCTGTTTCCCCACATGAACTCACCCATGGACTAACCTGGTGGACACATGATTAATACAGTTACTAATTAATGACTGGGTTAGCGATGCCAGGATGCAGTCACCTCCCTATGCCTTGATTCTGAATACTGCCACACCAGGGATAAAGCCACAGCGCATGTGTCTGTGCGGGACACTTCACATTTAAATCATGACGATATCCTGTACTCCAGAGATGAAGATGGGTTCACAGGAAGCAGGGCTCAACATAGAAAGTGGTTGAAACTGGGTCAACTCCATACTCAAAGGTCCATGGGATGGACCCAACCAGGTGGTAGAGAGGAAGGATCTTGGGTAATGAAGTTCATGTTTAACCTCCCAGGGCACAGAAGCAGGTGAAAAATAGGGGAGGGAAACTCTGAGTGAGGAAAGAACATGACTAGCAATTTGTCACACTCTTCAGTCCAAGATCTATTTGCTGTATAATTTTGGCTTTGAGGTACATGGTGGACAAAGGGAGGGAAGGAACCTGAAAGACAGAACATTTCCAGAGTCACAAGGGACATGATTTTGTGAACTATAGCAGTCAAGAGCTAGAAATGTCACCAAATCAGAAAGTTTCTTTAATTTCCTGCCTGGCAGGCTCAAACAAAAGAAATGGAAAACAGTGCACAGTGCCTCTCTTAATTTGTCACCTTGAATTCTGCAAAAGTGTTTGTAAAATGACACTCAGTGTCTTGGATGTCTGAGGGACAGGCCAGCAGGAACAGCAGCAGCAGCTGAGACCTCAGGAGGTCACGTCTATGAAGAGGGAAGACAGTGACCCAGGGGAGAGCAGAGGGTGGTGAGGCAGAGCTTACACCACATGGTCTCATCAGGGCCACCCAAGCCAGGCACGGAGACAGGGACGTGGCCGTGTGGTTTGCACAGGACCTGATAACGACAGGAAGGCCTGAATAAAATAATGGAAGGAGCGAAAGATGTGAGAAAGTGTGCAGAAGACGTTTCAAAATTAATCTGCTAAACAAAATAGACACTAGAACCCTGACTTGTCAGGGCTTATTCTCCGTGATGTGACAGTTGTTCCTGCAGGCATTTCCAGGTGGCTGCTAACTGTGCTGAAACAAGTTGAGATAAACCAATGGAGCAGCAGAGAATAAGCAAATACATGGCAGCTACCGGAGTTGCAGGGCACTCTGGTGGGTTGAGGAACAAATGAATTATGGCACAAATTGCTTTGACTTGGTGACCTGAGGACACTGGGTGTGATGATGGGAGAAGAGACTGGCCTTCCAGGTGACACTGGTGAGAATGAGAACCAGCTCTACTGATTCCAGATGAAAACTTGTGAATCTTTGTTAATGTCACTTCACCAGGATGATGAAAAAATTTTGCCCAGAAAAGTACTAGGCTAAGAAATGGATTCTCTATATTTTCTAGCACTGCCGTAACTAATTGCTACAAACTCAATTAAAAAATAGGTATCAATTTTCTTACAATCCTAAAGTCCAGTGATCCAAAATCAAGGTAATGGTAGAGCCACGGGGTCTCTGATGCTCTACGGAAGGGCTCTCCTTTACATCTTCCTGGCTTCTCCCGGTCACCAGTCCTTAGCGTTTGTTGGCTGGTAGGCGCCCCACCCCAATCTCTCCCTTCACCATTCCATGTCATTTCCCCATGTTTCTTTGTCTCTTTTTCTAACAGCAGACCAGTGAATGGATTAGGGCTCTCCCTGATGCAGTATGATCTCATCTTAACTAGTAAGGTCTGCAAAGATCCTACTTCTAAATAAGGTCCTATCCTGAAATCTTCACTAGACATGGTTTGGAGGAGGATGCTACTCAGTTCACCACCTAAGAGACAGCCATGCAGTATCCTGAAACCTGCAAATGCTGCCTTGTGTGGGAAAAGAGTGGATATTACTTTATGGGCCAAAAGATGTAAGTAATTGATGATTTTTAAGAAGAGAAACACACCCTGGATCACTTGTGCAGAGTTCTCACAAGGATCCATGTAAAAGGGCAGGGGAAGGCGCTGCCACAGGCCCGTGCTGCCAGCAGGCCTGCAAAGCTGGACAAGATGCGGGAGAGACAGGACCGCGAGCTTGCCAAAACCTAGGGTCCAGAATTCTGTCCTCCAGAGCTACAAGAATATAGATTTCTGCTCATTGAAGCCACTCAATGTGTGGGTTTTTTATTTAGGAAAAAAAAATACAAAACATAAAATCCTCAGGAATCCAGTGTAAGAAACTGTCCTTACATCCATTTGTTTGACACTGGAGCACTGAATTTATTTGTAGTCAGACTTCTTCTCCATGCTACAGAGGTATCACTTTCTACTCAAGAACTATTTTCATGCCTTTAACCTCACTGTGGCCAGCAATCCTGAGCTATGACGATGCCAAAATGCCTACAGAAAGCCCCTGCCTCAAGTAACCTCCTTTTAAATGGGCCCCCATGTTCTGATCAATGGCTCCTTTGTTATTTCTTTCCTTCAGTAAATCTGCTATCCCTGTGAAGCAGTAGTGAGCCTGTTCACCCTCCTATTTGGGGAAAACTTGTTTTCAATGCTGCTGAGTGTGATGTGGCTCTTGGGTGCCCAATTCACTTTTCAGAAATCCAGCCTATTAGATTGAGGGAAAGGTACAGAGATTTCATACCTACGCCTCCCTTACACAAGTAAATCCTCCCCTTATCCCCGCCTCTCCTGTTCACCCCTCCTTCCACCTTCTCCCTGTCCCTGCCAGGCTCTGCTCTTTTTACCAACTCCATAGTTTTGCCATTGTCAGACTGTCATATACAGAATCGTACAGTATCTAGCATTCTCCAATTGGCTTCTTTAACTTAGTGACATGCAGATAAGATTATTCCCTGTCTCTTCATGGTTTGATAGCTCATGTCTTTGGAGAGTGAATAATATCCCATTGTTTGGATGTATCACAGTTTACCCCTTCACCTACAGAAGGACATGGTGTTGTTTCCAAGCATGATCAGTTATTCATCATGGTGTTATAAGCATCTGCATGCAGGTTCTGGCGTGGGTATGATTTCCACCATTTTGAACAAATGCCAAGAGTATAATCCATGGGTCCTATGGTATTTATGTTCAGTTTTGTAAAAACAAAAGCAAAAACCAAAACAAAAAACTGTCACGCTGTATTCTATCAGCAACAAACAAGAGTTCCTGCTGCTTCACCACCTCACAGCATGTGGTATTGTCAAATTGTTGTGAAAAGTTAAATCTCCATCTCACCATCTCATTTTTTTTTAAGTATGTACTAAATAATTTAGAGTTAAAACTCAGCCAGTATCCTGGGCTGTAGCCTCAGCAGGTGACAAAGCAAAGCAGAGGTTTGGGGGTCCTTCAACAATTCCAGTCTCTGTAGAGTTGAGAACTTCAGTGTTTATCTGTAAAGCAGTGATCACCAGTGTTATGACGGTACATTCACTGGTAACTTTTGAAAACTGCATATGTCTCAGATATATGTCTAGGCAATACATGAAACATATGTGATTTTATACATAAAGTATTTATAAATTACTGTTCTGTGTATAGTAAAAGTCATAGGCAGAGGTGTGAATAGAAATGCTTGCTATAGAAATAAAATTTTAAAATAGCACATTCTTTAAAATGATCTTAAATTTACTTATCAGCATCATCAACATCTTTATTTACATCAGTAAAAATGGCGTTACTATATTTTTGTGAAAGTACAGTGACAGGAAATGATGATAAAGACTGAATTATGGAAAAGATGGCCAGGCCTCCCGGCAGTAGGATGCTGACCAGGGTCTAGACCAGCGTTTCTGCAGCCTAAAAAGCTGAATGTCTCTGCTTGTCATTGATTAGGCTCTGTTGTAGAAAGGAACTGATAATTCAAATTACATGTGTCCTTAGAAACGCAAGTAAATTTCCTCTAACAGATACATAATTGATTCTGCCCCACAGTAAAGCAAAACTTAACTTTTTATCCAACAGGATATCACCCACTTCTGCAACTATTAACAAATTAATTTTAGCCTTCCTGATTCACTGTAAATATGTCTTCTCTGCTCATTCTCCTTTCATCGTCTTATAGGGCTTCTCATCCATTAACAAACCCGATTGGATGATACTCATTTGAGATACATGTATCAACACCCATGATTTTTATCTTTTAAAAAATTACTAATAAACGAAAACCAATGCGTCTTTGTAGAAATCTTTGTTTGCATTTCTACGATGCAGTGTTTTAAATGTGCTCTTCTAAGATATATCTAGCCTTGGTAGCTGGCGTTAGAGGGTACCAGAGCTGAAAAATACATTTCATAGGGACAAACTATTCCAAGTTGAAATTCTAACAGTCATTTTTCAATGGCATCAATTCTGTAAAATTATTTTATTTAAAAGCTGTCTTCTCTCTTGTGAATCCACTATTGCTGGACATGATATGTTTTTATATATAACTGTGTGTTTGTGTATATATAAAATCAAACAGGTACATATCCCACTGAAACTTTATTTTTAAAAGATTCCAAAATGAGTTAAAAACTGTCTTTCCCAGTTTTATAAATGCAGATGTGAGAGTTTCCATAATTCTAACATTTAACTCAGTTTGGAAGTATAAAATAATACAGTGAAAATATTTTCAGATATTGATTTTTGAATCCTCTTTCCATGGCACAAATTTCATTTGAAAAACAGCTTTTTCCCCCTATTATAATTAAACCACCATTTTTACCTTGAAGGAACGGGTTCAATATATTAACATATCTCTTCAAAATATTTGCTGGGTGATGTAATTCTGAATTCCACTTTTCATCATAAACAAACCAACAACTTTGCAAAAGAAAAAACTATGTGTTACAGGATGAACTGTGTTTTCCACAAATTTAAAAAGATTGGTGTCTTACTCCCTCAGTACATCAGAGTGTAACCATTTCAGGACAAAACTTCCAAAAGAGAAACTGGGCTCAGCCCTCACCCCTTGAGACTGGTGTCTACAAGAAGACAAACCATCATCAAAGTTACGGACTCCCAGACAAAGGCACAGAGCAAACCCTGGTGTCTGCAACCCAACCGGAAAGGCCTCAGACTCTCCAACCTTCCAACACCTCAGTCTTAGATCCTGAAACTCCAGAAATAAATTTTGGTTTAAGTCACTCAGTCTCTGCTGTTTTGTTACAGAAGCCCTAAAAACTAACACGATGCATGGCTCATCTCCCACTTCGCCAGTGCTTTTTAGCTCTTTGTTATGAGAAAGCTACTAAACATCTTGTGTTTGATGTTTTTCCCTCTATACATTGTGGTAAAGATTGCATTATTTAGAATCATTCCTATAACCTACAAATCTCTCCAGCAAGAGAGATATAAACTACATAACACATAAAATGCAATATGCTACAGTCTACAGAATGCCAGTAACAAGTAGGTCACTACCATCAAGGCCTCTTTGTTGCAGAATTACTATTTTTTTTCAGCACTCAGAACTTTAATAATTATGAAATCAGAAGCATGACCTTATTCAACAACTATTAGCTACTCTGAAAATATTAGCTCCCTACAGAGACATATAGATACATGAAACCTTTGGTGAAACTCAGTGACCTTCCATTTCTCCAACTATTATTTTTTTTTATTTAAAGAGAAATAAAACAGGAAAAAGGTAGAAATATTACAGAATTTCAACAAAAGAAGATAAACAGTAAGAAATCACTAGTTGATAAATTACATATTGTTCTTTTAAAAATAGTTAGAATTACTATTTTTTATCTCTGTCATGGTGATTAAACTGAAATGAGGGCTTCAAACTCCCAGAGTCGAGCCATAGACTAAATAAATCTCAATGTTTTTCTTTGTCCTAAAGATAAAAAGGAAATATGAAAGTCTCCATACCCCACGGAATTACATTTTGCATTCCCGCAATGTCTGTCCTCTGCCCTAGGGATTTTACTACAGACTGTGGGTCCCCTTGAAATGCCTAAGGAAATGAAACAGGATTTAAAATGACTACAGCGTTGGATCTGTGGAAAGTAGAGTACGGGTACAGAATGAGAAGAAAGGCAGGGAAGCCAGGCGGAAAGGAAGCTGATGCGCTATTCCAAAAGAAGGGACAAAGTGTGCGGTGGAGAGAGGAGAGGAAGGAAGACGGAAAGATGGAAATTCGCAACCAGCAGAGGGTCAAGTGGGCTGGAGCTGAGGAACAGATTGGTTATGAAGTGGGGAAGGGAGTATTAATGCTAAGAAGCATTAACATTGGAATGCAGGAATTTGAGTTCAGGAACGCTATGAATGCAAGACCATTAAAGACGTAAAGTCGTACAGGGAATATATTTTGAAGAAAAGAAAAATTATGGTTTCCATTTTATTCATGCTGGGTTGGAGGTACTTTAGAGGATTTGGATGAAACTGCCCACCAGGAAGCAGCATATTTGGTTCCGAGGCTCCTGCAGGAAGCAGGAGCATGGGTAACTTCCGACTGTTTAGGGTAATGATGGAGAGCAGAGGCGAGAACATCACATACAATTAGTGTTACAAGTCAGGGTAAGTCTTCCATACTCTGTTGTTCATTTCATCTTGTCCTTTTTCTGTCAATCCACAGAACCAGAACTGAGCCATGATGTGGGACTTGCTTGGTCTGTAAAGCGCTTTCCTCCAGGTCCGGGCAGAGAAGGTCTGTAAGAAAATGGATGACTTTGGCCTCCATGAGAAAAGATCGGGACATAAGAATGACTTTGCCATCAAGGCACATAGATAATATTCTTTAGAACATTTTATGAATTTTAATTTTATAAGTTTTATTAAATAATGAGTACTTAGGAAAAATATCACAAAGATAAAGGAGTTTTTAATATTTATTGTTTATAAAAAAGCACCAAAATGTTCAACATCAACTGGTTTTTGATGTACAAAGTTTAAAAAAGAACATCACAAATAAATCCCACACAAACACAAAGAAAATACCAGTAGCGCTCTACAAAAGAAAGTCTTTACTTTGATTATCACACCGAAGGCGTCTCTACACATGACAACAGCACATTCCTTCCACGCCACACTGACAGCACAGGCCTTTTTCTTTCCTGGCCTTTGGGAAGGATACACTTGACATCCCAATGGTCTTGCTGCTTTGTCAGGAGAGTCTTACTATATTATACAATGTGCGGTTGAAAGATTGTAAATTATCAAAAATTAAATTCCTAACATGCATGTATGTTTAGAGTGGGCTTCAATATTTTCACATTATGTGTGTACTTTCTTACAAAGCCTAGAAAATAACATCAAAAGTCAAGTCCTATTATGAACCACAGTGAAAATAACAATGGAACTCTGCCACAAATAGAAGGTTTGCTTCAACTGTCACACCCCAGGCAGCCCTCACACTGACACCCGCAGGGTCCTATGCAGGCACCACACTGGCAGTGCCAATCTTTTGTTTTCCTGCCCTCTCTCGTAGGGTAAAGGTGATATCCTCTTTGTTTTCCTGTTCTCCTAGCAGGTCCTTGTGTTGCTATGCCTAGCTGTTTACGGTCAGCTCGTCAGTGAGCTTCACAGTGTTTTTGCGTAGTTTCCTGGGCAGACATATTCGATTTTTCCTCTGCTGTAAATGATCTCTTACGGGCTCCAGTCCCATTTCTCTAAGGAAGTTTCTCCATGATATCTTGCACTTGCATATTCTTTGTAAATTATCAAACTGTTTATGCCACACATGGTTATGAGTGAGTAAAACACAACCACTGGTCAATGCTTTGCGTTGCTGCATAGCTTATGGACAACACATACTACATACTACATGTTCAGTTTTGTGATTGAAAGTTTCCGCCTCAGGCTTCCATTTCCAGTATCTCCATCATGATAACATGTTGACGTCAGCAGTACCCGCTGGTTTTTGTTTACGTATATGATGCCAATGTTATAGCTTCCTGAAATGCAGTGATTGTATTATACAATTATCTGGTTTGAAATTGCAACGTGTCATTTGCAATTTCTATTCTGGTCTTATGTACAGTTCCAGTGAACCTGTGCTCTGTTAGCAAATGAAACATCAATTGGCAACCAGTAGACCAATTGTCAAATGTCACATTCCGATTAGTTTGCAAGATAGGAGCAAAAAAGCTGTTACACTAACTTTTGGGTTATTGTTATACTGATAAGGACCTGATGGCTGAGGTCCAGGATTAATTTCTAAAGTGAAAAAATAAGTCTTTGCAACTACAAGTGGATAGATTTTTATACCATATTTTGTCCCATCCCTTTTTCATAAGTCTTTTACAGTCCTGCTAAGTACATTAGCCATGTAAATGCTTTCAGTTCAGCTAGTGAGGTGGCCTGATAAATGTTTCTGAACATAGATATCGGTGCACACAGAACATTTTACTTGAATTTCAGCCTTTGTGTATTTCACAGCATCTTCTAACATTTCATCTGTCACAGTCTTCAACATTGAGGGCCAGTGCCATCTTTCCATCCAATACTTTTCACCCCACCAAGACTTTCGCTATATTTTTTGATTTTCCAACATTTCAATGAGTCAAATATGTACTCACATTGCTGTTTTCTTTGTCATCTTTGTCAAGCAGGTCCATATTTCCTGTGTCTGTATCAGTTGACTCTTGCTCCACTTCACTGTCACAAGCACTTTGGCTCTAAGTCATCATCATCATCATCATCATCTCCACCCACATCACTCGTCTTTTGTGAAAGCATGTAATGCATCATCTCCACCATCCAAGCATGAGTAATTGGAGGATTTACTTTTGACCTCCTGCAAAAGTTGCAAATCTGGTTTTTCATGTGCCATTATATGGAATTCAGCTACTTCTACCAAAAAAAAAAATCAAAAGATAACAATTTTAAAGGGAATCCTGGAGTGGTGTGTGATGCTTGGGTAAGCACACATGAAACCAGTTAGATGGCGCATAAAGGTGGGTCAAAGTCCCATTTTTCCACTTTTGCACACATGTACACTCCTTGGTGTTTATCATACCAAGTGGGTAAACACATAGATTGTCCCCTGTACCCCTCAGGGTCAGGTACTGAGATGCACAGCCTCTATAATGCTCAAGTACAAATTCACAGTAGCAAAATAAGAGGTGGGTACACAGGACCCAGACTTATGCTGAGTGTAAATGTGCATCTGTGTGCCAACCCTAATGTCTCTCCTGTACCCCACAGAATCAGCTTTGCGTGTCCTGGTAGACTGAGCCATAGTTAACTTGTCCCTTGGATGAAAAAAAAAGTCAATTTTGTTATTTCAAGGAATTCACCATACAAGTAAAGCAAAACTGCTGGAACAGATGAATGCATAAAAGAGAATTTTAGGGTTTTGAAATGGAATTCATTCTGCTGTGTTTCAGCCAAGACTCCGAGATAAGAGGTGTCAACAATCCTTAGATTCCAAAACAAAGCTATAGGTCACTTAAACAGCAAGTGTAAAGAAAATTCCAAAAGGTGGCTCCCCCCCCCCCTTTTCTAGCATCTCTCTTTGGGAAGAAGAGGACAGAAGTTTCAAAGCCTTGGACAGTTAATTTTCTCAGGAGAGATTTGTGGAAGTGTCTCTTCACTTCTCCCTAAAGCGTAAACAGAAGGTTGTGTCCCACCCAGTCTAGTGGGGTAAATAATCTTCAAAGAGATTACTCCAGGAGCTTGCTTACGTATTCTTTGGAGTTTGGGGGACACAGTAGATGGGTGTCTGACAGACCACAGGAATGCAAAAGTCAGAGGCTGTGCTACCGGCCTGAGCCATGAGGACAGGGTGAGCCATTAGCTGCGCTGGGAGTTAGATGTGTGATATGACCAAAAAAAAAAAAAAATTGAAAGTTTACATGTAAAAATATGTATTACAGCAAAAGGCACGTTCCGTTAACCCCCCTCAATTCAAACACATCACTCCTGCCACTTTCTGACGCCATTCTGGAAGCCCTCTTTCATATGCGTCCAATTGCACTGCCTTAGCTGCTTCGATGTCATGAATCAATTTAAAAACTTAACTTTCATAGTTATTTTGACTCTGTGGAAAATCCAGAAGCTGTACAGTCCTGGATCCAGTGAATAAGGTAGATAAGGGCACATTGTAATGGTTTTATTTGACAGAACTTACCAAAAAAAATTTCAAATCAACTCAGGACATCAGGAAGCCATGAAAGAGACACTAATAAAAGAGAATTTCCAGAACTGCTTCAGAAAGTGCCAGTTACTATCTGTGTGTGCACCGTTAGGGAGGGTGCACCCCATCCTCCCTAAGGAACCCACACAAAGGGCTACTGTGATCTCGGTCAGCGAGAAGGGTCAGTAGGACAGCTGGGCAGGACATGCTACGGTCAGCAGAGGTGAGCAGCGGGCATGCACAGTCCTCATGGTGGACACTCCAAGGAACCCATGGACTCACCAAGGAAACAATCAACCCTGAACCCAGGTCAAATCCAGAGGATGCTGATACCAGGTTTAATGTCAACCACACACAAGGAAGGCTGTTCTCCTTGGATCTCCTCACCTGCAAAATGAGGATATGGGAGAGTCAGAGGCAGAAGGAGGAGGACAGGGAGAACCAGGAGACAGAGAGGGAGGAGAGGAACAAGACGAGAAGGAAGCAGAGGCGGAGGAGGAGAGGAGCTTGGAAGGAGAGCGTGTGATTAATCAGCAGAAAGGTAGGAAGGTAGATAACTTTTGCCAATTTAGACTTTTATACTGAAGGAGAATCTCACTGAAAGGGAGGGAGAAACTTTTACCTGCAACATCATATGAAGTTCTAATTGTTCCTGCTAGTCATGCGAATTACTCAAATGAGAACTTATGACTATAAATGGCCAGAGGACTCTCCAGAAGAGCTGTGCTCTTGACTCTGAATTTCCCAAGGGGTCGGAAGATACAAGCTCCAGAGAGGAAGTAGTGTTTTCTATCTACACACACAGACACACGCAGACACAGACACGCACACGTGCATGCACAGGCACACACACACACACACACACACACACATATTCTAAGACATCTAAAAGGCCACTGTGAATTGAACAAACAGGATGACCTTGCGAAACCTCCATCCACAGGAGATCCGAAGGGGTCTTGTTTTATAGAACTGTGGATCTGGGTGTTTGCCTATAAACAATGCAGCAGATGAAATTTCAGCTGCATCTGGTGAATGCTGTTTTCCATCCAGCTTTAATCTTGGGTCGCCTGATCATGCCACAGCCATCACATCCAAATGGCAGGGAGCAGAGGTATGTTCTCTCCACTGGGCACACAGGGGGATGGCTTGAAGCAGCCTACCAGATTGGGCTAGAGCTAGGATGAGGAGGATTCCTGAATTTCGGGGACCTTTATAGAACGTATCATGCTCTGCTACTTACAGTGCCCTTATTTGTAGGCCTCTTCAAGCTTAGAAAGTCTGCTCACTTGATCCACTCAAAATTTCACCCTGTTCAAGGGGCTGGCTTCTACCTCAGGGACATGCGTGAGACATGTCACTCTCTTGTCATCACAAGTCTTGTCCTACCCAAGACCGGCAGGAAGACACAAAGCTTGGCTTATTTCCTGCGACATCAAAACAAGTTGCAGGAAATCCCTCAGCCCAAAGGCATGCCAAATATTTCTGCCTCTTACTTGGTTGCGGTGATAAATACCATGTAAAGAGCTGAAACTAAATGCCAAATGCGTAAACCAGCTGGAAAGCAGCAAAGGCACGAGTCACTGCGCCCTTCTCTCCGATGCCTCGGGGAGCTCACCTGCTTCTCCTTTTCCTCAAGGCACCACGGAAGGAGGACGCTTTGATGTATATATTCCAGTGACAGCAGGGATGTGTATATTTGAAGTGTCTTGCATCTAAGCATCTCTCTGAGTGCTTTTAAATATCAGCTCACACCATACAGGGCAGCTGGTGTATAGCAGCACAGCCAACATGAGATGCAGAAAGTTCTACCTGTTTCCAGCGCTGACCGGGTGTGAGGCATTTCCATGGACATTCACCCTGTGACATTCAGAACGTTGATGAGAAAATGATATAGCAGACACTGGAAGAGCTGAGAGCCTGTGAAAATATTTTAGACAATGGGAAACTGAAACCAAAAGGCAAAGACACTAACAGTAACAATGCATATAGTCAATAGCAAGGTCACTCTCAACCCCACATCTTCCGGGTTCATAGTGTATGAACTTTATGCTACAGTGTGGCTGCCTTGGGCTACTATGCAACTTCTTGAAAGGTTCCCTGACTCCATCTCAGTTTTGTGGGACCTGCAACAATGTACGGAAGGGCTCCTTGAGAACTCCTGGAGCAATTCTTTCATGGGTTACTATCTGTGAAATAAATTTCACTGAGGAGATGAGGTATACCATTCAAAGCCACACGGCTAATGAGTGGCAGTGCCCATATTTAGTCTGAGAGGGCTACGCTGTCAGGAAGTCAACACTGTCAAATAGATCTAAGTGGGAATAATTTCTTTCACTGTACATTTTGGAAAGGATCGAACCCTCCTTCATGAATGCGAGAGTGGCCCCTTGCTTGGAGCTTGATCATGGTTTGATTCAGTCCAGGTCTCAAATGTTCTCGCTGGAGCAGCCGAGTCCCAGGAGAAGGAGGGTCCCACTGACAGACAGTCTCCAGGGTGTTATTGCCTCCATGCTCTGCCAGGTGCCGTTATGTAATTACATGGCAAAATAAACAGGCTGTGATTTGCCCAGCTGCCGCGACAGTAAATCAGAGCGTGGATCTACCACGGTTCCTCCGACGCAGGCTCTGACTCCTCCGACCACTACGTACCTGCATCTTGGGTCTCTCAGGAGCAAGGAAAAGTTGTGCCTCATTTACAGCAAAGCTCAAAAAGCCCCAAACTTGTTCTGCGCATCCTGAGACAGCCAGGCTCCAGCCCCCATCCGTCCTTCACATTTTTCCAATGCATATCCCTTCATTGGTTCATATCTGGATCACATTTTCAGGGTCTGAATCCAGCGCAGCAAATATTTCTCGTGTCTCCACTTCTCCTATTCCATCCAGGTTAAATATTTATATTTCATGCGGTTAAGTTGTAGTTTTTGTTTGTCAAACATATCCTTCCTAGAAGCCTAGAGCGGCACAGTCTTGGGGACAGAGGAGAGAAGGCAAATGTGAATCCTCCATTAACCGAAAGGAGACTGGGAAAGCAAACGAAGATGAAAGGAAAGAAGAAAACGCCGTAGTGCCTTCCCAGCAGCTTCTAGATGTGGTCCCCGCTGGACACACTGAGGAGGAACCTGACTCTTCTGTTGCCATGGCTGCACAGCTATGGGGACAAGAAGGCGCAGTGAGTGCCCTGTCCTCCTCTAACTAGCACCCCACAAGCCCTAGCAGACTTACATGATACAAGCTGTAATTTTTTAAAATATATATGCTTCGAGTCTCTTGGGTAGCAACTCAGCGTCTATCCTAGTCGCCACCATTCTTTAACTCCCTCACTCAGTCATCATTCTTCACTCTAAAAATACATGCTGGGTACTTACGTAGCATGCACTGTGTTACCTGCTGCAGACACAGCAGACAGAGTCTGCAGCTGAATGTGCTCATGGAGTGGTTACCATACAAGCTGCACTACCTAAGCACCATGCATGCGTTATCCCACTTAATTTCCCGACTCCTACTGGTGCAATCGCCCCCATCTGAGTGACTAAGGAGCTGAGGTATACCATTCAAAGCCACACAGCTAATGAGTGGCAGTGCCTATATTTAGTCTGAGAGGGCAAGAATTTAACCATCAGCCTACAAAAGTTGAGCACCTGCCCTCATGGACTTTCTGATTTATTCTAGGGATAGCAATCACTGGTCCTGAGCTGACCATTTCTTCCCTATATTAATTTGTTACTGCTGCATAACAAATTTCCAGAGAATAAGTGTCTTAAAATACTATGCATATTTCTATTTGAGAGTTTCCATGGGTCAGAAGCCTGGGTGTGACTTAAGTGAGTCCTGTGTTCAAGGTTTCACAAGGTCATGATCAAGGCTTAAAAACAAGAGAGTTCTATGCGCTTAGAAAGAGGCCCATTAGAGTGCTGTGTGCTTGGTTTTTCATGGGTTTGTGATTATTTCTGTAGAACCTACCACTCTGATCCTCCTCTGTTTGCTTCTCATGAGTAAAAGTTTTGTACATGTTCCACTAAATCTTTAGTTTCGTCAGTGCCAATGTTTGGGTCACCTTGTGGCACTTGACTCGTGTTTCCAGTTGTAAGCTTCTCTGTCCTTTTTCCATAGCCCGATGGCTGAGCACCTAACTGCACATCTCTCTGTAACAATGTGGTATATACGACTGTATTGAATGTATATGTTCGTATAGTGATGGCAAAGAGCAAGAGTCACATATGGACCAATGTTTGGCAGAGTAGCTGTGAAGTAATCATGCTAACTAGTCCTCGGTACATGTTTCAGTTAACTATTGTGGAGTGACAAACCATTTCAAAACAACAGCCAGCTACTTAATTCACGATTCTCTGGTTTAAAATAAATTCCCCCAAATGTGAGCTCTGCTCAGCTGGCTGGCTCTTCTGCTCTCCACTGCTCTGCCCAGGCTCATTCAGGGCCCTACAATCAGTTGGTGGACCGGAGAGTGATCGGCTGGGTGGTGAGTGATCGGAAGACGCAAGCTGGAATGAAACGTCTTGTGTCTTCTTCAGGAGTCACCTCCTCCTCTCTTTTGCTTGGAGGCACTGCTAGCCTCTCATTTTAAAAATCTTTAGGATTCTTAGTGTGGGTGGAAGGATTTCAATCACAGTAATCTTCTTGTTGTGTGACAGAAATAAACACATGATGTTGATATTTCTAGCAAAGAATCTTATCTCTTTGACAAAGTAGATAGAAATCTTGATGACATAGATGTAGGCAGAGAGTTCATAAACAAAACCCAGATTGCCCAGGAAACACTTCAAAGAGTCAACAACTTGGATCTCATCTTATCAAAAAGCTTTTGCAAATCAAAAGAAATAACCAACAGAGTGGAAAAAATCTTTGTCCCTCAGACAAAAGACTTATACCTAGAACATATAAAGCACTGAATAAAATCAGACCTTCAAATTCAAAGACCCAATCCAAAAATGGGCATCTGAGATGAATACACACTTCTCAGATGAAGAAATACCAGAGCAAATATATGAAAATATGTTCAACATCATTGGTCATTCCAGAGATGCAAGTTAAAACAACATAGAGATTTCCTGTCACTTCAGAAAGAATGGCTATCATCAAGAAATCAACCAAAAACTAGTGCTGGAGGGGCTGTGAGGAAAAAGGAACCCTTCTCCACTTTTTGGGAGAGTGTAGAGTGTTTTAACCACTGTGGAAATCAATGTGAAGATTTGTCAAAAAATTAGAATTAGCAGCCCCATTCAGCTCAGCTCTTCCCCTTCTGGGTATCTGCTCATTAGAATTCAAAATGTCATACCACAGTTATTTATGTGCACCTGTGTTTACAGCAGCACAATTCATAAACACTAATCTAGGAAATAACCCAAATGCCCATCGACTGAGGAATGGATAAAAAAGATGCGATCTTTTTATACAATGAAGTACTACTCAGTCATAAATAAGGGTAAATTTGAGACTTTTATAGGGAAGTGGATGCAACTTGAGACCATATTCACAAGTGAAATAAGTCAGACTCTCATATGTAAACATTGCATTGTATCTCTAGTGTAAGAAGCTGAAAGAATAAATAAGATCCAAAATTTACAATGGATACTGTGAAATGGTAAGAAAGTGTTTGAAAGGAAGGAGAAACTGGGATGGGGGAAAGAGAAAAGAAAAAAAAATATATATATATATATATACATATACAAGATCGTTAAGATAGTTATAGTACTAGTTTCTATTTACTGAATACTAGTTTCAGTTTATCACAAAGATTTGTGCTTATATTGTTTGATCCATTTTTCGGACTTACAGTTTATAATCGGAGCAACTACTTTGAAAATAATACCAAAATTTAATAATACCAAGGCAACAGCACTTATCAGAGCCTAAGCCACCTAAACTCTTCCCTCTAAAAATAATATATCAACCATTGTTACTCTCACTATATTGTTTTGAAGTTTTGTATCATGTTTTTAGTGGTTTTTTTCCTCTTTAAAGTAATAAAAAAATCTCTTTGGTCAATGTTTGGAAGAAAGTATAGATATATGATCCAAGTATGACCGATTATAAATTTTCCCTGGAGCCAGGCATGGTGACGTACACCTGTAATCTCAGCACTCAGGAGACTGAGGCAGGAAGATCACTGTGAGTTCAAGGCCATCATGGGCTACATTGAAGACAAGCCTAGCCTGAGCCATATAGCAAGACCTTGTTTCTAAAAGGAAACAAAAACTGCCCTGGAGAAAGAGAGACTGAGAGATTGAGAGATTGAGAATTTAATAAGGGAGAAGATTGTTCTGAGTTGGTAATTTCAATAATATAAGCTTGGAAGAGACACTAGCCATATGCCTTTTCCCTCATATAAGAAAACTCTGGTCTCTAGAATAGAGAAGAACAAAGGCAGAGAAAAAAAGAGATAGAGAAACAAGTCTCTCCACCCGGTTTGACATAAGGCCATCTGCAGCTTTGGTTTTGTGACCTCATAACATGAGTCACGCTTGGGATTTCTCTATTTCTCATGAATTGTGATAGACCCAATAGTAAAGGATCATATAAAAACAAAATCATTGCCGAGTCTGCTCACAGTCCTTGGAGGATGGGAATGTCATTCCCCTTTTATACCTTCCCAGTTTCTTCAGTCAGAGACAGTTTATGTGCAAGAAAGGAAGTCTGTCTTTTGACAAAAGAGAGGGTAAGAACCACTTCTTATTAATAACCTTCCAGTGAGGGAGAAACTTCAAGACTCTCAGGCTCTAACCTGTTTCCAACAACCTAGAGTTACCTGAAACATAGTGATCTCACACCGCCGCCTTCTGTCAGGAGATTTTCTAGGGAAAACTGCACTCAACTGAACAAGACCATTGATGCTGGGACACTGGTGGGAGAAAGGCTGAAGCAAAACAAGAATGACACAGCAACAACTTTCATTGGGCAGAAATAGGTGACAGATCCTGGGTTAAACCAAGGCAACAGCACTTACCAGAGCCTAAGCCACCTAAACTCTTCCCTCTAAAAACACAGCACCCTAACCTGGGGAGTCCAGGTAGCAGGAGGTTGTGGGTTAGGACAGCCTGAAGGTAGCCAAGCTGGAAAGTACTGAGATTGGATGATGCCTCTCCCAAAGAAAGTGACTGCACAAGGTGGAGGCTACTTGTGATCTTCCCCGAATGTCACTCAGATGTGACCCCACGAGAGAGCAGGACTTTGGAGTGTTGGCTGAGTGAAGAGTCCAGGGTAGAGAAATAGCAGTAATCAAGAGACACAGATCATGGAAAAGCAAACAACCAACAACAGGATCAGCCGTACGCAGAACTCCTTTTCTGTCTTTTCTTCTCCATTCCTAAGAGCAGAGAAGCAAGCACAGGACAGTAGAAGGGATAAAAGGGCATGGTCATAGACTCACCTGTGCTAGGAAGAGGCCAGGGCTTTCAGGTGGAGAGAAGCAAATCTTAATCTTGGAAAGTGACTAAGAAGTTTTAAAATCTGACTAAAAAGTCACTGAGGGGGGCCTTATAATTTATTGCAAATTCAGGGCACTAATAAGAGGCACAGAGTGCACTGTTTATAACTGCTTCGGGACAAAGGGTGTAAAGTGGAATCCTCCCAGCAAGCCAGGGTGGCTTTCACGGTGCCCTTGCAGAAAGCAGCTTCGGTCTGCTAAGCTTTGCAGTTAGCGGATTTTGGAAAAATAAAAGCGCTTCGGGTTTGTATTAAATTCAGTTACAAAGTCAATTAATGTCCATTAAAATTTTTTATCTGCATTAAAATTACTTTGAGATAGATTTCTGTCACAGCTTAAAGGCTTCTCCTTAAATCATGTGCAAACACAGAACTAATTGAGGACTGAGGTAAGCAGTGAATGCTCTGGAGAGGCGGGTAAGATGCCTCTAGCCCCTAGCTGAGGACCTGTGTCTTTGCTTAATCTGAAGATTTGTACAATAAATTCATGTCAGTTATTCTGGCTTAGTCTTATGCTATACTAAGAGCACTGAGCTGTTTTGTTGCTCAAATTTGAACAATAAAGAGACTGTGGTCCAGAAAAGTTAAAGACCCCGTCCCAATCACTGAAAACTTTAGCCAGTGGATGGTAAGGTAGCTGAAATCGGAACACAAGGTCATAACCAACGGTGATTATTTAGCATCTCCAAGTGACAGCCTCCCCTGGACCAAACCATGGTTCCAGGGACCCCCTCCTTGACGGGGCACTCCCATTAACCTCTGTATGTCTGAATGTTGAAAGAGATAAACCCCCTCACTTGGTGGTTATCTGATTGGTTCCCTCCCAGTTTCCTGGTCACAAGATGGAGACAACACATGGCTTTAGTTCTAGAAAGGATCTCTAGAACTCTCTGAGGGGCTGCTTCTTAGAAAGGTTTGCCAGTTACTCAGAACCATTTCACCCTACACACAATATGCACGAGCACAATACAGTCATTTTGATATATTGCACTGGAATCAACTGTGTATTTTACTCACAGAGAGAGCCATAAAATAGTAATATAAATTATGCGGAAAGACAGAAGTAGAAGCTTTAAAATATTTATTTCATGGCCCTTACAGATACATCTCATATTTATTCTTTACAGAAACTAGAAAGAATGAATCTGATTTTTTGGTACTGGATGACTTCATGTTTCTAATGGTGCTAAATCTTGTGTCCCCGCAGTTTCAGATTCAGCAAAGTGGCTTTGATGCAGTGCGCACGCTTCCTCGTTCGTGACACACAGTTAAGACCATGAATAGTCACCTGCCTTCAGCGGCATTCCCAGGGAACCTGGTTTGCACCTGCTACAGTCTGGGTCTAGTGTGTCCCACAAGGGCCCATGTGTGAGAAGCTTGGTCGCCAGTCCATGGTGCCACTGGGAAGTGGTGAAACCTACAAGAGGTGGAGTGTAGGAGAAGGAAGCCGGGTCATGGGGAAAGTGCCCTTGAGCCTGATGCTGGGACTCCAGGCCACTTGCACTTCTTTTCCTTCCCAACCACCATGAGGTGAGCCACTTGCCTCTCTCACGCATCGCTACCCCAAGGCACTGTGTCACCAGGGGTCTGAAGGAAACAGCCCCAAATGGCTGTGGATTGAAACCTCTGAAACCAGCAGCCACTATAAACTCGGGTATTTTGTCACATGGTACCTGGGTGTTATGGTTTGTGTCTAGATGTCTCTACAAAGTCTCCTGTGGTCACAGAGGTGGCTGAACCTAGACTAAGTGAAGCTGGGATTAACGGTGCGTGGTTACTAAATCAGTCCACTGATTGGTTTATCACAGTCCTATCCTGGCAGTCTGAGTAAGATAAAAAGGGCCCAAAAGAGGCATGTTCTCTCTCTCTCTCTCTCTCTCTCTCTCTCTCTCTCTCTCTCTCTCTCTCGTTGCTTTTCCTGTATTCCACTGCCACGAACTGCTGCCCCTCTGCTGTGTGCCACTCTACCTTGGAGCCAGCCAACTATGGACTGAGACCTCTGCACACTGTGAGTTAATAAACCTCTCCTCCTTTTACTTTGGGTATCAGGTATTCTGTGTCAGCAATGAGAAAAGCAACTAAGTCACTGAGCAGTAATTATGATATATAATTATTTTGCAATTAGGCAGTAAAAGTGAAATCTCTTTATACCCAATTTCTTAGTTACCACCTGGGTTCTAATTAAGATTCACTTGTGGATCATGTAATAGCATCAGATGATGTTATCCTTCTCTCATTATGTAATAATTATACCTGTGGCTTTTGGTTTTGCTTTTAATTAGCTTCTACAGTCCTCTACCAATGACACAGAGCAACCAACACGAGTCACTTTTTAAATGATAGACAAAAGTTGAAAGGACCAGAAAAGCACTGAAAGTTAATTAGGTACCCAGGAATTAAATGTCAAGGACTTGTGGTAAACCTGGTTTTGTTTCATTCATTCTTTTTTTCCTCATTTTTCTCTTATTCCTAAACTGTGGGCCACTGGAAAGGCCAGTTAACAATATTTTGTAAAGAGAGACACCTGTGAAGACTGCTGCCCCGCACTGATGGAGCAGCACCCTCATATTTTTCCAGTTCCATTCATCTTCCATCCTTGTCATGCAGGGCTGGAGGCTAGGGCTGTGCTGTCACATACATGTATGATCACAAGAGAAACCCTAAGGACCAACGGCAGTGCCCAGCCAGGAGTAGGTTGTAGAGTCCCTGAAAATCAGGAGTAGGGAGGGGATGTGGTACCTGTGACACAACAAAACTAAGGCGAAATCCTGGAAGCTGTGGTTCCCACAAACACAGAGACCAGAACACAACCAGAACCAAGAAACAGAGCAAGGCAGGCAACAAGATGCAGATCAAGTTGGTGAAAAGGGATCAGAAGATAGTCAGCAGGTCATCGTGGCCGCGCAACGGCCAGGACTGCTGGACTCAGGGCTGATGCTGGAGCGAGGCTGGAGCGAAGCTGTGGGTACTGGTCAGAGGCAGAGGGAGATGGATCTAGTGGAGGACCACATGGACGACTGTCCCAGAAAGAAGAGCAATTGTCTCCATTCTGCCTCGACCCGGCCCTATTTCCAGGCACAGAGCTGGCTAAGATTATCTTTATCCCTCCATCATATGCAAGCAAGGCAGGTGGGTCCAGCCAGGGTGCCGACGTGTAGCCTTAGGGCAATGCCACAGGTCAGCGATGCCCCAGCTACGTCTCCCCAGAAATACCGTGAGCGAGGCCAAGTGACGCTATCGCCTGTGACTGAGCTTCAAGAAGGAAGCAGTGACATCTCAGGGCGTGAAGAGGACACATCAAAACTGAAGCGCAGCCCCCACAACACTGCAGACTTCCCCGATTCCACAACATGCAGGTTACTCTTTCCGCAAACCTCGCTCTCTGCCTGCTGCATGGGTCACCTCAGGCCACCCACCAGACCCGCTCACAGCACTCACATACTTCCCGCCTTGCTCTCAGTCACTCAGACTTGAGCTGCTCCCCTCTTCACGAATTAACAAAACCCAGGTGTAGCCCTGGGCCGAGGCCTTTGTTCTGGTCAGTCATGATTCTGACTGGACTTAGAATCCCCTGAGCTGCCCGCCATGTTTGATATGTATTTGTGTCTCTATTTGCACCATGGGTGGCACTGGAAGTGGCAGACTAGAATTAACTTGCTAGAATTCCAATGACTTTCCCCTGGGGTTCCAAATATAAGCTTCACTGAACCTCAACAAGGTCAGGGAGTGGTTTTCTAGGGTGTCCCCCTCCCCACGCCCTCAGTCCTTCAGAGGAATTCTTAGCAGCTGCTACTCAGTTAAACGTACTAACTTTGGGTTAAGGGCTGGAAACACTGGGAGGCTTCCTTCCTAACGCAGTGTCCCAGCCTCCACTTTTATTTCCCCCTGATCCCGTGATCATCAGGTCCAGTGGCATCTACCTTTGGAAAATAGGTTCAGGTAATACCTGAGGTCCTCGCTAGGGTAACATGCCCTGCAGAGTATAGAAACCACAGTGCAAGGGAACCTCGGAGGAATCTCTGCACTGTCTGAAAAAAGCACTGTGAGCGCAGGGACCCAGCTCTGTCACTAAATACTGGCTGCGCAGCCCAAGGCCGCAGGTTCCTTTCCTGTAAAATTAGGCTTAGAACTCAGATCACAGAGCTGTTAGGAAGAGCAGATGAGATGATGACCATAGAAACACTTTTGAGTGACCTGAAGCACTTTCAAAAGCACTGAACAAATATAAAGCACTGCTATTTCCATACTCAAGCCCAATGGAATATTTTACAAGATAGGTACTGTTGTAGTCAGGGGTTGTGAGAACAATCAGAATCAGAGCACAGGATTTACAATATTATTTTATGATGGGCACCCAGAGTTAAACACAAGTGCTGGAAATCTGTCCACAACACTAAAGACCCAGAATATTCAGCCAAGGGCCTGGATCCCACAGCAATGTCCAGCATGAGTCCAGCTGAAGACCTAGGGCCCTTGACAATGCCTCCCATGAGCCCAATTGGAAGTCTAGAGCCCAGGAGAAGGACACCCACCTGTCTGTTTTATAGATCCATACTGGGAAGACCCAAAGGTTAGTGGTGGAACCAGAAAGTCTATGCCAGTGAGGTGAAGGTGCTGTGCTGGTAGGTTGAGGTTCTACACTGGAGCCAAGCAGTCACGCTCAAAATAAGGACCAGGGCTGTCCTGAAAAGCACCACACCATCCTCAGTGACAAGGAGGTCCCGAGCTCCTCCGATGATAAGAACAGTGGAGTATATGCCAGAAAGCTGACATAACAAGTTTCTCCAGGAGATCAAACAGCACACGTCTTCCCCTCCAGAGCCAGGAAGCGATGCTCAATGTAAGGACTAGAGCTCTCCAAAGTGAACCAGAGCCACCCTCACCAACAAGGTCCCGAGCTCCTCCATGACAATGGTCGAAATCACACTGGGGAAGCTGGTCCTGATGAGTCCTCCAGGAGGACAAACAGCTCAAAACATCAACACTTAGAGGACCCACAACGCCTTGCTCTTCCTCTTCACGTCTCTATTTATGCTGGCAGCTTTCCTCAGGTGGCCATCTACGCTCAGCACCATGCTGATTTAATTCAGCTGGAGTTAAGTTGACCACCAGTTTTTAATCCATAACAGGTACCTAGAACAAATCTCAAAATGTAAGGTGTTGGAAAATAAAAGTAGAACCGGGAAACACAAAATAACCAGGAATCAGAGCCCTGTGAATGGCAGACCCTGCTTCAAACCTCTCCCAGCTCTTTACTGAGTCATCTTCACGCAGATCTCACACAGCCAGTATGACTGCACTGGTTTCTGCAGATGCGCTGGCTTCCCCAGGCTCCCAGGGCTGTCCCAGACGGAATGAGGCTTGGGCTTCTGCTGATTCCAGAGTCCTTGGTCCCCCTGTGCAGTAATGACCCAACTTCTCCAGGGACTTTATTTCTGCCACTTCGGTCTCTCCTTGTCCCTTCACTCTCCCCAAGATTAACGTCACAGTAAAGCCTGGCTGTAGTCTCGTTTCATGTTGCCCTAAGTCTTTAAAATGCTGCTTATTTCTCTTGCTGGCCATCTTGCCCCAGTCTCCTGGTTAGCATCTGTCTATGCTGTGTGGGATTATCCAGCTGGTTCACCTGGAAACCAGGGGCACTCTTGGAGCACGGGGCCTTCTTCCATGATTGCCACCCAAGTCCACTTTCATCTGGTACCTGCAGAGAAGAGGGCTTTGGCTAGAGCTGGCTCCGAAGCGAGGGAAGACGGAGACGCACACGATGTCTGACCTAGTCTCACCCATTCCACTGGGTTTCTGCAGGAGAAACCATCACTGGTTTAAATAAATGCAAAGTCACTTCATATGAAAACTGAAGAGGCCAGAGGACATCTCAGTTACCGTGATTTTGCATTCAGAACAAAAGTCCTGCAAGCGTGTATTGCATGCATTCCGTGCTGGGGTCTGTTCTTGAACTAAACACAATAATCACTGTAACCACCTTGAATCCTAACAAACCTGCCAATTCAGCTTTACCGCAAACCGTGATGAGATTACCACTACTCCAGTTAAAAGCTATTAATGCCCCCCCCATTGCCTCCAAGATCAATTTTAAGTCCCAAGATGGATATCAAAGCCCTCCAGTCAGGATCTTAAACTGGCCTGGCATGTCCCAGGACTTTGAAGGCTGAGGCAGGAGGATCACTGAGAACTTTGAGGCCAGTATGGGCTACATAGTGAGACTCTGCCTCAAAAAACAAAAACAAAATGAACAAACAGAGAAGACTCGAAACCGTATGTTCTGCCTTGGCACCTAAGATTTCTCTACAAATGACATTGCACCCTAGTCTTGCTGTCCCGAAAAGCATGCCTTATACATCGCTAATTCCGTGTCACTCTCTGTCCCTCACCACTGCACTTAGCATAAGTCTATCCACCACCTTTCTATTCTCATTTCCCCTTCATAAGCCCAACAGGGAACACTGCCTTCTGCCTCTCCATGGATATCACCAAGGGCAGAAAAGGACCCTATTGGCCCATATAAGATCTACTTAGGAGACATGAAGTGCTACCTGAGTTATGAAGCCAGTGCTCCATCTCTACGTTCCTGTGCTCTGGCCAGAGATCACAACAGACTTCACAGTGCCAAGTCCTGCACCTAAGGAATCATGTCAGGCCTTCTAAGAGCATATGTTTCTCAAACACTCCTGAGCGCTGCCACATGAGGCCCCTCACCGGCCGCTTCACATGTGGCACATCACGGTGACCCCCAAAGAACCCCATAGTGTGGATATTAGAGAAAGCTTCAAGATAGAGGGGTGACTGAGACTCGGGGTGGGCACCTTCTCAGCTGGCTTGCAGCATTCCCAAAGAAGCTTGCCTCTTTCAGGGTCTGCAACAGCCATGCTGCTAACAACATCTTAGCCCCCCAATTTCCCTCTTGCTGCGGGTCCCTCACCCCTCTGCTCTCTGCTGTCTCTAGCATGGGGAAGATGGGACAAACAGGATCTGGCGTCTATAACACCAGCTACTGCCGATAGATAAGGCTTCGGCACCCCTACTATCTCCCAGCGCCTCACAAGCTACTTCCTCAGCTGCCTCAGCTGAGAGGTGGCACCTGTCACCCCGAGTGGCTGACCAGAGAGCGAGTGTGACCTCAGTCGGGCTGCAGGCTCACTGTCACACATCAGATACAAAATACTGCAAGATTCATCAGTGGGACCTCAGTGGAGGGACTGAATAACTTGGTCCACAGAAAAGACCCCAAGAAGGGCTCTGGGTCACACCTGGTACCCCTCGGGCTAGCACAGCAGTCCCACTCAGAAAACACCCTGCACCCACTTCTTGGCTCAAGCAGGACACCGGGCGCTCCTATTTCTGCTCTTGCTCCTTCTCAATAGTTGCAGACAGCAGAGTGGATGACTGGCTTCTGGTCCAGACAGAAAAGCTACTCCCGCAGCTCCTGTCATGGCTCGGGACCATCGGACCACCTCCGTCCCTCACTGCTTCCTCCTCCTCCTCCTCCTCCTCCTCCTCCTCGCTGTTCTGTGCTCCCCGAGCCGCTCCGTGGAAACGAACACATCAAAACCACGTGGAGTCATTCTTTCTGGGCGACTGTGTCCTTTCTCTCTTCTCCTTTTCCCAGAACATTAATATTAATAGTGTGCTTCTTCTCAGTTGCTTTCGTCTCCATCCTCAAGGGAGAGGAAGCGTCTCTTGGTTTTTGTGCCGGATGGAATGCTTGTTTGAAGGCCGCCAGGGCAATGACCCCTCAGGTGCAAACCTGGGGCCCGTGGTGCCGGCATGGGACGACAAGCCACTGCAGCTCAGCTCCTAACATCTGTCCTTCCGGAGGGGGGACAGCAGTAGATGGGCAATGGCACAATAGCCCACTGAAGCCATGGACAATTAATAATCGGTGCTTTGGGAGCCAGGCTGTGCACTAAGGATTTCTGCGCGGTTCATCTCCTCTCAGCAGCTCAATTCCGCCAGGGCGACGTGTGTGTCTTCCTTTCATAGACAAGAAAACTGAGCTCCAGGCGGCTAGTCACTGGCCTAACAGCTTGCAAGTTTGAGGAGAGAAATTCAAATGCCCCAATTAACTCCAATATTGTGTACTTTACCGTCCACTGCTGCTTCTCCTGCGGCCTCTGTTCAGGCCGACTTGGCCGGAAGTGGAGACAGAAGGACGGACAGGCTTCTGCTGTGCTCCTCAATGGGGTCCCTCCTTGGAGGAGGAGGAGGCGGGCTTTGCAGGTGCCACCTTTGTGCCACTGTGTTCTCCTCCTTCACACCCACTCTGACAGCACTGGTGCCAAGCCCAAGATTCAGAGAAGCTGTGACATCCAAGGTTCATGGCCAGGTCTGCGGCTGCCAGCCCTCAGTGAAGCCCCATTCAGGCACTGAACTCCCCTCCCTAAGCCAGGCTCAGCTGTGTGTTCAGAACACTGGGAGCTACCAGTTTCACTGGGGTAGATCTTATAGTGGCACTGGGTCTGCTGGACAGGGCAACAACAGGTGTGGAAGTGGCAGAGATACTACTTTTGCTTTAAAACAAAATTAGTAAGACACTTGAATAATGAAAGGATGAACTGGCCAAACATCTAGTGAGTCTGTCGTGGTTTTCAAGGGTCAGTTTTCAAGGGTTTGTGTGGCACGGCCTTGGCGGGCTCCCCCCAAACCACCCATGAGCAGTTCTTTCCTCCATGCTGTTAACTCTGATCATAGCAGCTCCTTTGGGATCTCCAAATACGTTTGATTCCCCAACTGAGGACTCTCCAGCCAATGTTATTTGATCCATTTTAGCACTCCTCATGCCTGTTGTGAACGAGGGTCCCCAGCCCGAGCAGCTCACAGAGCAATAATTTACACAAAATGCCAGGAGCTAGGAGGAGCATTTTCCTGCAAACGATGAGATGATAAATACCCTCAACTCTGTGGGGTGCAAGGATTTTGTGGCATCTCCTCAATTATGCCATGGCAGTGCAAACTTATCGGGAGATGAATGACTCAGCCATGAATGAGTGGGTGTGGCTATGTTCCAATAAAACTTTATTAACAAAACAAGTCATGAGCCAAGGATCACAGACATAGAGAAAGAAGAAACAGTTAAGGTGGATTCCCACAGTAACTAACAAAACCACAAATGTGCCAACTGGTCTTGATACCAAAACCTAGATCCCACCATTAAAAGTAAACAGAAGCAAATGTTTCTTGATATGCCAGTTGGTTTGAGATTTTGAATCCCAGTAACTCATGAGGAGAATTGAGAACAAAGTGTTTCTCTACCTACTTTTGGAACCATTTATGCATGTCTCTCCAGATGCTTTTTAACTGTGGAAATTGAACAAGGACTGCTGAAGATTAGAAAACATTATACCAGAAACGTTCAGATTATGCATATCTTTTACACTCCAAAGAAGTTTATTTGGAGGTGAAACTATCATGCACACAATTTCTACTAATTTTTAAAAAGCTTGGAGAACTGGTCATGGTGGAACCCAGGTGGCTGCAGAAGGAGGCAGCTCTCCCGCCCTCTTGGTAAGCACCGCCCTCCAGCGTAAGCCAAGAGGAGACCCAGTCAGCAGCTCCCACGAAATCAAACTTCCCAACCCTGACCACCACCCCCTGTTAGCAACTGGGGACAGAGTTCTGAGCATGTCTTGAGAGGATGACCATATGCAATATAGCAAATATGGGGGATCTCCTTCTATCTTCTGTTTGCAGGCAAATGTTTTTTTTTTTCACTGCTTTGTTTCATTACAATTAATTGTATTACTCTATCCAATATTCTCTTTCAAATGGTTTTATAATGTTCTGTTTTTGGTTTGATTTTGCTATGCCTGATTGACTGGACAACTATTGTGAAGATAGCAAGATATACCGTGGTACCTATTACTGTTATCCTGGTAACCTGCTGTGAAGTTCTGTACCAATTTCACTGCATTGTCTCAATTGGCTTTGTTCTGTCTTGTTCTGTTGTATTTTTACTACCTTCAAAAAAAATAAAAAAAAAAAAAAGGCTTCACAGAAGCCAGCTCCATGAAGGGGCAGGCTCTGTAGCTCTCTTCACCTGCCATCTGTGGATACCAGGTTTCTCCATCAGCCTCTGTTTCCCATTCAGCCCCACTATTAAACAGGTTCAACAGATATCCATGATTTGTTCTGGATAAAAAGACTTCTATTAATTCCCAGGGTCTGGTAGAGTCTAGCAAGAGCCACTGGGAGGACATTTTCTTGGTTTATTTCTCAACTATTTATTGGACACCCTCTGTGGAGCAGGAGATATGTAGGAATGAAACAGACTCTGCCTTAAGGAACTCCCCGGTCGGTGGGTACCTAGGTACCACTTGCACATGGAGGCAGTTCAAAGGAGTGGCCGTGATGGGGTGCATCGGAGACCGTGCACAAGCCTGAGCGCCACAGCTGCCCACACCGTGTGGTCTCAGCCACCCGCACCCCCTGGACAGCTGGCATCAGAGCTCCAGGTGCCTGCATGAGGAGGGAGGAGGTCAAGTGAGGGCTGGATGAGACACCAAGCATGCTGGGTGCTTGTGTTTCTGAAGAACACGAGTGACTGGAACAAACGCGGGCAGTGCTGGCCCTGCACAAATTCAGGGCTCCCAAGACTCTTCTCAATGGCCGTTGCACCAGACGGTGAGGTGAGAATTTATACTTCTTTACCTCTCTGTTTTTTAAGGATAGGCTGGCATTGCCAAGAACATTGTGTTTCTTTAACTTTTGCTCCTCTCATCTCATCTCTACTTTGGAATGGTCTCTGCCTACCCTGGGATTATCACCCACTTCCTGCCGGGAGTCCCTGTGTACCTCAGAAGGGGCCACATGGCCCTATGGGTCAGATGCCTGTAGCAAGCAGTTATGGACAAGAGCCAGGAGGGGTGGGAGGTGTTCTGGAGGAATTCTATCAGCCTCCTCGCGCTAGCAGGGGGGAAATTTGCACCCAGACCCTAATTGTGCACCACTTGGAACTGTGCCACCAGCCCAAGCAAAGGAGAGAGCCGGAGAGCTGGAGCATCAGTTCCCCCCTCACCCAGCATGTTCACCTCTCTGCACAGGCTGCTAGGACCCCCCCCCCCAGAAAAGGTCAGGATCCTACACATCACTCTCGGTCCCTGCTCTCATGATATCTCTCCAAGGGTTTGTTCACAGTTTCTTTAGTAAAAGGGCTGAATATTTTGTGGTTGGTTTCTTCCTGACTCCACTAAATAAAGGGCAGCAAGTATTTCTTTGCTCTGTTCAAAATGCCAGTCCGCTTAGGGCACCCCCCCCAGGAGTCCCTTTGACACACCTTCTGGTGGTACCTTGCCTTTCTCATCAGCGCACTTTGGAAAGTGCAATTAATTATTAGGTTCACTTAGTTACATTTTGAGTGTCTCTCTATTCCCTGATCATATATTACATGAGAAGAGAGACTGTTTGTTGGGTCATATTAAGCTTCTTCACTATGCATTTATTGAATGAATAAGCAAGGAAGCCAATGAACTTTCCAAGGCCTGTTGTCTGACACCAGAGCAGGCACTTACCTTTGGGCTGAGTGGGGCTGATTGGACACCACCCCTGGCTTTTTCTCAATGTTTCTTTCCTTCGCCTATAGCAGAAACATTCTCACTGCTCCTTGAGGAAGGAAAGCAGGGGAGAAAGAACAGGAGGCCTGGGAGGGAGCCATCTGCCCACTACTGAGTCAGATTATTAATGTTCTGTGGCAAACAGGGAACCCAGCACTATAAAACATGACTTCCTGCCACACGCTGCAAGTACAGTAATCCAGATTCTAGTTCTGCTTGGGAAAAGCTGTGTGAGTACTACAGACGGAGAGCCAGGGCTAAGTTACAGCCTGCGAAGCCAACACCTTCTTAGGTCTCTCCAGGAAGCCTAATGGGAAAATTCAAATGAGGCACCTGCTTTATTACACATCCTCGCAAGGTGCCTTCCCACCCTCGACTCCAAGGGCAATTTATGCTCTTAACCTCACAGCGTGGGAAATGGAATTTTTCAATGTTTTTTTTCTTTCAAAGGTCACTGTCTCTACCAAGTCACCAAACTTCCTATTGAAAATGGATTTAGACAAGTTGGGGTCTGGTGTGTTGGTTCTTTTTTCTTTTCAATTTTCCTTCTCTGTTCCTCGAGGCACCCATTCGGGTATAGTCAGGCCTTGCTGAGCAGAACCAACCCTGGATATTATCATTTCCTCGGCGACAAAAGCAGGCTAGTGTGGAATAGGCCGCTGAAACTGAAATCTCAGAAAGCTACCAGCCTGAGGCAAAGGTATTTCCATCAGTGATCTCCCAAGAGGCAGGTCATTAAATCCTGTGTGTGCACGCATGCTTGTGTGTGACTGTATGCACACACAGAAGTTCGCACACATACGCATGTGTGCATATGAATTGTATACATACACATATCATTACATATATAGTCTTCAGATGGATGGTATGCAGTAATTAGCAGAGAGAGAAGAATGACTAACATCTAATTAGAATGGAAAGTGAAGTCACTTCTTAAAACTGTCACATGTTTATCTAAGAAAAATTAGTATTTGGATGTGGGGCCACCAGCTGATGATGAGGTGAAGAAGGAAATGTTTCAGGAAGGCTGGGGTGACTCCTAAATCCATACTCTCCACCACCCCCGAGGCAGGCGCCAGCAGCAGACTTTTCTCCTCTGGGAAAAGCCCCGGGATGAACTGGGTCTCCGGTTCTTCCACATTCCACTCTGCTGCTGAGTCACTCACAGAATGTCCAGCCGTGAACACTGACTTTAAGGCCTAACTGTTAGGGTGGTACACAGGCAGAAGATACAGGCCTGGAACTGCCCCTGGCCACCCCACCCGCCCCGCCTTTGCTATGGTCTCCCTCTGAAGAGATCAGAGTCCACGTAGATGCTCAGTGTGACCGTGCAACCCATGCAGAAGCCACAGAAGCCGGCGTCCCCTTTACCCTCCCCAGGTGGGACCCCCGGGAGTAACAGACAGCTCCTCCCATCAGCTCAGCTTGTTGGTTGTTTCCAATTTCTTTCATTTACTTGCTTATTTATTTTTAGCCCTAACTTGGCTTTTACTGAAAATCCACTGGGCCTGGGGATTCTTTCTACCTCATTTCCCACGTTCCACAATACACAGCCCTTCTCAGTCTTGCCCCAGAAACTGGAGACCTCTTGGTCCTCCAAGAAAGTTTCTGCCACCCCTCCTGCCAGGCTCCTGGACTGTGCCCCCTCTTTCTATTCCCCTCTTTCCACAGTGGCTCTCTCCTGGGTGTCTTACCAGTGACCTCGACCTCTCCGCCCTCTGCAGTGTCTCTGCGTTTCCCAGGGGCTTCCTGGCAGAAGCTGGGTACAGCCGAATGGCCCTTCTACCTGTGTCCCAGACTAGATTCTTCCTCCTTTACTGCGTCCGTGTCTCCTGCAGGATCACTAGGAAGGGAGCTCGCGAGCTTTTATATCGACAGCCTCTAAGAGAGTGGGAAAAATGTAAATGATAGCTATGCAAATTATTAATTAAGAGATTATCAAGTGATTAATTTAAAATTCTATTTCCTATTTTGTATCTGAAACTGTAGGCTTGCTTATGCTACTATCATGAGCCCTGCATCTCAACAAAGGACAAAGAATTATCTTGAAACACAACATCTTCGTTTCCCATACTCCTTGTCAAGCATGCAGAGGTAGGGCCTATATTCTCTGTGGTCCGCATTTTGGGCCACAGGCTGATGGAGCCAATGAGCTGTGGAATCCAGCGGGGCCATCATGGCGGAGAGCACTGCTGTCCGGGAGCACTCTGGCGGTGGGGAGGCCCAAGCCCGCCATCCACGACTCATCAGCAGCAAATCGCCACAGGAGTCATTGCACTGTCTCCCTCGTGGTGCTGAGAAGCAGAGTACAGAGCATTTGAAAATGAGGGCAGAGTGCCAGGCTTTCAACAGCTGTTGAACAGCTTAGATACTCTGCTATGGCGAAGTGGAGGGTGGCCTGCTGTGCAGACCTGGAGACAGTGTCTCCTGAGTCCTAGAGCCGAACCCCATCCCTGCCTACACTCGCCAACTGTTCACGCAGCTGGCTGCCCTTCTCCTTGGGATCTCCTCCAACTCAGCACACTCTGACATCTGGGCTTGGACATGGGCTGCTCATTCCCCCTACAACTCTCCTTATCTTCGTCTTGCACCTGACTGCTTAGCTCTGAAGATGCTCTATTCATTTTCCAGTCCTATGTGATTACCTAGGACTTCCTTCAAGAAATATTCCCTGACACATGCATTCCCAGATTGGGGATAAAAATTCCTGCTCTCTGTTTCTGTAGGTCCCTTCTACGCTCTCTGTTCTAGAATGTAGCGGACTTCGTTTCAACTGCCTATCATTGTCCAGTAGATCAAACGTTCCACGAAAGTGTAAATTCCATATTGCTTAATTACTGCCTCTTCAGTGGTAAAAATGCCCTAGTTGCTGAGCCAACTTAGGGCTAAAAATAATTAAGCAAGGAAATGAAAGAAATTGAAAACAACCAATAAGCTGAGCTGGTGGGAGGAGCTGTCTGTTACTCCTTGGAGGTCCCACATAGGGAGGGTAGAGGGGACACCGGTTTCTGCGTGGGGTGCACAGTCACACTGAGCATCTACATGGACTCTGGACTCTGGTCTCGGGGACAATAGCAAAGGTGGTGGGGCAAGGGGCAGCCCAGGCCTGTATCTTCTGCCTGTGCAGAAGAAACATAGCAGGTGGTGATTGTGTGTGAGTAAATGAAATCGCGGCTGTTTATTATTTCAAGGTTTTTAATTTCAATGCTCTGACTTTTTACAACCTTCTAAAGGAAAGACTACATTTCCTTTCTTCATCCTTGGGTTTAATCTAGAATCACTATCTGGTTCACTTTCAAATAGGTTTCTTTCTAGATGAAATGCTAAGTTGTCATACTTGTCTATAGCTTCTGTTAGAATTCCTATCGGCTCTACCAATCTGGTGTTACATTTTCATATGTTTACTGTATTCCAACCTATTTTGTAATGCTTTTCTCTTGAGATTCAGTTCCTTAATGTTTGATCAGCTAAATGGTCTCCAAACAATTTTAAGGAGAATTAGTCTTATACATTATGTCATTGTCTCTTAGAATAGGTAGAAAACTTTTCCTCGTTACCATCCGTCTGAACTGAAATTCCACCATTCACTGAATTCAGCTTTCTGTCATTGATAGGTCATCCTCTGTGGCAGGTATTTCCTCACAGTAAGCCCTAGATGTTAAGATAAACCTCTTCTTCTCTCCACACTCCACCTCCTCAGAGAGAAAAAGAGCCATTTGAGTGAGATACACTGTACCTCACCTCTGCCCATCTTCATTCCCCCCTAGGACATTTTTTCCTAGGACCCTGTGGCGGAGCCATTCCTCCCTGCAAACTGTTCCTGTAGCAAGCCTAGCCACCCAGCGGAACTCTCTCCCCCCTCACAGTGGCTGCGTCCTATCTGGCTTTGGTCACAGACACTTGGGACTGTGTCACTTAGCATCCGTTTCCTGCTGCTTGGTACATTATTCAAACTCTGTTAACCAGCAGGTAATAAATATTTGTCAAATGCCTGAAAGAGGACTTACTGGATGGATTGAAGTAAGACTAGGAATGAAATTGTGCAGTCAGTGCTGAGCTGTCCAATTCTTGGGCTAAGGGTATGCTTAGGAAACCTGGCAGGGGAGGGGTCCTTTAAAGGGATTCCAAAAACTGCTTTGACAAATGTTTCAGAATTTCAGATTCAAAACACCTCCTATGGTGCCATCTTAATGTTAGGCTACAAAAATTCTGTTATTATTCAATACAAATTGAAATTTTATTTCTGGAAAACTCTCATAGTTAGAAGTCAGTCACCATTATACTTACTACAATCAAATTTATGATCTATAAGGCTTTGATGGAGGCCATAAACCAAATATCTTAAGAAAACCTGGCGGAATCTTTTCTTTGCACTGTAGCTACCACTTGCCAGCTAACCAGCCTTCTAAGAGACGCTCGGTAGGTGAGGTGGAAAAACAAAGCAACAGGTGTGTCGCAAAAATTGCACGGAGAAGGAGGAGGAGGCCCCGCTGCTCTTGGCTGCCCCTGAAGCTCCTGGGGTTTGTGGAAAGCAGAGCTCAGAGGGCCTCCCGGAAACGCTGCCGCTACTGCACAGTGGAAACCTCAGAGCACTCAGCCCATCAGACCTCTCAGGTGAGTTGAGTTCCCAGACCTCTTTCTCATCAGATCCTTTTAAGAAGTCAAAGCCCTCTCCACATAGAAACAACCTTGTAAGTGGGTGAAAGTTTTCCAGCCTAGCTCCTCAAAACCCACTTCTTCTTTAACTGAGAAAAAAATTACACTGGCATTTACAAAAGTGGAAAATAATGCTGTAAATGTGCCATTTTCTTTTAAATGCCACAAAACATATCTAAATATAGAGAATATAGAAAAATATGCTTAAGTCACACTTTTCAGATCTCCAGGTCTGTTAATAACACAAAGAAAGTTAACAAGGAACTCAGTTTCATACTGCTGATTGTGAAATCAACTTGGCACACGCAGCTGGCTGTCTCCTGAGACTCTCCTCCCTTCTTCCTTTAGAGAGCGGCTCTGGCGAGACGCAACTTGTAGCTGATGGAGGGAACCAGAGTAGTGTGTTTTCCAGCCCCTGTGTGGATAGGTATGGCCACAGAATTAATTCAGTTGACAGGGTGCTTTCAGAAGTGATGCAGGTGACTTCCGGGTTATGCACCACAAAACCTAGATTTCCTACATATCTGCAATATGCAAATAATAGTCACAGTAACAGTCTTCCTGGCCAGCAGAGTGGAAGGTGACCCCCTGGGAAAGGAAGAAGCTCAGATGATCTTGTCAAGCAAGGCTTCCCCACCAGCTCTGAAGCACCCAATTGTCCCCACCAGCTCTGAACCACCCGTATGACAATTGTTATGTCACTGAAAAATAAGTTTCTCATTTGTTGAATCACTTTTATTTTGTGTTTCTCTATGATAGCAGCCAAACATGGATCTTAACTCAATCAAGGAAGGATGACCTAGTAGAAGAATCTTGTAGATTCTGCACCAATATCTCCAGAATACTGCAAATTAAAAAAAAGAAATCTGTTTGAACTAATGATATCTTTTTGTTTCCTTGAAAAAGCACTATTATTAACTGATAAATATTTATCAAAGTAATTTGTAACAATTTTATTTGTGTCATATTCTGCAGTCTCAACCCAAAATTCGTTAGTAATTTATTCTCTGGCTCCCCTCCTTCCTCCCTCTCTTCTTTTCTCCTTTTGTCTTCCTTTCTTCCTTCCTTTTTTCTTTTCCTTCCTTCTTTCCTCTTCCATTTTTTCCCTCTCTCTCTCTAACCTCAATATGCAAGAGGCATCGGGCAGAGAGTAAATATATAAATTTCAATAAAACACAATGTTTTATCCTCCAGGATGTTACAAATCCATAGAAGAGAAAAAAGGAAAACAAATACCAGCCCTGAATGTAGTGTGTGCTATAATGCACTTTTCCAGTACTCTGGAGAAGCACAAAAATAGAAATATCTTTTGAAAGTTCTCAGAAACTTTGCATTGAAAGGGGGGCTTCAGAGTGTAGATGAAGGGTGCAGAGTTTCCTTCCTGGCAGATGAAAGTGTTATAGAATTGATTGCAGTGATGACTGCCCCACTCTGAGTATATTAAAAGCCATGGAATTACACCCTTTAAGAGGGTAAATTGTATGGTATGTAATTTATACCTCAATAATGCTGTTAAAAATAGAGAGGCAAGAATTAGAGCTTTATTGAGGAAAAAACTTTAAATTAACCTGATTTTTCCAAGACAATTTTATGCATGCACATGCTCACATTTGTGCATATTTGATTAGATCAAAATAATATGCAAAAGTGTTATTGTTTTAGATTCAAATTTCCTTCACAATAAGACCTAGAGGGTCAGGTACATCCCAGAGAGATCATAGTTCAGCAATGAATCGTGGAAAATTTTATACTTTTTACTTATATAGTCAGGTATAATGGTGAATGTCTGTAATTCCAGGACTCAAGAGGC
Source organism: Hydrochoerus hydrochaeris (assembly GCA_004027455.1). NCBI lineage: Eukaryota > Metazoa > Chordata > Mammalia > Rodentia > Hydrochaeridae > Hydrochoerus > Hydrochoerus hydrochaeris. The sequence goes on along the minus strand of PVLA01004185.1, from coordinate 130,206 downwards.
TGAGGCAGAAAGATCAGCTCGAGTCCCAGGCCAGCCTGGGCTACATAGTGAGTTTAAGGTCAGTCTGAAGTACATAGCCAGACTCCATGAGTAGAGTTAGCAAAGCTTGGAACTTACTTGGCCACTTTTCACATTGTTAGGAGGGAAACAGGTCCCTAGGACAGGACAAAAATGAAGGACTGGACTTGACCTGTGTCCACCCAAGCATACACGATCCCATGGCAACTGTGGGTACGTGAGCCTTCCCACTCGGACCGAAGCCCAGAGGCCCTGCCAGTTGGCACCGTGCAGATCGCCAGGCTCCACGCAATGCCCAGCAGCCGCCTGAACTGAGCAGAACCCACCACCTCATGGGCACCGTATAGGGAAATATGGGCACTGCTAAATGATACAAGTTCAAGGTCCAGTAAAAGTGAGGGACACAGGTCTCTGGACCTTACATACAGGCCCTTCCCCACCCCTTCTGCTCAGCCCAGACACCTACAACTAGTCCTGAAGCTCCAGGTATAGTTTTGCATCTTCACTAGACTCCCTGGTTAAAGAGCTGCATGAACAATGACTCCACACTCTGAGGGTGGATGCAGAGAGATAAATCAAAGTCTCCTGCCCGCGCACAAACTTCCAGCATCTTCCTCTCATTGCCGCAGCTGCAGCTCTCAGCCTTTCCTGGCTCACCAATATCTGCATCTCCAAGGCCTGGTTTGTGTCCCCTGGAGCAGAATCGATGTCTTGATCCCAGGAAACAATAGAAGCTTTGCCCTGAGAGACAAACTCATTTTTCTCTCTCCCTAAAACTCCTGCTTTATCTTCCAGGTCGGGTGACTTCCTCCCTGTACAATGAACGTGTGTACCAGAACTGGGAGGACGTACCGGCTGTGACATTATTTTGTGCCCTTTATATGCAACTTTTATGCACGTCCCAGATCCGAGATCTCTGTAAACACTCACATAGGAATGAATGTCTCACATTGTTCTTCAGAGTCTCCTCATACTAAAAGAAGTGAGGCTTTGTCTTCTGCAGCAATCACAGAGTTGCAGTTATTTGGTTTGATTTTTGAAGCTGCTTTGCTTTATCAGACTGCTGAACTCTCAAAACTGTGTCCCCAGCACTGGTTACAGGCTCAAGCACGGCCTCAGGAGATACTGGTTCTATGTCTGAGGCCAAGTCAGTGTCTTTACAAAGAGGATATACTGTGTATATTCAGAATCAAATATTACTTAAAGGTTCCATAGATAGATAGCTAGATAGATAGACATTTATCCAGAAGATATATATATATATATATATATATATATATTGCCTGTATATATGTAGCATATATATATATATATATATATATAGGCAAAGAGACAGAGACAGAGATAGAAAACAGATTTTTTTTTTTAAACTGTGAACCTTTGGAATTAGACAAACTTGAATTTGAATTTGACCATTATTTTATGGTTGTGTACTTAGTAAGTTAGTTCACTTTCTACACTTTAATTTTTCCTTTTATAAAATGGAGATAACAAAACCCCCTCTCACCCTTAAAAGATGAAGATCATTTATGTAAAATTCTAGCACATCCCTTGTGCAAGACATGTAATCAATACCATAGACTGATGACTTTTCCTTATGTATTTTTTTAGTTTTAAAAAGTAAAACAGAAAAAAGGGTAGGAGTAATACAGAATTTCAAAAAAAATAGCAGTAAGAAATTATCAGTAGTTGATATATTACATATTGTTATCTAGAAATAATTGTTCAAGTTACAAAATCTAAGCATAAAAAATGAACAGTCAAACAATGAGAGCACAAACTACCCTTTGAACTAACAGATAATTAGTAGTGTGGTTACCTACCTTGCACACTTCAATATACACACAGTTATCTGTGTGTACCTGCAGGTTGTTCTTTTCTTTGGAGCACTTTCTTTCCCTTTCATTATTACAATATGTATTGTACATTTTGGATCTTATTACTCTTACAATTTTTTATTATTTTTTATTTATTGTTTACACTCATAAGACTACAATATTTACAGTCGTGAGTCTGAGTTATTTCACTTCTGAAGATAGTCTGCACTTGCCTCCACTTCCCTACAAAAACCTCAGATCATCCCTTTTTATACTGAAGTAATATTCCATTGTGTAAAAATAACACATCTTTTCATCCATTCTGCAGTTGATGAGCATTTTGGTTGTTTTATAAATGGCAAATAAATACATGAAGAAATGTGCATCACTGGTCAATTGAGAAATGTAAATTAAAACAACACTGAAATTCCGTCTTACCCCAGAAAGAATAGCTGCCATCAAGAAGTCAACTGATAACAAATGCTGGTGAGGCTACGGGGGAAGAAGGAACACTGCTCCACTGTTGGTAGGAGTGTAGACTGGTACAGCCACTATGGAAATCAGTATAGAGATTCCTCAAAAAACTAGGATGGGGAGCATCATTCAATCCAGCGATTCCTCTCCTAGGTATTTTCCCAGAAAAATTGAAAACGTCATGTCACAGCAATATAGGTACCCCCATGTTTATAGCAGCACAATTTGTAACAGCTAAGACTGATGACTTTTTGAAGCTTTCATATTATTTGGGGGGTTTTATAAAAGAAATAGAAAACATATCAATTTTGAAGGAAAAAAAGAGCTTATCAGTTCAGAGTTATTACTCTTAGTTTTAAAAGCTTGCTTTGATAAGCAGTTCACCCTGAGCAGAGATTCATGCAGACACCACATGTGTGGCCACATCAAAATACGTAAGGAGCTGTGGGAGTGAAACCAGTAGCCCGTGTGCCCATGGCGAAGGACAGGCTGGGACGCTTGTCGGAAACACAAATTCTTATCGCACTGTACTGGAGCAGCAATGTCCACACCTGAGCGCTTTCCCAACCAAACCTCAGGCCGCTGTGGCTGCTCCTTGGTCTTGGTCCTCTCCGAATTTCTAGGAAGAACATAGTAGATGCCTGGCATGTAGTAGGTGCTAACTAAATATTTGCTAAGGAAATCAATGGAAGCCTGTCTATAACAATACCATAAAAGTCACAGTGGCCAATAGTTCTTTTAGGCATACAATCGTGGCTTGTGACAAGGGACAAAGGTCTTCACCCTATATGGTGCTCTGTCCCACGTCTGTGTAATCAAAGTGTAACAGAGAGGCCCCACATGGGTCTATAAAATGACACATGAGACTCACATGGCTCAAACCATCCACTCGTAAGAAACAGCTGCTGGAAACACCATGTGAACATCATTGCATATGCACACAAATGCACACGCGCGTGTACACACTCTGGGGAGGTGAAAGCGCCTTCCTTGAATACCCATTCCAAGAACAGGAATAGACTTTTAACATCCCAGAGAGGCACGGGCTTCAAAGTGTTCTGACCTGGTTCCAGGAATCATAAATTTCCATAAATTAAAATATCAAAGGCATGAATTTCTGAGCAATATTCCAGAAACAATTGCTATATTTAAAATAATGCACAGATTGGTGGTGTCCTCCACGGGAGGCTTACCGTGAACTCCCTTCACCTGGCACACAGCCCACATAGTTGAAACTGCAGGATTCGCCACGCCCATCTCCTGAGAGTGTCTTAATTCTGTGGCACTGAATCTATACACCGAATATCTTTATTTTTATGTTCCCAGATAACGCTTTGTCCAGGTGTGAAAAGCTGTATCTTGAATCATCTCTAGTTCCTCTCTACTACTAATATTCAGTGAATCAGCCAGGAAAGAAGGCAGCAACCATCCCTGAGGTTTTCGGTCACCTGATCTGACCACCTGGAAACCTACAAAGGTACTTCCTTTACTGCCTCCCATTAGATCCCCCTCTGATAATCACAAGCCTAACAGACAGGCTACCTGGCCCTCTAGGCAAGCCGGATAGCAGCCCCTCAGTCACGGGAGCACTCCCTTTACTCTGCTCCCCGCACGAACTTCCAAAGATTTTCTCAAGTTCCTGTGTAAATCCAAGCAACCGAGACATCACGCAACCTTCAGTCTCCGAGTTCCTCTGATCACCAGAAGTTAAGCCAATCTCTTGGAGACATTAATCTATATGTGAAAGATCCTTCTCCGATGGCCTGGCAGATCTCTCCTTGTTGAAATCTCGAGCCCCACTTTACCTGGACTCCATGACCTTCACTTCCTCCTTTGCTATGATCCTAGATGCCGGAAACACAATTGCAACTTTATCTTACGGGAAATAGTGAGAGCTTGGGGTGAGTCAGCCATAGGGTGAAGCCAGCCTCTCTCATCTTCCTTAATATCTGATGTCAATATACAAATTCTCGTTCGGGCCACCATTGCAATGGAATGCAGCCCCGTCGCCATCTGATAAACATGTGGATAGCCGTGCATGTAAGTCAGCCCCAAAGACCATAGAGACCTTGCCGGCTCCTTCACACTGCTCAGTGCAGCACACAGACAGCCTGGCACACAGAAGTGCTTGGCATCTACTCGCCCAAGGACGCGTGGACTGGGTTCTTGATGTCCTGGAGAAAGGGACATTGGTTTCCTTGCCCCTGTGCCAGGAAAGAGGCGCAAGGGTAAGGCCCTGGCAGATGGGGAGCTGCGGACAGCTCTGGCTTGACCAAAGCCCTAAAGCGGCAATCCGCGCTGGGGAGGGAAGGGGCGCAGAGGTGCCCCTGGAGCAGGCCTCTCTCTGCTCCCCTGCAGACCGGAAGGGCAGGTCCCCATAGCAAACTCAAAGTTCCACTTCCAGGAGGGGCGCATTGAGCAAAGTCTGCATTCTGAGGAATAAAGGAGAAGCAGAGGAGAAGCATGAGATAAAATTGGAGAAAAGCCTCAAAGGGAAGGAGGAGGTGAGTTCCCGAGTGTTTAACCAGTTGGTCAAGGTGGATCCATGTTCACCGCTGTCTCGCAGCACACGCCTGCTCAGTGAAGCATCGCTCCTAATCCTCACCTAATGTTTGAGCCACACAGTGGAGAGGAAATCAAGGTTTCTAAAATATTCCACAGGGCCGGGAAGCTAAAGATAATTTATCAGGCTCCAGTATGATTCCAAGGCGTAGAGCTGGGATGGATTTTCTAGTAAAATACTGCTTGAAATGCCTGCTCTTCCACGGGTGAAGGGTACTTCCCTCGTCTCTAGGTCCAGGAGCCAGTAGGAGCCCTGGCTGGACCCTGACTGTGGGGAAGAGGACTTTGAAGAGCACAGCTTTAACTCTAGAACTCCTGTATTCCCCTCTGGAGAAGTTTGTACAAAACTCCACACGTTCTCAAACATCCAAGACCTGGGATTGGAAGAATGGTCAGAATTCATTTCAAAAAACAAAGTAGAAGTGATTTTAGTGTCAAATTCTATTCCAACTCCTTTAACCACTTATCAGTCCACTTACCTAACACAGGAAAACCACACATTGCACATTGTTTTATTAATTTTCTAAGATAATGTAACAGGAAATATAAAAATGACATCTATCAAATTTATTCAATAATTTTTCTGTGTATGGTGTATCTTAAAGTATCCAACACATGACTCAATGTACAACCTGGATGGCAGCATCGGGTCTCTTTCCGAACCTTTTTCTCGTTTCTGTCTTTCTTTGAACAACACACGTGACAGCGTCACTCTGCTTTTCCCTTCTTTTCTGTGGGTGGTATAATGTCAATAAAATGTCCATCCATAATAGTAACGGTAAGGGCATCCATGATGGACATCCTGGGTGGTGGGTCACTAGCCCATATTTTTCAATTATTTGGTATATTAGACCTAATCTAAGTTGTAAATGACTCTTTTGGAAACCCCCTTCTGTTCTGAATAGACAACAACTGAGTTCCATGTTTCATAGACAGAAAGTGGGTAAATATTTTATAATGATGTGTCTCTCCTTGCTTTTTGATTCCTGGATCACTGATTAGATGTTGATCAATTCTGTCAGCACCACCCATAGAATTCTTATTGTCATTGGCCACTGCTGGAATGCTTTAGCTTCAAGTCCTATCATTTCTTTATTATGAATAGTTGACGATAAGGAGACGTCTTTTGGTTTTTCCATCGCATGACAGGAGTTTCCTCTCTAGCACACTGATGTCTCTCTCTTGTCAGTTCTTTCTTTTGCAGCTCCTTGGCTCTTCCTTCTTACTCAGACTCTGTTCCAAACCTGTCCGTGTTGTAAGAGTATCGCTGAGTTTGGAGAAACATGAGACTTCCATCTAATGTACTTATGATAAGAATTTGTATAGCTTTTAACACAAAATTATTGGTTATTTTTCACAAATAAGCACAAATTAGATAAAGGGAAGCACCAGAATTTATTATTAGATCTCACTAGAAACAAACATCAGAGACAAATACAAGGTTCTCAATTTGAAAGTCTAAAAAATAGTAGATATAAAACAAACGAACAGGTGAATGAGTAGATCTCATATAAACAGGAATCAGCTGGTTGAATTAGCACCCGGGGAGTCAGCACATGGGTGTGCTGCGGAGAGATGCAGAGGTGAGCTGTAAGGGGTTAAATCTGCTAACTTTGATTAGCAGTGTTGTACCGTTTGGGGTTTTCTCCAACCTACGGCAAGACGTCCTCCCACTGGTGTAGACTGAGTTTGCAGCCCCTCCACGTCCACTTGACTTCATGAATTGAGACATTTTCAGAGCTGTTTTCAGGGTCCAGGGGCAAAGTACAACACAAGATGCAGAGTGTTTGGGTCTAAGCAGCTCTGCCATTTACTTGGGCGAGTTAATTAACCTCTCTGAGACTGAACTTTCTTTTCAAAATGGATATTCTCTAAAAGGAAATAATTATAGGCATGTTTGAAGATGAATTAAATTCCTTCTGAGGAGACAGCACAAGCTTGGTGAGGATAATAGATGCTGGCTTTTCTCTGTAGACAGTGCTTTTACTTTAAAAAAATTTTTTTAAGAAAACTAAAAACTAAAGGAAGAATTGGCAGGTGAAACACATTCTTCCTCTTCCCCCTCTGGCACCTCCACACTCTCTAGCCACCACAGCCCGCTAACAGGGAGTCAGCCTGAGGGCTCCACAGACCGTGGTGAGCCTCACAATCCACTAGGTTCTCCCAGGATGCCAGGGGGACACACAGGAGTGACGCTGGTCCAGAAGTTCCCCTTAGGATGCCTGTTATCCAGGGAGGAGACAGGACAAGTTCACACTGGTCTATAAGTCACAGGGGCAGTGTGCTCTAGGTGGCGGCGGGAGGTCATCACACCTTCCTTAGCTTCACAGGGTGGAAACCCCCTCTGCTGGGGCTGCTGGGGCTTCATGGAATGATGATGTGAGACCCTGCAAAGACTAGAAGGACCCAAGTAGCGCTGTCAAGGAGGAAAAGGACAAAAGGCCCAGTTGCAGAAGGCAAAACACAGGAACATGAGAACAGCTTTCCAGGGGGCCTCTGCACAGGGGCAAGTGTGGTCTCCGAATAAAGCAAAGGTAGCTTGTGAAAACAAAAGTGTGTCTTGTTGGTTTATTTTTCACTCACTCATACATGTCTTTGTATTATATTATATTATATATCCCATAAACAAAAAGGAGACACTGGAAGCTTCGCAGTGGGGTGAGCTATGGGCAGCTCCACAGAGGTTCTTGTTTTGTGCTGGAAGGGGAAAAATACGAAGACAGCATGGAGCTCTTAAGCTGCAGCTGGTCTGTTTATTCCTCTGCTGGCACTGGAGGTGTAAGGTCTGGCATTTGGAAGCTATAGTAAAGGCTGCCAGGTGTAATTTGTGCCCAGTGCAGAAATTACGAGGGTTCCAGGTCCCTCCTGAACAGCTCCGCCCGCTCCTCCCCTGATAGGAGGCTGCTGGTGGTGGCGTGCTCTGGGCGGAGGTTATAGCTCAGTCAGCAGATCCAAGAGGCAGAGAGACTCAGGCAAAACACCTAACTCTTGTCTGCGGAGACCTGGGCTCCAGACTGCCTCTGCCCCTACAAGCAAAGCAACCTGGGGCAGGCTATGCTCTGCAGCTTGGACTCCAGATCTGTGCAACAGGAATAACTTTCGATTTAGATAGGAAGTGTCCTTGAAGATTCGTTGTCACCAGAGTTTACTTGTCATGGTGGAACCTTTGCTCAGCTCTCTCCCCTGCTCTCCACTTCCCGGCAGCCCGGAAGTACACGGCTTTCCTCCACCACACCCCCCTGCCTGCTGTAACATTGCTAGACAACCGGAACCCGGAACCCCTGAAACCATGAGCCAAAATAAAATTTCCCTCCTTTAAGTACTAAATATCAGGTATTTCATCCCAACAATGGAAAGCAGACAGATACAATAATAATCTTTAGTGTGCAGTGGTGTAATGATATAAAATGAGGTACCTGCCAGGGCTAAGCATGGTAGATACAAACTCCTTCCCTTGATGTGAGCCAAAATCATCTGTTTCCACCCACAGATGGGCATAATTTTACCTTATAGAAGCAACAGAACACATTTGCTCCCAATGTCACAAGAGAATAGTAGGAGACAGGAGTCGTGTTCCCACGGGTCTTCTCTGCCTTCAACATTCTTGCCACATAACAGTTTGCAAAGCACCGTTTTTCTTGCAACCTTGATAAACACATTGTTGCAGTCAAGGTTTGCAGGGGAACAGATTCGATACAGGACACATAATTTATAGGGTTATTTTATAATATTCACCAAAGAGTCAAATGCAAAAGAGTACAGGAGATCTGTCCACGCACTGGAGACCCAAAGAATTCAGCTGAGGTCCTGGATCCCACAGCAATGTCCTGACAAAATCCAGCTGGAGGCCTAGAGTTCTCAGCAACGTCCTCCACAGGTCCAGCTGGAGGCCTAGAGCCAACGACAATGTCTCGTGCAGGTCTGTATCAAGGATCTGCACTGGGAAGGCCCAAAGATCAGTGATGGAAGCTAGAAAGTCTGCACCAGCAGGATGAAGGATCTGTGCCAGCAGGCTGAGGGGGCTGCATGGAGCCAGGAAGTGATGCTCAAGTTAGTAAGGACCAGAGCTCCCCTGAAAAGAACCTCAGCCATCCTCAGCAACAGCAAAGATGAGAACAGCTGAGTTCGTATCAGGAAAAGCAGCAAGACAAGCTTCTCCAGGTGAATCAGCAGCGCACCAGCTTCCCGCCAGTTTTCTTTCTCTGCTGTTGGCGAAATCCTCAGGTGGGCCTTCCACACCCACGTGCTGGCACCACGTCAGTTCAGTTCCCCTGGGTGTTACCAGCTGCCCATTCGTTACCCCACCACACACATGGTTATGATGGCTGAATTCTTTGTCTTTTATATAAAACCACATAGAATTCGGGGTAGAAGGGGGCTTCTTTAAAAGCCATCTCCATTATCGCCACTATTTCACTCTTTCTCCTGAGGGAGAGAGCAAACATCAGGATGAACTCTGGAGACATTTCTGACCCTGTTTCTACTCCCTCCGGGCCTTGGTCTGACAACTTCTTAAATGTCTAGGACAAACACTGAGGGAAAAATAAGAATGGTGTAAGACACATGGATCAGTGTTCACCTGACTCCCCAAAATAAACACGACTGGCAAGACTAAAATAACCCTGATACTTCATATTAAAGAGACACAGACAAGCTCTTGCTAAGACCACACACAACAAAGTGCTGTCATTTTCTGTACAATGAGCCTGGCCCTGGGAATCCAAGTGCAGCCCGGCACACGAGGAGAGAAGGGAAGTCTGTGGAAGAATCTGCACATCCTTCCCGTTAGGGGTGAGAACAGCTGCTTCTTTCTCCTTAGGAATCTTTTTCCAGCTGACCTGTGTGCCACAGCAGGAGTGCTCAGCAGAGTGCATTGATTGCTTTCCGTGGACCACGCTTCGGATAAGGTCCTGAGGTGACACGGTGCTCGACAGCCCTCTGAAGTCCCGACCAGGGAGGCTGTCGGGACAAGATCATGGAAACAGTCACCCTGTTTCTGTGGAGTCTGGGTCTGCAGATCCAATCAGCTGCAGATTGGAAAAACCTGCATGTTCCCGAGCATGCAGACTTTTCTCCTGTTGTAATTTCCTAATACAGCAAGCAACTCTTTCTGGAGCAATTGCATCTTGTCAGATGTTACAGGTAGAGCAGGGATGACTTCAAGTGAGTGGGAGGGAGCGCTCGGGTTACATGCAAGGACTGTGCCACTTCTACACGGAACTCGGAACTCGGGCACTAAGGAATGTGGTAGCTGCAGTTACGTCTCAGAACCGGTCCGTCCTGATACAGGGACCGGACTCTACACCCCACTCACTGAAGGAAGGGGAAGTCGAACCTAGATTTTGTGCTTCAAATCTAAGGTCAGGAAATGGTCCATGGGGAAAAAATACAGATACAAATAAAACATTTATTCCAAGCACCAGGAGTGGGTAGGAAGCTATCAGAGAGGCCCTCACAGCTGTAACGGGTGGTATTAAAGCTACAATTTTACAAAGACTTCACCAGGCAAATGAGAATTCTGGGTCAATGGAATAACGTGCCCAAAGCCTAAGGAGTATCTGGGTGATTTCAGGGTACACGAGAGGCTTTAAAACCTGTTCTCAGAGAGGTAGACCAGGATCTAAGAACTGAGGGAAAGGGGAGGAAGGCGAGGTCTCAGAAGGGACAATGAAAGGCACTAAGATGCTATCAATATGTACAGCCATCGATGAATCATTCATTATGTAATGCAAACATGTACTAATTAAAACATTGTTTAAAAAACTCATTAGTGATGTAGATTCCCTGCACCCCCACAAAAAATACCTTTGAACCATGGAAGTGACATGGAGTAGATTACAGTGAGAATCCTCTGGCAATAGTGTAGAAAAGAAAGACCCCAGACAGGGAGATTGGTTAGAAGACTGGTGCCCAGGCCCCGACCGGAGATGAGGTCCCAAGTTTAGGTGACTACAGGGAGATGAGACAATGGATTAGTAAATGTGTCAGCCAGTAAGTGACGCTGAGGTGTAGCTCAGCTCTGCATGGTGGTGGTGTCCCATGTCTGGGGTGCAGTAATCAAAGGTGTGTGCTGATATTTTCCAACCACAGACACAGTGGAGCCACCCTGAGGGTGCAGGGCCACCTTTCTTTAGATATTGATGCTGTGCAAAGATACCAAAGCAAAATTAAATCCTTCATTTCACTAAGTATTTATCCAGTACTTAACACGGCGCACTGTCATCTGTTGTCACGCACTATACTATGCTCAATGGATAAGTGATCTCATTTTAAATTGTTTTAAGTTTGTTTTACTATTTTACAGTCATAAATGGGATGAGTATAAATACCTCACCCAAGGTTATAGTTAATAAACTGTTGGCTTGGGCATAGAGAAGAACAAAACAGAAAAACATGTCTGCTGAGAAAATATTCATGTTCCAGAAGCCATGTGCTGAGCTCATGCACATTAAACTTAAGAGAAAAACAATTTCTCCAATGCATTGCTGATAGAAATACAAATTGGCTTGACCTATCCAGGAGGAAATTGGGTAGGAGTTAATCGAATATCATGTGCACATGTATTTGACCCAGCCAGCATACTTTTAAGAATTTGTCCATGAACAATACTTGTCACAGTATGGAAATGTACAAGGTATGATTCAGCAATATGGCAAATGTTTATAATTTTAAAAATGATTGCAGAAAACAGATATGGCCATGGATCCTCATCAAAACACGCGCTTGCCTCACCCTGCTCTCACTCGGAGGCAGTTCTGGGAGCCTTTCGTGAGCGTCTTCAGCTGCGTACGCCCAGCTGCCTCGACGTCCTGAGTATCAGTGGAGCCGGTTACCTTTCGCAGTCTTTCTGACTGGGGAGAGAAATTAGAAGCCGCACAGGGTCAAACATTTTGAATGAGGTGAGTGAGGCGCGCTGTGAGCTCGCCTGTCCTTTGCAAGGCATTGGCAGCAACAATCCCTGTGTTTTATTTTTTATCACAGCTGATAAAGACCCTCAGGAAAGCAGGCTTCCAGAATTTCTTCCGAAAGAAACGACAACGCCAGGCTACGTACGTCTCAGAGAAGAGGAGCTTTTTGAGGGGTGTTTAAGGCGATAGTGTCTTTTTTACTGTAATGTGTTTTAAAATATAAATAAACTAACATATACTACAGTAAAATTTAAAACATTCTTGCTCACACCTCATTTGCAATCATACTTATTTATTTCAATCTATGCAAAATATCAGACACACTTTAAATGTCCTTACGTTAAGGAGTAGTTGCGGAAAACATGGCTCGTTTACACACTGGAGCACGATGCATCCACGGAATAAATGAAGATACATGAACTGATACGAAGTAGCTTTAAAAATCGATTTTCTTGTGAAAAAAAGGAAAGTCCTTTCTGCAGGGCTCGCTTTCCTTTATACAGGAACGAAGGGGGGCGTAAAGGTGCATTTACTCATTTTAAAGAAAAACAAGGTGCACAGGCAGAAGCTGGTTCCTAGCAAGGCCTGGGTGAGAGCCTCACAGGAGAACTGGTAACGGTGCGGGAGTGCGGAGACACGGTGCTGAGCACGCTTTGATCTGATTCTGACTCTTCAACCTTGGTAAATTTTCCCGTACTCTCCAAGTCACTGAAGAAGATGCAGGGGACAGAAGGACTAAGTAGGACGCAGGTGATCACAAGAGAACCCGACTGCACCACTCAAGGGTAACACAACTGCTGAGAGGCCTGGGGAGACCCTGGAGTGACCTGGAAAGCAGAGACTGGGCCCTGCTGGAGGGCAGCGATGCTGCGTTGTCAGCATTGTGCTTGCTTTGCACACAGGGGTATGAGTTAGAAAGGCAGAGGCAAGTTCGTGTGCATACATGGATCGAGTGACTAAGTGATTATATAGTGGGTGATGAAATGCAGGCTTCTCACTGCTGCAGAAACACGTCACAAACAAGAAACACAGAAGAGAATAAGCCCTGGGGTACTGGGAACCAGAAGTATCAGATGACCGCACAGTTTTTAACACATATATGTGTGGTGTCATAGATGAACACATGTATGTGACAGATATGGAAACGTGCATGTTTTACATGGAAGCACCCATACTGCACCCATTGCTCTCTCCTCCAGGGACCCTTAGGACCAATAAGACAGACACATCTAACGCCCGTGTCTAATACTGTATCAGTACTTTTGACCAAAGGAAATACAGAATATTAAAAAGTTGTTAAGGAAGGAGCAAAGGAAGACATAAGATGAAACTAAATGCTTTGATATGTCAAAAAATAAGGAAAGATTTTAAAAATATAAGGACCTATCAAAAATACACAGAAACTAACTTTAATAAGCCCTCACTGACTAAATCTGGGACAATCTGAGCAATGGAATAAATCCTGACAGTGATAGATTATAACCCACAGGCTAAAATAAATAGCCATGAGCTCATGTCGTTATAAATAAATAATTTAGTAATAAATGGGGAAGAAATTATAGCTCTTTGTTACAGTAAAATTCTATTTATTGTACAGGAAGTGAGGGAAATATAAAACAGCCATCAGGAGACAACACTGTACTTGTTTCTGGGCAGAACCATTGGTTGATGCTAAAATTAATGGGCAAAAATATGATAAGAAACGGGATATTTGTATATTCTCAAAGCGTTTCCCCACAAGCTACCTATGAATCACAAGGAGGAAATGACATAGTGCAAAAGCTTGTCAGATGGAGCATGAACCAAGTGATCAAAATGAACCTTATCAGTAGTGAGATTCATGGCTCTCACTTAGCTTCTGATCATGCACAAAGACAAGGACAAAGGCTATAATGTAACTCCTGTAACTACCGTAGTGGCAGTGCCCAAAGTATGTCAACTAATCAAACAGACCCGAACTGAGGGACAGTCTACAAAATAACTAGGTTGGTATTCTTCAAAGGTGTCAGGACTGTGGAGAGGAGGGAAGGAGGAGCTGTCGCAGACTGGGGTGACTGAGGTGTCACAGCTAAATCAGGGAGGGACCCCAGCGTGGCTGCTGCCCCAGATAAAGGATGACAGTGAGCCTGCTGCTAAATTCAAACAGGGCCTATAGAAAGGAGACTATTCTACCAATTTTGATTTTCCAGTTTTGATCATTGCAATATTCAAGATGTCAGTATTAGGGGAAACTGGGTGAAATGTACAAGGGAAGCTGGCAGTATTTTTTAAATTTCCTCTAAGGCTTAACTTATTTCAAAATAATAAGTCAAGCGTGTAAGTGCATATGGTCTCAAAAAGCCTGCGGTGTGATGAGTGTACCAAGCCCTTCTCCTTCCACACAAGCCTTGGGTCTTTCAGATGTATACTCATCGCCACAGCGTCTTGAACTTTATTCATTCCTTCTCCTTTCCCGAGTTCTTCACCAGAACTGACCAGGAATGCAGGAGCTCTTCCCTTTATGCCATCGTCTCGTGCCTGTCTCTTAATTTAGTCCTTATTCCTGTCTCTCTGTATCCCAGAAGATCCATGACCCAAGAAAATTTTCATTATAGAACAGAAGAAAGGGAAATCTTGCCTGATCAAGAATCATTATTTTCATGAATGAAGAAAGAGAAGAGCAGAATGAGTTATGTCTGTGTAACACTAACGTTAACCTTCTCAGTCTATGGGTAGATGGTAAATACTCAGGGTGATCACGAAGGAGTAAAGCGATTTGCGAGAAGTACACTAAACTAGGAGTTATCCACCTTCTAAGAATAAGTTCTTGGTTGGGTTTGTCCAGAGACAAACTTATGAGATTAAAAGTCTGAAGAGTTTATCTGAACAGACAGGAACTCAGACCCCAAGGTATTTACAAAAGTGAGGCCAAAAAAGAAATTGTACAGTTGAAGTGGAAAGTCCACAGTTACAGGTTCACTGTAGATAATGAATTGTAAAGTCACTAATCTGGGGCTCGCTGGCAGTTTGGTCACTTTGCTAAGCTATTACCCCTCTTTCTCAAGTGGATCACAATTTCCTTATGTACTAAGGCAAGAGAGCTTAGGAGTCTTTGCAGAATAATGACCTCTAAATTAAGTTCCTAACGGTCTTTAGGTAAGATTTCTCTCTCATGTACAGAATTATTGGGTTAGTAAAAGTTAAAGTCGCACTTACTGCTAATTTCTTTTGTATACACTATTCAAATGCACCTGAGTGTATCTATTTCCATACAACCTCAAATTTTGTCTCTTTCTCTCTCTCTCATCCTGTGTGTGTGTGTGGGTGGGCGTGCGTGCGTGTGTCTAGCTAGCTATTGGCTTTATCTCCGGTTCCTGGAACGGGGACTTCTGAAGCCCTGGCAATTACCTGAGTGTTAATGGTGATAAGAGGTTTTTTACATTTGTCATATCCAGCCCCCTTTGGCCGTACCCAACTCTATGATATGTTGCCAGAGGAATCAACCACATAGAGAGTGAGTATTTTTGGCTCCATACCTGAGTCGCCAAGGAGTGGAGAGGGTGAGAGTTTCATTAATACACAACAGGCAGTGATTTGATCAGTTCTGCCCATGAACCCCCCAGGCTTCCCCAGCCCCTAAATGGCAGTGCCCAGCGAGCTTCCAGACTGGTGAGCGCACTAACATGAGCAAGGGTGGCAGACAGACAGGATGGCGAGCTCTGAGCCTTCTCTGTCCTCGTCTCATGCATCGCTCCATCTAGGTCCTCATGAGTTCTGTGCTTTTCAATAAATCAGAGGCAAACTCTTCCTTATTTCCATTAGTGACTTTAGCAAATAATTAAATCTGAAGTGATGTTGGCAGGGGAAGGGGAGAGACAGACAGAAACACGAGTGTGCTGAGTGCCCAATTCCTGAGCCTTGCTCCTGAGGGGAGGACAGTCTCATGGGACTGAGTCCTTGACCTGATATGGTCACACATTGATTCTGGGCAGTTACTATCACAGTTGAATTGCACAGTTGAGCACCCAGTTAGTATCCAAACCTCTGGAGAACTGCTATGGGGAAAAACCCCCACAAATTTGGTGTTGGAGGGGAACAGAAACAGCTCAGAGAATCCAGCTGAGTAACTCTCATAGTCTCAAGCACTTCCCTATAAGATGCTTACAAAAGGAGTATTTAAACCATTTCAGCAAAGAAAAAAAGGCCAGCAGACACTGCCTTAGCTCAATGCTAAAACTTCAGCACACCAGGAGCGGGACCTCAGCAGACCGCACCTTCCCTGATGTGATGCTCCAAGGAGGGCGAACATGGCTTCTGTGGAGACTCTCCCGCTAGCCTTTCACAAAGGTGTGCTGCGTTTGGATGCATCTTTTCCTCTTTCTGTGGAAGGTCTCACCTGGCCAGTATCAGTGCTCGGTCACACCAGTTAAATACTTTTACCTTCCCCGACTTTATAGCAATCGTCATGGAAGAGAATCATGTGGATACAAACAAGCCCTTATTCTACTTTGGGAAAAAATTCAATTAACAACAGAATCACGCAGAGCTGCTCCTCAGTTACAGAGATTTAGTGATTCGCTGCAGCCCTGAATTGCGGTGGTGGTGGCTGTGCTATTTTGCTCATTTTCTTGTCTCACCAGCCCCCAGCAACCATGCTTAGTTTCCACCCACCACAAAGCAAAATGAAACAAAAATCACTAGGTATTGAAAGGTCTAAATTGGATTATAGTTGCACCATTTAGGGGAAAAAAAGGATTTTATTACTAGTCCTTTCAACTGAATAAATATCCTTACATTAGCTTATGGTTCATTGGTATTGTAGTGATAATTCTTTATATTTAAATGTGTCTGCTTCTGAATAAATGGGGAAAGAGTGAACTGATACGATGTTGTGAGATGAAATGGACATTCTGTTCAGTAAACCAGACTTTCTGGAATGGAGTGGAAATCGTGGGTGACATTGAAATTACAAGACTTACTTAGCATTACTTCATTGCCAAGTTATCTACGGATGCACTTACAGTTTTCAAACTTCTTTATGCGTCAGAAGTAAGGGCCAAAAATACAGATGCTGAGGTTCTTCTTTAGATGTTCCTGCCCGGGATCTCTAGAGATGGGATTTAGGAATCTATATTTTAACACAGCTCCCCTAATTCCAGTGAACAGTTGGAAAATACAGTAGGCATTTTTCACCAACCCTATTCCAAGCTATTAATGGTGATTCAAGCACAGCCTAGTCTATAATAACAAAATTCATGACTGGAGGTAGACCAAGGGTCAACGTGCAACGGTTTAAGGGCAAAGCTGGCTTAGCACATATGTACATGAGGTTTTCCCAGAACACAGCCATGCATGTTTGTCTAGGAGTTACCCATGGCCACTTTCTCACTAGCAAGGCAGAACTAACTGAGCAGTCGTGGTGGTTGCCATATGGACTGCTAAGCCTAAATATTTACTGTCTGGACAATGATGGAAACAGTTTGTCAAACTCTGGTGTAAATAATACTGGGGCCAAGGGATCAAGAAGGTAGGTAAACTGAGACAGGCTGGTACAGCAGTTGGAGACTATGAATAGTCACTTCTCTCCGCATTGCAGCTACAGCTCTGCCCACGCTAGGAGAGCAGTCTTCCAGAACTTCAGCTTCTATGATCTGTGAAAATGACAAGGGTTAGATGGAATAGAATTGAACACAAAGGATGATACGAGTGGAATTTTGGTACTAGATCTAGAAAGAAAAGTAAGTAACTCATCAGTTTTTCCTTTTCCTTGCTCAGAAAGGACTTCTGGGTTCAAGTTTTTTCTTCTGAAACTGTATCTTAGCTACACATAGCAATGCTCACCTACACCGGAGCAGCCCGGGAGGCTGATGCCGGAGGACCGCAAGTTCAAGCTCATCTTGGGCAATTTGCCAATTTAGCGAGACTCCTGTCTCAAAATTTAACAAAAATATAAAAAGAACAGAAGTGTTGCTCTCTAGGAAGGCCTGGGTTCAATCTCCAGCAATGAAGGCAGTAAAGCTGTATCACACAGTTATCAGAATTATGGGTTCTTGGGTCAGACCTAGGTATGGAGACTATAAAACGATGCTTTGAATGAAAAGAGAACAAAGGCCTCTCTGCACCCCTGCATATCCCTCTCCCGTCTCGGGGAACCAGAAGCTACCTTCTCCGAAGTCTCCTTGCCTAAGGAGAATGGCCCCAGTATGAATGCACTGGTCCTAGGCCTCTCTGTAACCTTGTCAGGGATGAACTCCCACGAAAACTGCAGACACACTCTGTCCCCCTGCGAACCGCCTACCCAAGAGGCAGCATCTGTACGGTAAGACAACCTGTGTTCCTTTCTCCACGCTTCTGTCCCTGCTTCCTCACAGAAGCCCCAAGAACCCCACTTCTTTCTGTGGCTTGAAGTGCTGCTTAAGCCTCAACTGTCTGCTCTTTCAAAGGGTCCCAGGTTGGCGAGACCGCCTTATGTGTGCAGGGCGCATCAATTCGTGCAGCTTCTTTCTCATCTTAATCTGCTGCCATCAGTTTATTCCAGATACTCAAACGTTAACCATCAGAAGGTGGAAGGGGGTTTTCTTCGCATCTATATAGGACACTTCAGAGTTTTAATCTGCTAGCATAGCAGGGTGACCTCAAGAGACAGCTTTCTGCTCTTTCTGCTTTTAGGCTGTTCTGGAAAATGAAAGAAATTGTGTCTATCCAAATGATTCATGAAAAGATTAAATCAGACAATGATGGTAAATACTTACATAATGCAAGTCTATAGTAAATGTTAATGCTAACACTGTTCATATTCTAGCATCTGTTTACCAATGGAGACTGCACAGATTAGGGCTAGACAACCTGTAATGTGAATCTGTCCAATGCATCTCTCATCCCGACCCACTGATACCAATAATGTCCCCCAAATCAACATAACAACCCAAGCCGGGTGTGGTGGCACATGTCTATAATCCCAGCACTTGGGAGACTGAGGCAGGAGAATTGCTGCAAGTTCAAGACCAGCCTGAGCTACAGAGTGAGCTCAAGACCAGTCTGAACTGCACAGGGAGACCCTGTCTCAAAACACAAAGAAACAAGACTGTCCCCACATATTTTCGATCATAAAGAAGTGCCTTTGCCTACCAGTTAAAGAATTATTTGGCACCAGATAAAAGAAAAGTCATTAAGAACTTGTTAGTTTTTGATTTTCAACCGAACATTGTACCAAGCACATAGCTGCGGCGCCCTTTTCTGTCCATGCCGCGTCCTAGTCCATCCACGCCTTGTGACAATCGCTTCTCCAGGAAAAGGACGCCGCATGTGGGAATTGGGGGCGGGGATCTTGGAATGTTTTGTACTGATAATTGTAATTTGTGTAGTTCACATGTGTATGTTTTTATGTAATGCTCAATATGGAGTCGAGGGTGGAGACTCCAGGGGGGTTGCTGGAGGCCCTCTAGATAACCCCTTTGTGAGGAATGATTGTGGGGTTTTGCCTTCTGTGAGTAGTGTGAGAGAGTTTATACAGAGGCTTTAAATGGGAGAGCTCATGGAGGAGGATTTGCGGGGTTCCTGTGAGACAACTGCCCTGAGACACTGGACAGGTAGCCAAAGACGGGCAACTAGGACACATATGTTACACCACCGGCCGCCTAAGAAAGGCACAGGACCAATTGCTGTCCTGCGGGCCCATGACGGGTAAGGCCTGGTTGGGTTCATATGAAGAGTACTTGACCTAAGACAGGCGCTGTCCTCACAGGGATTGCCACACTCCCATAAGTGATAAGGGAAACAATATAGGGAGCGGCACAATAGCCTCACACATCTCTCCCTCCTGCAGGCATCCAGGTGCATCGGCTTACATTTCCCAAGCTAACTAAGTAACAAGATTGAGATGTTAATTGATACCTATTGCCCTGAGCCTGGGGTGCTCCCTGCTTGGGGTTGAGGTTAATTAATACCTATTGCTTGGGATTGTCTCTGCCTGGCCCTGGGCCTGGGGCGCTTCCTACTTGGGGCTGGGGGTTGCTGCCAAGGTTAGCAAATA